>NCVS01001064.1:0-51284 GCA_003055095.1 Goniozus legneri | reverse complement strand
TCTCTCGCTCTCTCTCTCTCTCTCTCTCTCTCTCCGCGCCGCGCCGTGTGCCATTAGCCAAGCTGGCCTCTCCAAACGAAAACTCGGCCTCGCTCCTCCTACCTCGCTTCTTCATCCCTTCCACTCGTGCTCGTTTGTTCCTACTAGACAACTGTCGAAAGCTTTCAACTTTCTACTTCTTCGCGCTCTTTTCGTTCTTCTGTATCTCTCTCTCTCTCTCTCTCTCCGTAAGCTGGATGCACGAGGAAGTAAAAAAATCGAGATAAATTTTTGGTTATATTTTCCCCGGTACTGCCAGTTCGTCTTTATCAGTCTAGTTTACACGCGGGACGCTAATTAACGCGAGTCAATATTTGATAGTCGGTGAATATATGTATATTCGTGGCTTAATTAAGAGCTCCTTCAAATTCTTCGGGCTTCTTCGACACGATGTTTCGTCCGCGAACTTTCGATCTTGACTTTTCCTGGCTTCTATTCTAGCATCCCATTAATTCCCGTTCGAAAACGGGAAAATCATCTCGTTAGCGATACCAATTTCGCTACCCCTAACGCGTTTCCCATGCAAATGTTTAGTTACTTTTCCTAATTTCGATCGAATGAAAAAAGAACGCCGAATTTCTCTTTGTATAAAATATCGCTTTGTAATTACCGAGATCACTGAAACAACAATTCGCTTATGTTGAACATTCTCGCGTATCGTTGTCGACAACGATAAATCGCTGTTCCTCAAGTGTAAACAAAATGCTTCCCACAGGACTTTTGCATAATTATCGCAATTTCGCGATTCCGATAACGACGGTACAGGTACGCGCGTGAATATCGGTTTGATCGACCTAGTTTCGCGAACGAACTCTACCTCTTGCTATACCTCTTCGAATACATTTACCTATCGCGCATAGGACGCTGCGCGAGAACTCCGCGTCCTCTCTCGCTTCTATGTACGTAAACACCTTCGAAACGCAAACTGCGAACTCGGACAATCGCCGCACGAGCCGAACGCCAACTTCCCGTTTCCGTATGCTTGTAAACGCGAATTAATCGGCTCGAAACTCTCGCTCCCCGCTATCGGCAACATTCACCGTCGCGATTGCGAGGCCCCGCCAGACCGCAGTTATCGATGACGATGTAATCGTAATTAACTTTGAATTCTTGGGAAAGTTTTTGCGAGAGCTCGATAATATTTTATTTCAGATCGAAATATACATTTATTGGGGAAAAAAGTCGCTCGAGCTTTTACGTATTCGCATTTTTAATACATCGATTCACGTCAAATCCGATTTAGCTCTCTTGAACGATTCTGCTGAGATTGCGTACTTTCGTTCCTTCGATATACCTAATTGAATTATTTCTCGTTTTTACGACAGAATTTTTATATTTCTCCTATCGATAGATTCCGTATATGTACTCTTGTAAGAGAATATTAATTTTCTAAATTGAATCGGGAACGAATATATTCACGCTCGATATGAGGTACTATTTTCGTCCTCTCATCACGTATTAAATGTATATTATACCTACATATGTGTATCGGAAAATTCTCTTTCCGCTGTTCAATCGGTTATTGAAATTTTTTAGATTAACAAAGAGTCATAACTCGCCTGCTCTTTTCTCCTAACGTATATAATAATTTTCAAAATTAATTAATGAATTTTAATAATTAATTTACAAATAACAAAATAATTTACAATTGATTAGTAATTTATAACCAATGTATATTTTAATCACGAGTAACTGTAATAGTAACTTCATATACGGATATAGGGAACAACGGCCAGAATCGATAGAATAGGTAGGTACCTATATAGAGCAAGTATTTACTTCATTTAAGTGAAATCGTTAGGTAGCGGCAAAAGTAAAACGCTGTAGTGAGGTATATTACATACTGACACGACGAACAAGCAATCTGTGAATCTCGTCTCGCTATTTTTATAACATTGGCGATGCATTGTTATTTTTTTATTAAAAATTTAAAAACCTTTTTCACCTACTCCCATAAAACAAACCGAACATTTTACTATTTTTGAAAAATCCGAAATTCTAGAAAGTAATACTTTTTTTTTTATTTTATTTGTAGTTGAAGAATTACAGTAGAAATTTATATTAACGCAATTATATATTGTTCAATTTTAATATGTGCTTTTATCGTAATTTAATAATTCGTTCATTTTACTCTAACTCTTCCCTTAGTAATGAGAACGAGAGGATATTATTTACATCGTTTGGATCGAGCGGGGAATAATTGTCTTGGCGCAAATCGCGATGCTTCGTGTGACCATTCCAGTTCGAATTTCGGAGGTTCCTGAGGGCGTGAGCTTGCCGTTTATGCGGGCTTTGGCCCTAATCCAGGCACTATCCTTTCGAAAGCCCGGTCGTACAATTAGCACCTACAATTAACGAAGGGCGTCCGATTCGAGATCGAAAGCTCTAATCGTTCTTTCGAACACACTCGAAATGTTATCTTTAGATTTATGCGACGTGTGTGTACGTGTATGAGAATCGAGTTCGCTCTCCCTGTGTTCATTCCACTGTCGGCTTTCGTTTTATTGACAAACAATGGAGAAGCTAAATTCGCGCTAAAGTTCAATACACACCAGGTTGGTAAAAATTCGTAATTGAACTTTCTTTGCGTTCTAATGCAACCGTATATGTATAGTTCAATAATCAGGAGAGAGGAGTAAGAGAAAAAACGGTATCTTGTCGGAGATGAAAATTGCGTAATTACAGAAAAGAGCAGGAGAATGAAAAAGCGGCATCGCATTGCCGCGTATTACACGACGTACGCTGTGCTCTTATATATCGATGTGTACGGAGCGAGGTAGAGACCGGCGTAAGCGGATAAAATCCGTTAGAAAATTTCAATGGAAAACATACCGTAAGAGCTTCGAATGCGCCGCAAAATTTCACTCGTGCACGCCTTGCTCCTCTCTCCTTCCTTCTCCCTCCCTCTCTCTCTCTCTCTCTCTCTATCTCTCTTTCTTCTGCAGGTTTTTCTCCCGACGCGAATAGCGTTCACCTCCATTCGCATATATTAAAAAATCTCGTTGAAGCGCGTGTATTCGCGTATACGATGATTTATTAATACTTTTCTCTTCTACTCATTTTGTTACTACACGAAGATTATTCGTAAATTGCAACCAAATTTTAAAATTTTGCAAATGACGTTGAAAATCAAACGAAAATTCAAAGTAGAATTAGCTTAATAGAACTCTTGACGCGGTCGTGATTTCTCCTCTTCCTCCCCTAACTTGTTGTGCTTTAGCCGTCTAGTGGTGTGTGCGAGTGAATAAAGACAAAGTGTGATAGAGCGAAAGAAAAGTTTTGGGGTTGAACAGTGAGGTATTAGTAATGGTGCTCGAATGACACTCGAATGGCACTTGGGTTGTCAACCCTTTCGCTCGAGCTAGGTCACCCCAATGCCATTAGCTACGGCCACTGCGGTACCTGCCGTAGCCTTTCGTCGGTATTCCCTCTAAACGCCTAATGAGTACAACTCTCTATGCTCCTTTATGCACAGTTACAAAATTAACTCGCGATATCGCAAAAAGCTCGATAACGACGTGCTATAAAAATTCACGAGAATTCGTCAGTTCGACGAGGTTAGGATAGAAAATAAATTATGCGAAATCGAGATATAGTTCTGATTCGGTGCGAACGACATTTCCATCTCTCTCGGGCGTACGAGAAGAAGTTCGCGAAGGAGGTAGGCGAATTAACGTCTCTCCCGGGAGAGCCGTGGAGGAGGAGAGAAAGGAAGGAGCGCGAAAATACCATCCTGACGAAATGACAAATTGAATGGCGAGCGGCCGCGTTCTCACAAAAGGAAAATATATTACCGCGCCAAGCGCGAATCTCGAGAAAATATTCTTGATAATAATGCATACCGTCGTTGGTGCTCGGAGAGCGAGATAGAGAGATGATTCGCCGGTGGATTTCCCGTTGCAATATCGTCTTGGTAATTCGATGCCGTTGTTCCAACGACGCGTAATTTTCTCCGTTAACCATCGTACACATATATTTGTCTATTTACGTATGGATGCTACACTCGTGCATACGTACTATTTATTTCGACGCGATACCACTCATAAAAGCACAATTTTGGATAACAAAAAAAAAGTTTGTCAACAACCGTTGAAAGTTGCTTATACACTACAACTAGAGTTAAAATAACTACTAATTTTTTCTAAATTGGTATGAGGTTTAAGAAGGGGTATAAAACATAATATAATCTTACGTAATTTAAAAACTCTTTTTATTCGTTACGAACATTTTCAAGTTATTTTTCGAAAAATATAATTAAATGTATATTAAACATTAATTTGACAGATACTATAACCTGTATAATAGATTGGCTTCTTTTGCTTTGTATACATGTGTCTATATGTTTTTCCAATAATCCTAATGATTTTCCCAAGATATAAAACAATTACTCTTGAAACTGATCTGTGATATGTTCTAAATGTTTACTGAAGCATAGCTACATAATTGAACTTATGAATTCATGAAAATAAATATGCTATCCACTATCAACGCTCATGCATGAATGTCCTTAAGAGAGCCTTTCGAAACCCATTTTCGACCAAATATCGACCATAATACTGCTAGCAAGGTGATGCGGTTCTGTGAAACGAGGCACCAAACGCGGATTACGCGTAATCTTTGGTAACTGGATTGCTCTCTCAATTCCCTCCTTCCTTCTCCGTGTTCGCGCGACTTTGAGCATATGGCTAATCCGCGCGACCTAATCGACCCGTACCTCCTCACGCGTTTGCTATTATTTACTGTGTCCAGACAGTTATTTGTACAAAAAGATTCACGAAAAGAGGAGCAAAAACGAACATTTTTATAATTCACTTATTTTTTATCCGTATACGATAGTATATTACAAATCGCCAGTTATCACGCGATCGTTTATTTTTTCCAGCATAGCAGAAAATCAAGTTGTGAATTTATAACGTTCATTTTTATCTCCTATAATATACTGTAATTTATATAATTAACAATAAAATACTAGAAATTGTAAAAAATAGATTTTATTCTCGACTATAATATTTTTTTAAAATATCAATATAAATAGTAATAGCTAATTATATAAAAAATATTTCATTTAACTTATTTACATTATGAAGACTCATTTCATAGTACAGTATTTTATTTGATACCATTCATTCGGTTCCTGGTTTAAGAATTTCATGTACCTTAATTTGCTGTAAATGTTAACAGGTCATGTTAATAGTTTTTTAATGAGAAGTATATTTCATATGAAAAATAAAGTAATAAACTCACTGCGTTGACTTCGGTGTCATACAACTCTTGATATTTTTTTAATGATATTTGCATTTCTGCTTCTAGTTGCTTTGTTTTTAAAATAATCTGTTCTTTTTCGGAATTTAAATCCATACAGAGTTTAGAATCATTTTCTATCTTCTTTTTCATAAGTTCTTTCTCTCTAAAAACAAAAACTCAACAGTATTAAGACGTTCTTCGGAAACTGATATTTTGTATAAAGCACGAAATATAAAACAATTTTTACCTGAGTAGTTGTGTCAAGCGTTGCTGTAGAGGAATAATACATTTCTCCATGCCACTTTTAATTTCATTCAAATTTATCTGAGAACATCGATTTTCTAATGATTCAATTTCCGATTGTAGTTTTTTCACTGCATTTTCTAATGATTCAAGTTCTTTTTTGTTGTGTGCTTCACAAGATCTTGCATTCCTGCAACACAGTAAATTATCATTCAAAACAGCCAAATGACATTACCTTGAAAACTGATCGAATATTTGTTCACCTACTTTAATTGTTCGATGATATCATTAAATTCTGATAACTTTTCTTCTTGTTCTTCAAAGAAATGGCAAATTTCTTCTGTATGTTTTATCTTCATTTGTCTATCCAATATTGCATTTTCTATCATTTGACGCTTATCATCCATGCATTTTCTTTTGTCTTTAAGTTCTGATAATTGCTTTCTGTATTGTTCTGGAGATTGCACAATGCCTAATTTTAATTCATTAATTTCTCTTTTCAACTAAAAATTACATGTATAAATTATTAACATACTCTTATAAATAATAACACAGATGTTAAATAAACAATACTCTAACACTTCCAATTATAAAATTTCTCATGAAACGTATACCTTATTTAATTCATCTTTAAGAGATGAATAATATTCATTGATATTGTTCTTATTTTGTTTGGCTTTTTGCAATTCAGTGTCTACTTTGAGTTTGGTTTTCTTATGTTGTTCGCATTGCATGTTCACAGATTCGACCTGGCTCTTCAACTATTAAATAGATAATAATTATTAAATACTTAAAAGGATGACATTGTTTATAAAGTACTATACCTTTTCGATCTCTGCATTTTTTTTAGAAATTGCTGCAGACTTATCATTTATTCCTGATTTTAATGTATTTAGTGTTTGTAAAAGATTATTCATTTTTTCACGTCTCATACAAATCTCATTTTTCTTAGGCTCAATTTCAAGCATTTTATTACTCGCATATAAACTAAAATTAGCCAGGAACTTAGCTTGTCTACGAGTTCTCTTTGGACCTAGAAATGGAATGATTCTGAATTACAAAGCTCGTCATCATTCTAAATAACAATTATAATTCAAAATACAATACGCACCAGGATTTATTATGTCGGTAATACAAAAATCATTCAAGAATATACAAGTACTAATCGCTTCCATAGCGGATTGTAAATTAATAGTACTTATGATGTCAAAATCATCAGGGTCCGATACAATTTCTTGTTGTTCTTCTGTTGGCTGAAAATAGAACTGTTATTAATGAAAAAAAAATCAAATTCATTCCAGAAAATCCCATAATAATAGAGTTATTGAGAATCGGTAAAAGCTGAATGAAAACTGAATGATTGTAAAAATAAATGTTAATGAAATGGATTTCAAGATTTTTGTGAATAAAACATTCTCATCTAACTACTTTACTACCTTCATAATAGATCTTGGATCGATGTTAAATTGTTTGAAAAATGTTGTAATTAAGTTCACAAGATATTCTTGAGTTGGTGATTTCAAGTCATTTATACTCGATGGTAATTCTGCATCGGTGAGAATGCTATGAACATTTTGAATGTCACTATCCATGATCGAGCGTTTAAAAATCAACAATTTTTGTTCTGTTCCTTTTCGTGCAGTTACTCAACTGTCAATTGTAATGCTTCTACACCTCCTAAATTCAAACGATAAATTTTTTTTAAATTGTGCATCTGAACTCACTTCAACTGCTAAAGTTCCGAAACGCATTCGAATAGTATCGGATTTTAGCGAATCACATTCTTTTGCATAAGAATAACCAATCAGAATTGAAAACGACTTCACGTACTTAACCTATAAATGCTCATTGAGTTCGCTTGGTTTACCCACAGGCGTCCGTGCACATGCGCAAGTTTCCTAAAATACTAATCTTACAGTTTGCTCGCTTATTATGCAGAATACGCAATAACTTTGAAATTTTAAATATTTAAACAGTTAAATGGTATACCCTGTGTCATGTGTGTGTCGTATATATGAAAACACACGTATTTGTGACAAATATACTCATCATAACAAAGAATTTCACACTTTAATACGAATCTGAATTTAATACATTTTTAAAATGAAATATTTCATAAATTTTTCGTTGCAATTTTAATATTTATGTTTTGAATTTTATTTTTCGTATTATGCGTGATGATTTTAACCAGAGTTCTAACTTACCGACATTTACAATATCATTAATATCTATATAATCGAAGTAGATTTGGAGCTGTCGAATACTTTTTTTAATTATTTTAATAATATATAAATTAAAAATAATTGTCATATCAAAAAACGAATATAAAAAAAATAAAATTTTTTTATAATACTTAATTTTTGTCTTAAAATAATTTTCAAGTTATAAATACGTAACAAATATTAAAATATTTCATACTGATATTTAGAAATGGTTATTTATTCAACATCGATTAAAGACGAGTTCAATTTTAGATCAATTACAGTGTGGAATATGTATTTCCATTGAATCGAGGTTTTAGGTAGCGTTAAAGTAGTTTGCGAAAAACAAATAACGATTATTTTTGATATCTTCGGTTGTAATTGTTGGATCCACCACCGTACGCGTTTCCACTTTGATATCTCGATTGATAATCGTCATCTGGTCCAGGAGGGTTGGCCGCCAAAGCTCTTCTAATAGCTTCGGGAATTGGTGGCGGAGTCGGTAAATGAGCACCTTGAGCACGGAAGCCATTCTCATCGGCTATGTATTCCAGTGTGATTGGTGTTCCATCAGGAGCTGTGTAGGTGTATCTACCTTGCACAACCTACAATTCAATAATTTCATTTTTTGAGCATTAAACAAATTTTCAATTTCTTGTCAGCCTAAGTTCATATCAGTAACTCCAACTAGACCTTTCATTCAATGATTTGTATTGAAACTATTTAGAATGACTGGATATGGTAAGTTTAGTGTTACATTTTGAAAAACAAAATTCACCTCTGCTGGTCCTTCCGGTGTATTCTTCGGATAACCACTCTCAGAGGCCGAGATACCATTTTCGGTGTCATAACTCCAGCTGTACGAACCGTCCGGTGAAGAATCACGAGACTGACTGCGAATACCTATGAATCGACCAGGCGAACTAAAATTCAATATTAAATATCGTGAATGCTCGCGTGTATACACGAGAAGGAATCAAAATTATCCATTATATCACACTGCACTCCTATGAGAATTATACTATTCTTGCAACGATCACTGAATAAGTATTACTCTCACTTGTATTGTTGCTGAGGCTGATAACGCGATTGCTGATAATCGGGTTTCGGAGTTTGGTACTGATTCTGCTGGAATCCACGATACTGGCCGAATTGACCCAGCGCAGAGCTGATCAGCCCCAATAAGAGGATCTGTCGACAGACGTAAGTCTGGTTAAAATTTGTTAGAAACTCGGATAAATTTAGTGAGAAACACTTGGCGCGATGTTAAACAATCGTGAACGAAAAGTTGAATTCATTCTCTACACACTCACTGAATAAATCATGATGAGGTAAAACGATCGATCGGCGCGTGTAATTTCGTTTCGGCTATTTCAGCAAGATCGAATCTCTTTGCAGCGAGCAGGTGCGGAACATCGGCATTTATACCAAAGACGCCTCGCGATCTTCCCTTCCCCATCTGCCGTTCCTCGCGCGTTCTTCTCACACCTTTCGCCCCACCCGGCAACCCCAATATCGCGCGAAAAGCCGTGCATCATCCCGATCGTCCGCGAACCAGTCGGTTAATACGCAAACAATAATTGTGCGGATATGCAAAATATGGAAAAGCGATAATTTACAATGACGATTTTCAATCGCGATTATGCGAAGAACTCGCTGATCGAGGTATTGTCATTGAAGACGAGCCGTTTTCGATCAGGAAACCGGAATTTTTGTTATTCTTCATTGTCGTTACTCCTTGGAAATGAAGATTTGCAATGCGCTGAAAATAAAAATTGAAGCTTTAATTGTCATTTGAAACGATAGAAACGAATATTTCGTTCGATAATTAAAATTTTTATTGGAATGTAGGTATGCTAATAATCAAGTACATATTCAACATTTATAATTTCGGTGTAGTTATCAGCCAAAGGTGCGCTTCTCATACTTGAAAAGATGCGATCAAAGAAATCGCATCCGAATAATCGCACATTATTACGTGCGCCGTTATTACGTTTATTCGGCAAGATTGCAAGAGCGCGCGTACGCGCGAAGGCCTATAAATAACAATCGATGCAAACGCGCGATATTCGAACGAGAATCGTTATTAATCGAAGCGCAAAACCGGATTCACCCGAACAAGCGTGAATCTCCTCATGACAACCCAGTGTTATCCGATATTATCGATTTTGCGATATCATTTTTTAATCTTCTTCTTCTCGTTTCGACGTAACAATAGAGCAATAATGTTTAACGATCGGTCGAACGGTCGTCACGACCTTTCGAGCGCGGATGAGTTCATCTCTTATGAATCGAGACGCGGTTTTGTTCGATCGAGTTGTCATAACTCAGTCTTAGATCACCGACGAATCGGCGTGACGCGCGGGGAGGTATCGAACTCGTTAGGGTATCATTCTCGATCGTGGAATGCCAGTGAGCGAGTTTTCTGGCCAACGAGGGACAGTCCACGGTTAGTCGGTAGAACGCGAGTGAAGAGGACGAGAGTCGAGTAATCGGTTTGCATAATTCCATGATAGAGGATGCACGACTATGGGAGGACCCCGGAGGTATGCGAAGGCTCCCCCCGACCTGTATAACGCCTCTTTGTTGAGACCGCGAAGATGACGAGGCATGCCCTCTCGCGAGCACACGACGTGGTTAATAAAACGGGAAAGGTCAAAGGACGGGTTTAACCGACTCGGCAACTCTACCCGACCACCACCCGATCATCCAGGAAGCTTCGTTTCGCGCCCTCGCTCACGTTTCCTTTTCTTTGCTCAAAAAAACGGTGATTTCAAATATTTTTATAACTTTTATAGCCGTGAACCTTCTCTAGCCTATCAAATTAGTAGTCGCAACAAATAAAACTTTGTAAGTTCATCAACTCAACATGTTGTTGTTTATGTTGTTGATTTGACAAATTATTAAAGTAAGCATTGCTGATTTTTTAATACTGACTGTAATTCAATGCTATTTTCATAATGAATCGTTATTATTATAATCAATATCACACCAAGAAAAGGTGCCACTTGGCCCCTATTTTTTTCAGTATTACCCTACGAAATTTTAACTCTTTTCCAACAACTCAACAGGTGATCGTATAAAACGGAGTTTACGCGAACGATTCCAGACTCTTACCTTGTTCACCTTTGTATCGTCCGTTAAATCTCGTCTTTATCGCATCTTGTTTCGAGCGGCTGCAAAACTGGATGCGTTGCGAATCGAGGTGAATTTTTGTCGGTCCGTATACGACGATCGATTAACTCTCTCGTAAATCAATGGACCGAGCCAATGTTGCCTCGACTTGATTGCTCTTCATCTTCGAAAATCGTTTTTCTCACACTTTCGATACCTAAACGCAATCTTTCTTTGCCGCAGATACGAGTATATAAATACGTATTATTCTCGTTATAGTGGAAATGTCGCAACCTCGTTTAACTGATTAAATGTTAAGCTCGAGTCCAGCGGTGTAGAGTTTCTATAAAAATAGTATTTTAGTGCATTCGTTTGGTCCCGCTCGGTCTAACAATGAAAAACAATCGATTGCGAAAAATCGAGTGTGCTAAGCGCGAGATTGCTCTTTTTGAAACGCAAATCAACTCTAATAACACGGTGCATCTCATAAGCGTGCTCGCGTTCCCATACCGTCACTCTCTTCCTCATTTGACTTTTACCAGACGTTGCACGAGTCAAGGTCTCGTCCCGTCTCGCCAAGGGTTAATGTACATCTGTCAAGAGCGTACCGGATGGGACAACGCGTGTTCACCGTCTTCATAAAATCGCGGTACTATTTTTCTTCCCGCATTTTCATTTCAAACTGATTATCGATGCTCTCAAGATTGTTATTCCCACATCGAGTTTATGTTCATTTTGCAACCTGTACAGTTCGTAAGTGACAATCTGAACCGGGACGATAGAAAGTGAAACTCGACTATGCGGATTGCGAAATATTTTCATAAACTACTTTTTCGTATATTTTCCTATTCGATTGGACTACCCTCTCCTCTGGAATTTCGAATAAAGTACCTACGAAACGAAGGAGGGGTAGGTCGAACGCGTTAAAGAATTGCAAAACGCGGTTGGCATTCGGGCTACTCCTCTCTTTGTGCTCTGCCCTTCTTATTCTTTCCGGTACGTGACGAGTCACGATAGGCATCTCATCTGGCGAAAAGTCGAACGTTAACGCGCGTTCGATCTTTTCTTCCCCCGTGGCTTTTATCGAGCCGATTCGCGACAGTAACCGCGCTTGGTACGTATCGGGATACATATAAATACGCCTTCTATTGCGTGACATTATTAGTCGAGATTATTCCCGGCATTATCCCAAGGCGGAGCGTCATCGTTTTGCACACCCACGATATTTCAAAAGGCTCGTCCACGCGATTACGAATATCGATTTTCCTCTGCATTTTGAGCGATAATTCGTCGAGAATATCGCTGGATACTCGCATAATCTCGCTGGTATGAATATCGAGTCGGGACGATTACGAAATGGCTCCAGTCCTGCTTTCAACTGGGTAATGCAACCACCGGGTAGCGTAGCACTCGAACGCGTATTCACCGATAACCTCTCCCGATGAGCTACCAGAAATATACGACCGCTCATTTAACCGTGTGACGTTAATGCGAGGTGAATAGCCATGTGCATCGTTCGACTGGAGTTACGGCGACAAACTACTTGTCAGATTTCCTCGACACGAGCGATTATTATTTTAGAAACCTACCGCGATTTATTCGTCTTGGTCTTTCGTTGAAACTCGGTTTATGAAAGATAGACATGGAATTCCTTGACCGACAAACAATCGTTCACGCGCTCGACCGGCAAAGCGTTTCGGACAGCCGCGATTGTATGCAAAGTATATACATAGATTCCCTGGATCGCTTGTTTTCGCGTTATCAAAAATTGGTTCTATTATTCGATCCCCCTCTCCACGGTATTTTTTATTACGCGTTACATCGACTGTGTACCTACTATGAGAATATAACGGGAATGATTTTTTTTTTAACAAAAATGGTAAATTAGTAACTAATTCTCATTTCTTAAAATATAGCATAGGCGAATAGGTACGAACCGCTTTTAGAGAGAATTTTTTGATCATGAATTTTACTATTTCGAGAAAGTCGAAGAGGTCAATTTCGGCGAAAATCGTTTGACGTTGCAAATCCCCTCTACCAACTTTTCCCTCTCCTTATAGAATCTTCTACATCCTCAGGCTCGTGCGCGCTGTACGCCAGGTTGTGCAACGAGACGAGAGCGACCGATGATTTGCTTTCACTGACTCACCTTTAGACGCGATATTACGATTACCATTAACATTAATATGGCGTTTATGGCATTTTGACCGTTATTCGCCAAAAATTTTACTCGAGTACTAATGTTCCCATTGGTAATTATACAAACATAGACATTCTTATTACAGCGAGTACGTTAATTAATAATCACTATCCATAATTTTCACGACTTAGAGTAAATCTTGCATAGGTTTCTTGACCTATCATTAATACGAAAAAATGTTCACTCCAATATTTTTTACTTTCCATAACATTTTCTGCCTTCGAATTAACCATTCATGATCATTTGATAATTAAGATTAATAAATTACAAACCGTAACCTAATTGAATGAATTTATGATAAAGCGATGTAGCAGATATAAATTATTACTTTTATTTATTATTGTTTAAAAATTTGACTCCTGTATAAACCATATGATACAATTGGGATGTAAAATATTTGTGTTGATTATGAACACGAAGAAAATTACGTTTGAAAAGAAGTACGGAGTGTATTCATTTACAAGCAAGCATTAAACTCGAACGCAAGAAAATAAATGAGAGGGGTCATGCGGAGAGTTCAGTATAATCACTTTTGACTCAAGCTCAATTACAGGTATGAATTAAAACATTTCGCTGAACGTAAGATTAACAGATAATTAAAACGTGTAACGTGTAATTGAACATTTTGGCGTGCTGACATAACGCATCGGCGAATTAGCTAATCTATACTTCGTGATAATAGACTAGTAAACTTATTCATGTTAAGTAAAACACGTATTTTCAATAAAATGAAAATAACCGTTTTGATCACTTTGTTAAATAATAATATAGAACTTTTTAATATCCGATGAATTATATGATTTTCGCTGTAATTATAATTATTTATCGGTAGAATAATTACTGAAGGTTTTTGGGTAACGTCTTCGAAAGATATTTATTAAAGTTCATATTTTTTCGTCTATGATTTTTATGGATTACATAACGTGACCGAGAGATTTTTTAGTTTACAGGTGTGTGAGCATATGTCGCAACCCCTGGCGAATGGTGAAACAGGAATTTACACGTTCACTTCTTGTTTTTGTAAATCACTATAAGATTATATGTAATTTCCTTTTATTTTTATAATCGTTATTTTTCATTGAAATATCAATTACGTTAGTGTTCAGAGATGTAAACAAAGAAAACGTGTGGTGAGAAATCGAATTTCTATTCTGATCACGACAAATGCTACCCTGGGAACTAAAACATCGTTCGTGCATTACTCATCAATGAGCATTCTGTTCAAAGACCACCCATGGCTAGGTGTACATTGTGCGCATGCTGTCTACATACCAATTTAAAAAGTTGCATTTCGTACACACCGATAATTTTTATAATTACGAGTAATGTCGTGTATAATTTGTAATTGACTCCCATGAATAAAGACATCTGAATTAATAAATGAAAAATGACAATGATATCGTTGAAAATACATCACAGTATTTTTCTCAGTATAAATATAAGAATAACATAAGTACTCATCGCGTGAGAGGATTAATAAATTAAATAATTCTGCTATCGTAATGTAAGCATTTCGTTATTATTAAAAAAAGACATCATTTTGTCCAGTTTCGTAAATGCAATTCCTCTTGCTAAAGCGGAAATTCGCAAAATTACAAAATAGACTCAATTGGCTGTAAACATATGTTTATATACTCTCGAGATAGTCTTCGCGAAACATCGTTGGTCGATTAGATTTCAGTAGTCGGAGTTAGTCGATTAGTCGACTGTTACGGGATGGTTGATGGCTCAGTTGTATCTTCTGTTGTACGGCTCCTCCTCCTCGGGATGAGCGGCATTGTGGGCCAGGGCGCGCTGAATCGCTACCGGGATTGGAGGCGGTGTAGGTAGATGGGCACCGCTCGCTTGAAAGCCGTTCTCGTCGGCGGTGTAAGTCACGACGATCGGCGTGCCGTCCGGTGCCGTGTAGCTGTATTGACCTCTGACCACTTCGATCTGACCGGCCGGTCCGAGGTTCCTCACTTGACCCTGCTCGGCGACCGATATACCGTTCTCCGTGTCGTAGCTGAACAACATGACATTTCGCGGTTAGCCGATTACAATCCCGAGTCGAAAAATTTGATTGGTTTCTTGGTCTTAATAGATTATACATATTTTATTTCATTTTATTATCGATTTATTCGATCTTTTACTTATAACTGCAGCTGGAAGTTTTATTTGTGTATAAATCTTTTAAGCAATATCTCTGTCAGTATCGGTATTCTTTTAGTAAACTGATGAGAATGATCAGATCCATCTAGATCCGTTTCAAGTGAAAAATTTCGTTCAGTTCCGACAAAAAGTCGATCAAATTTTTCGACACGAGATTAATCAGTGCTAGCTGAAAATTAAAACGAAACATGTGACTGACACGCGGGACGTTCGGAGAACGCCGAGGTCTCCGTGGATGGGTATGGTGCAAGTAGGCGTGTGGGTAGGCAGGTAGGTCGATTGTAATCGTCCGATTGCGCAATTCACGATAATGCAAAACTACGCAACGATTTAACGCGTGTACGATTAACATCAGCGTCAATTAGGCTTGTCCAATTTTCATTTTATTTTTACTCGCTCGTAATCAGAATTTCGCCTCGCCCTCGCCGTATTTACCGATTTACCTTTAAGGATGTAATGCGGGTAATAGAGACACCGATTGGGGCTGCGAATATTAGTGAGCGCACGCGATTACAGTAATTTCGAACGTCACTCTTCGATTTAATAATATACGATCAATTTTTTATCCTCTTCATTCATTTATCGCCCTTTCACGAACCTTGCCTTGTTGGACGTTGCAAATCGCAAAAAATTGTGTAAATGGCTCGATATAAAGCTCTCCGTTTTGAGTTATCGAATATAGCGTTCAATTGATGTCAATAGAGAAGAAAGTACCGGTAAATCCACCCACTCCGAAATAAAAATTGATTAAATGTTACTTCCTGCTCTGTCACACCTCCCAAGATCATCGTGGTCAGCAATGCGCGAGCATATAATTACATATTGAGACGGTTGCAGCGATTACAACCATTGACACTCCAAGTACGTATTATTTTCGCACACAATCGTATTACGAATGACAGTGTAATTTCCGTTTGCGCGTCGATCGCCGCATTGCTGATTATTTACGTTTCCTTCTTTTGTCTAACAACAAATATGAATCTCAATCAAACACGATAATTCTTTGAGTGAAAAACATATTGGTTTGGTTTAACAAATATTTTTTTCTCGGCGAAAGAAAAAAAAAAATAGAATGCGGTAAACAATAATTCACATAAGTCGGAAGAAAGCACGAATACATCTCGTCAATTCTAATTAGTCGATTATTCCCGCGTACGTTGTTTCTTCCATGGAAATCTGAAGAATAGTCCTCGAGATGGCTGATAGGAGTAACGCGGTGCGCGCGTTAACGGGAGATAAGAATCGCGAGCGCGGCGATTCAAGCGCACGCTCATTTAGGTGCGATCTTTCGCGCGTGTCGACGGCAATTTATGAAACCTTTAACGAGTTACCACTCGTAACGAAAAACGGAAGGACTTGATAAAGACGAAGGACGATCTCACCTGTACGCGTAGGATCCGTCGGGCGCCGAGTCCTGGCTCTGTCTCAGAATTGCCCATCGTCTACCATAATAATCGGGATTGTATTGCGGGTATCTGTTGTACTGGGCACAAGCAATAGTTGCCAGACCCAGAATAAGAATCTGCAACGATCGTTATTTGTAAATCTTTCACATTTATTCATTCATTAATTTTAAATTCATTTTTTATTCTAAATGAAAATCCATTCTTTATTTTAAATAAGAATGAGATAAAAACATTTCATTTTTCATAAAAAAAAATGAATTCATCCAAAGTTACTCAAATAGCGGCTCATAAACGTTATCATTGTCAGATTTCACGAACGACCGAGAGTTTCTTGCGATAAATCCAAGAAATTGATATGCGTACGAAAAAGTACATTAGTCATAAGAGAGGGATGACAAGATAAGTAGGTAGGTCTCGCGTGGGTGGTAGAGGATCGCGAATTTTTTTTTCTTATCGACGGACGTACAAGCGACTCGCATTTATGATTAACGTAAGAGACACCTTGCAATCGGTATTCACTTTTCATTTTTTCTCCGATCATGCGTTATGCACGGTTATAATTGCAGCGAGCAGCTCATTCGTTCGCCATCCGTACGAGAGATCGAAAAAACCGACGATCGCGATAAATCCCGATCCAATTGGCAACTTAATAGCCAATCGAGCGCGACCTATTCACCGCCGATTGGTTAACGTCGGCGCCGAATGAGATTCGTTCTATCATCCGTTTGATTAATCGACATACGTAACCGAGAGACGCGTCGATTCGCACGATTTGCATCGCGTAAATCATCCTCGTGTTCCGCGATCTTACGTGTGCGACAATTAACGGATCACTCGATTCCGGAAACGATTCAAGACACCGATGACGCAGTCTACGGTAATCGATACGAAAACAATGAGCTGGTTACAGAGCCACGCTAACACTCACGAGGGTCTTCATGATATTCTTGGCTTTTCGTGGACCGTTAAATATCTCGAACACTGTTTTCCAAAGGTACGAAACAGACACACGACAACGTAAAAGCTCGAGTACGCGTCCGGATGGGCCAGAACGGATCTTTATAGTCTAGGCGCTCTGCTTGCGCGCGGTTCGTACATTCGTCTTTACCACCTCCTTCTGCGTTTTCGTTTTTTCGCCTCCTCCTCTTGGTGCGCACCGAAACACCCGAAGAGGGGTTGACGCGTGGCCTCATCTCGTTACGGGACGCGCCTACCCGCGCGTTCCACGGGTGTTACCAGCGGATTAGCTCGCCCGCGTGGGGAGAGACGTCGCATTGTTAGACTGCACGCGTACGAGTGCGTGAGAAAAATTCTAATGGTTATTAATTTCCTGCTATTACATTATAAATCTTTATTACAAGATACTCAGACGGCTCCAACTAGAGGGGGACGAATCTAGCGAACGGTAGTTCGCCTCCTCGGAAATCACTTTGTCTCTACTCGAATCGCGCGTCGCGCGTCCCTTTGTCACGGGACGTTTATTCTCGTTCAATTAAACACCTCAGAGATTCACTGCAAATTGAATTTTTACTGTCGCGTTGACAGTGCGGCAAAAGTAGTAACGATAGAGTTATTTCATGTAGAATTGCGGTTGACGAACATTCTATTCATTTTTATGTGGTATAGGAACGTGTTTTTTCTCGTTTTTAAATGAGAGATAACTAGAAAAGTTTTTTTTTGCAATCTCGTCGTATATTTCTAGTAGTTCATTGTTCCCCCGTGTAAACTTTCGTATTTTTACTTTCTCGTTGGACAAAAATTTATGCGTATCAATACCTCGGACACCTCGTCACCTATGGATTATACCTCGTAAGAGTATTTCAGTGTCGATATGAAATCGAGCCTACTGGATTCGCGAAGTTCTTCTGAATATGAATAGAAAAAGAAAACAGAATTAAATAGCATTCACGATTAGTGAAAGCTGAAACGTTGATATGAAATTTAGAATTTTACACGAAACGGGAACGCAAAGTCAAGTGCGAGAAAATACAGAGGCGAGATTTGCGTTTGTTGCGTAACGAGTCTGGATTTTCGTGCGCCGATCATCGACGGGGCGGGGCACCTTTCACCGCGTTCGCGACTCAACGATCCGCGCATCATCCGTCCTCGTTTTGCGCGATTCACGCGGTGGGCCTCGCGTTTTGCTTTATCGTTCGTATGACGTCACGCAAGAAAGATACGACTTCCCGTGTCTCGTTCATCCTCCGTCAAAGGGTATCGCAACCCGTTACGTTTTCGTCTCGGGTTCATATATCGCCAGTTCCGCCCGTAAGTTTTGCGTTTCGATTTTTTTATTCTCACGAATCTTTGATCGACGTTCCCCGCGGTTGAGCACGTTTGCAAAATAATCCAACAGACTAAGAAGAATTTTGACAGTTTGGTCCTACTAATTGAGGACGATAAAGTCGAAATAATTTTGTAGTCGATTCTAGTTACATTATTCATAATTCTATAAACTATAAATTTCGCAAAGTGCACCAGGGAAATTTATGTATGGGCTCTGTTGCGTATACGCTTATCGAAAGGGACGAAAAAAAAGTTGGCCGAATACAGGAAAGCAGAATAGAGGTGTCGAGGTGCGCGATCGGCGATAGAATTGGAGTTGGGCGATTCACGGTTTGCCGGGCATCGTGCGGTACCCATCATTAGAGTTTTTCGCGGTGCGAGGAGGAGGAACGCCTCGAGGGGTCCATCCTCGCGCGTGCGAGAGACAGAGAGCGCAACGGCTGAAAAGGCGCCTTGACATTAAAAGCCGTTGTTTTCCCGTCTCAACGATGGAGATAGCGAAACGCATTGTACTGGCACAAGCCAAAGAAGAGCCGAGCCTCCATTCGACGATATTAACAGAGAAAAAACGAATAAATATGAAAAGAGAGAAGTACGAGAAACGAATTCCAACTCCAACATACTTCTATCGGGATTATATCGTCTCGCGTTCGCATTGTCGGTATAACAAATGTGAATCTCACCTACGCAGGAATTTCACGCACGCACGGGTGATAAATTTTCCTTCGGTGTTGGTGCGAAAGCAGGTGAAAAAGTGAACTCGTCTGGCTCTAACATTAACCGGTGCGTATAGGTGTCTCATTGTTGATTTAACAAATGACTCTCGCCTACGCGAAATTGTGCGTTCATAATCGTTATAAATTCCCTATCGATTATACGCTTGATTCACGAGGATGACAGAAAAATGAACTGTGAACAATAAGTCGGTAAATACATCCAGTACATTGATATCGCGTCTGAATTTTTTGTTTCAATTCGCGTCGATACTCCATCGGTTTTAGAATCCACCGTTACTCGGGGGTAACGTAAATATATACAATCGACTCGTAGATGCTAAACGATATCGTTATAAATACTCGTTGCGGATCACGATTACTCTAATAACGTAATCGGTACATCTACGATGTAGTAACGCGATGATTTCTCCCTTTCGAGCTTCATAAATCCTTATTAATACGTCTGCCAGAAATGTCTCAGTTGCGCAACGGTCTTGAAAGCTTTTCCCTGTCTATAAATTTGACGCTCGAGCGCTTAATTAATCACTCGCTCGTGGCAAATTATAATTAGCATTTCCATTTTTAATTGATACCGGTTTATAGGGTCGTACAATATGGGAAGTGGGTTAGGGCAGAGGGCAAACGCGAGAAACGAAACGCCTTGACATTAAAAAGTGGGCTTTTCCCAGTCCGTACTCCGGCAGATGATGTGGATAGCGCGCGGGGCGGTTCGCGCGCGTGAGATCTCGCGCCGTAGGTACAGTAACCTCCCAGTTATGCCAATGTTCGCCGAAGGGTTACCCAAGACGCGAAGAGGCGATCCACGCTCGAGTACGGGAATGTACATTCGATTCTCGTTCTCCCGCGAAATTCGCATCTCTCCTCTTCTCGGTTTCTTCGATTTCGCATAACGATCGCATCTATTCAATCGGCGCCACCCACTAAAACTATCGATTCTTTCCACGCGATTTTCGTGGCCTTTCGCAAAAACCAATTTTGAAATTCTCCCCTTTGTTTTGACGAAACTCCTCGGTGTGCAAATATGTGTACGTATAATGCTACGTATTGTTTTTAAAAAAAGCTGATCGTGACCTCAATTCATAGATTTTGCGATAAACTACTTTATTACTTATATTATTTGATCTTCCTCTGAATCCCATTCGACGCAATACCTCATCAATCAAATCGCTCCTTGGACCGCACCCCTTTCTTAAATACTTAAACAAATAATAATTTTTTCGAACACGAGAGAAGTATCGATCCGCGATAAAGATTAACAATACCTAGTTCTTAATCCTTTTGCTCTCAAGGCAACAATACATCGTTACTTGGTATAATGGGCCAAGACTATGAAGGGGTTACTACTTCAACGTCTTCCTGTACTTTCGATTTGACTACGAAGGTCACTTTCGACGAGTGTAGTCTCGCTTTCCTACAATCTTTTTCGAATAATCGTGCTATTGCGTTACCAAATTATGAAATTTTTCATACTCCTGGAAATCATTTTATTCGGTATCGAATGAAGATGAGTGTTGGTGAATGAAAATCGAAAAAATTTTTAATCTCATAAGTGTCGCGTTTTATGAAAATTTCTCTGTCGTTGTTGTTTTTCGTAATTATCTTATCCGTCTCGTCACGGGCTGCCAACTAACGCCGAAGAAATCCCGCTCCGCATCAAAAAAGGAGAACGGACGAATCCGATAAAAATTTTCAATGGATCCCTTCCTATTGCCTCGTCTATGTCGATTAATCGGCGTAACCACGATTGTAAGGAAAAAACAGAAACTTTATCTCACGATCGGCGAGATGTTTCCAACATTGCCACCTCGTTTCGAGTGCACGAGCGCGTAATTCGCACGTACACCATCCGCAGTCTTCGTATAATTGTGAAACAACTTCCGGAGACGTCACAGACGTTTATATGCCCATAATTCGATCATCCGCGCGGATGTTATTATTTCTTACATTTCAATCGAGTCTATTATAAGGAACCATAAATTGCGATAAAGTTTATTTTTAAGACAATTGTAATTAAAGCTTATATAATAGATTCGAATTTCACGCGTGGAATTATTCATGCCATTGTATGAATAATGAAATAACTTTTTTTCGAGATAGCGAATCTAGTCGAAAAAGAAATTAATTTGAGACAAAACTTTGAGACAAACCGCGATTATTAAGCGAGATTTCCGTGTAATGAAATATGCATACATATTGAACGTATACATATATTAGCCTTGATTTTAATCTCTAACATCGCGGCAGAGACGATACCATGTTGCAAGAATTTTTATTTAACGCGCTGCCTAAGATTGTGTCATATGAGTGATCATTTTAATTTTTGGGAAACCTTCACGTTGCTTTAACACGTGAGTACAGTAGCTTGTGTTTAATCTCGATAAAATTAAATAAAGAATTTTTATTTTCTTGGCGTGTGTTCTTTGAAGTCAAAATTTAATTGGATTATCTGTTACATACACTTTCGTCATATCGAGATGAGACGATACGAGTAGAAATTTTCTCTCTTGAATATGTAATAAATATCGCTATTTGTAATTTGAATTTTTGGGATATTTTTGAGGAAAATTGAGGTAATCAAAAAGAATAGTTGTTTGATTTTTATAAATTTCTATATTAAAATAGAATCTCTACATCTAGCAAGTGCGCTATGAGCGTCTAGTCCGCGTTTAATAAAATCGGTTGAAACAAATGGTTATCTAAAAGAGAACCATCGTTCGCCTGAGTTCCGGTCTGTGTTTGGAGAAATCGTCTTACTGTTGGTGTTCTGGCTTGGGTGGGTGAGCGGCGATGTAAGCGAGAGCGCGCTGGATGGCTTCTGGGACCGCTGGTGGGACTGGGAGGTGAGCACCCTGGGGCTGGAATCCGTTCTGGTCGGCGACGTAGCTGACGGCGACTGGGGAGCCGTCTGGGGCGGTGTATTGGTATTGGCCTTGAACTACGACAACTGGTGCACCTTCCTCTCCAACTGGGGCGGGCTGTCCGCTCTCGGAGTGGGCGATACCATTTTCGGTTTCATAGACGAAGTTGTAGGAACCCTCGGGGGACACATCCTGTGCCTGCTTGAGGATAGCGACGGGCTTGTCGTGCTGCTCGTGCTGGACGTGCTGTCCGCAAGCGACGGCGATGAGAGCGGCGGCGAAGATCTGTGCGATTAATTCATTCGTTAGAAATTGTACGAAAATTTGAGACACAATTTGATGTTAGCTATATCGATTCTATAATATTAGAATTTGGAAAGTGAAAGTAACAAGAGAAGTTTCGGAGCACACTTACGAAGAATTTCATTTTTGCTGGTTTTGGGTGCTTGAATCTGTTGATCCAATAGACGAAGCTGAAGATTCGAGTATGATTGCTAGGAGATTCGGATGCGCTTTTATACGACGATCCGAGACCCCACTTTCCCTGATTGGCGAGTCCTGAATTTTAAAAAAAAAGTGAGAAAGATTAAGATTCCACCTATGGGCGACACGTGGAAAAGAGAAAGAAGAAGAATCCCGACGAAGAGGACTCGGTTGCCAAAATTTATTTGCCGATTTGACCTTTTGCGCTGACTAAATCGATCGGTTGTATAATATCACGTGCTGCGCTGATACCCGTTGACATTGCAGCGTACCCGTTAAAATTACAGAAGTGCCAAAAGCACTTCCGAATACATTTATTATGCGTATCGGCTCTTATTATCATGCAGCCTTGCCTTTATTGTATTAAAGGACATTCGACCATAAAATTTTATTGGTAGAGATGAGAATCAATCGAAGAATATAGTAAGATTATGTAATGTTAAACTATTCTTCAATTTTTGTACAGATTGTTGGATGAATTTTGTCTAGAATACCTATTTTATTTTTTATTAATTTGACTCTGTTCAGCTACACTTTCGATTGGAGATAGTTGATTTGTGAAATAAATATAATTTTGTAAATATAAAAACTTTTCAATTTTCATTATACTCATATTCGCTCATTCATTATTTCACTCTCTAAAGTGTTCCGACTTCTTTTCCTCGCCATTTCCTTTTTATGTATTTTATAGCAAAACTCTCCCGAATAAGAGAGATTTACGTTTGTAATTGGGATGTAGAAAGAGTCAGATGTCTGTGTGCGAACAGCGTGTTACGAAATCGACCTTGCCGAGAAACTTGTACCTGCAGACATAGTTACAATTTGCACGGAAGGCCGTTCTGCCTCCATTAACAGATAAGAACAATACACAGACTTTACATTGAAAGAAAAACAGGATCATGCTAGTATTGAATGTGCTAGTTAAGTTTTATAAAGTTTTTTAAATCTAAAATCATAATTAGTTATAGAAATTAATCTATTAAATTTATTCGTATTGGTCCACGTTAGCTATCATAAATCAAACTTAATAATTTAGACCGATACGTAATCACTGCGTCGTAAGTTGTTCCGAATTTTAATTAATTCATAATTGAAAATAATCTTCATCTATGCCGCTAGATGGCGGCAATAAACAGGTTGCTGTTAACAGTTGTAAAAGAGAGTGGATGGTTACAAAGAGACCGATTTTATGAAACAGCATCCAGTACGCTGCTGCCCTCTGTAAATTTTACAAATTATTTTCTCGCGTAGCATTACGGTATACTTTACAGTCGATAAATGCGCTGATACTATCTCGATTTAATACTTCTGTATTACCAGTTTTTTAAGATATTTAGTTTCAAAAGTAAGATTTCAGTTACTTCAATAAAAGTATAAACTATGTGAAAATTTGAATGTAAAAGATTTTATTGGTAATCCGATACTTGTACATATGCGTGATAATTTTTGTTTTAATTGTCATATATTTTTCCGCAACATTTTAACATTTTAATAAATACATATAGTTATGAGAAAAGGTTTATTTTTTTACATACATTGAAATACGAATGGTTGCATACTTTCAGGGGTGGTAATATCAACATAATAATTACATTCGTATTTTAAACGGTGCTTTTCAATTATTAATAAGCATATGTGGAAAATGTAAATACACTATTAAACCATTATTCGTTCTCCTTATCATTGTATCTCATACATCCACATGCACATATTTTTATTTTAATTTAAAGCGGGCTCACATTCGATTGGTGAATAAGCCTGAAAGCGACCAATCCGACGTTGAGTGAAATCAAAATCAACGAGAGACGAGCGTTCGAACGATGTCGTGATAGTCAGTGCTGCATTCGACGCGACTGCGTACGGACGGAAGGAGAATTAACGAGTTACAACGTCGTTCAAGGAGTGGATGTGCGCGTGTGTTTAAAATCTCCTTTCGTCCACCGCAAAAATACAATAATTAGTGAAATATAAAGAAGTAGATAAGAACGTGTTCTGACGCCCTGTAATGTTGCAGGGTACCATAGTAAACTGCGTTTTTATATTTTGTAACCGCCATAAGAAATAGTTATTGGTTTACCATTCAGTTTAAATTGTCATCATTGTTATTGTTGATCAACTACAACGTAAAATATATTTCGCCTATGCAGCAAAACTGTCTATCATTTTCTTAAATCGTAAGTATAATCATCCATATGAAACTAGCAGGTAACTGTCATTAACGTATCGATCGATAAGCTTAATTGCTTACAACAAATATATTATGTAAAAAGTCGCCTTCAATGTCAGTAGGTTTAGTTTTTTTTTTTCTTTTCAAAATTATCTCAACTTTTATATAAGTGGATCTATATAAATGATTAAAAAATGCACACGAGTATGAAGGAATGAATGTAAACATATTAAATCACAGGACTAGAATTCCTTTATACAATATTATTTTTCTAACGTGTTTTTGCATTTCTAATTCACGAAAATTAAAAAATATCATTTCCAGACGCTAACTCTCTAGTTTTTACAGGGATTATAATATCAGCCAGCCACTGTTAACTATAATATTAAAATTTCAAATATAATAAACCAAAAATAACAATAAATTCAAATAATGCAAACTGCAAATGAAGAAATTAAGAAATAATAATGCACTCAAGCTTATTTCCTGTTACATGTCACAGAATTAAAATCAATTAATATTGCTAAATTTTGTTTAAAAAATTGTCAACAATTATCATTTTCCAAAGTTAGTTCATAATATATTTAAAATTGGCAAACTTTTCGATACCATGAGTTATAAAAGAGGTACCAAGCATCAATGGGTTGATTTACCGTTGTACGTCGAAGGTGAAAATGAAGCCATACATGATATCATAACGTCCGCGTAAACACCTCGTGATCTGTCAGAGTACGATATTCGGAGCGGTTCCGGGGCTCGTCTTCGCTAACGTTTTTATCGAAGACGGTGGCCAGTGACGTCACGTCGAGAGAGAGCGAGGGTCTAAGTAGGTTAGGCGCCTTGGACGCGAAACGATTGGCCATCATTCTGGGGCCCCCATGACACTATCCACGAATGCGTTGACTCGGTACCGAGAGTGAAAAAAGTAAAAAAGGGAATAATGGGGGAGAGAGAGAGAAAAAATGTCAGTTTATTTGAATTTTTAGGTCAATCGCCTCCATGGTTTGTCTCTTTCTTTCCTTATCGAACAGGAATTCTTGGCTCACGCGGTTCCCTGCTGTTCCTGAGCGTTCTCTTTTACTGGATGACAGTTATTCGAAGGTCGTTGACTCCCACTTTTTTCTTACGCGTTCGGTTCCTTCTAATCGTGAATACTCGATCTGTGAATTCAAACGGATGTAAAAAATATCTCGATGGTCCAATACATAATTTTGCCATTGTATAATATCACAACATAACTCCTCAGTTATCCAGTCTGTTGCTCACAATACCGTGAATTCATGACCGTGAGGAACCTTGACCTTCTTACTCTTTTCCTTCATCTGGGTTATATTCGCTTTGGAGGAGATCATCATTCGTTAAATTACTTTTATACTTTAATTACGTTTTAATAATAATTTTTAATTAATTTATCTAGAAAAATAATAAAAAATATATTTAACGATTCGTACCGTAGAAGAATTATTGATAACTTTTAATTTACACCATAACAAATTCGATTTTTTTTTTTTTCTAAAAATAAATGAATAAGATTTACGATTTCTGGTAACTGGTGAATGTTACTCGCGTGTCGTCATAAATTTTCATCAATTGTTTACATCTCTGAATGTTTATCTGTATTTTGAAATCAACTTCGTAAAGGCGTCAGCAGAATACAGCATGAGGAGATATTCACGTATGCGATTGATAGAAAACGTTGCCAAAGATCCTTACTCAAGAGAATGTTTGGTGAATTTCACGTACATCGATTTTGTACTCACCGAATTAAAGAAATTCATTACGAAGATAATAGAAAATGTTTGTCTTTTTTATTGGCTCATTTGTTTTTTACTTACACGTTCAAAACAAACATGTGAGGTCGTCGACTAGCAGTAACACGTAGGTTATCATCGATTTATTAATATGAGCGTCTACATTCGCTATCGTAACTTTGACACTCTTGCGAGTAGTCTGTATATTACGTTAATTAAGACAAATACGTTCCCATGTATTTCACAACCATTTTGCAAATAATGTAAGGGAATACGTGATTATCGTAAAAATTATGATTATCACTTGTGAAATTCTCGTTTCGAGAATAAGAAATTCAATTGCGAGAAACGGTTATTCATTTTTATTTATATTCGTTCTCGAAAAGTTCGTACTTTCTGCTTCATTTGACTTGAGCGAATTTGATCTTCCCGAAAATTCACAAATATTATTCAATAGCGGTCCTCGCATGACGGTAATACTTACCGTAAACCGGTATTATAGTAAACATAATTCAAAGACTTCGAAAATTTGTACTACTTCGCATACGATTACAAATTCCATTAACATAGCGGTATGGTTACCTAACAGGACCCGCATCTGAATATTACGACATGAACGAGATCGGTAGGTTGTTTAACCTTGCGGTTTGAAACTAATTGCAATTTTAATATAGGATGCACTGTTGCACATCAGGTAACGATCAATGTATAACAGTTAACAACTATTTACCCAGATAGAGTAATGCACATTTTTTCGTGCACAAGAATTAGATCTGTCAACAGCTACTTTTATGAGAAATTTTTCGTATCATCGGGATCGAATCGATTGTTCTTTTAATTCAAATAATGTTTCTTCAAAGATTTCAGACTACAAAGATTATCGAGAAAGGGTTAATAATGGCATTTTGCCCCATTCGAATAGCTGAATTTTTCGAAATGGAGATTCTTGATTATTCAATTTATTGAAGTCGGTTGCGGAACAACTAACAGACAGTAGCATTCGGATATTTTATTTCGGTTTGCGCAAACAAAGAATATAAAAATACTCGAGATTAGCAGTAACTGATGAACGAGCCTTTGTCTCCACTTCCTCTTTGCACCGACCGTTGATTGACTCGCTTTTGCAGCGAATCGAGGAAAAACCTTCGAACGCTGGCAAATGAATTCGATTGCGAGCGGTACCGCACAAAGCAGCCTGATTCAGAACCGGTTGAACAAATAATTCTTTGTCATTAAGGAATCTATTCTACGTAGTATATTAAGAGAGATTTTTTAAGTTCATCAAATAACGGAGTACGTTCAACTCCATTCGAGATAAATAAATGGGCCAATTGCATGATTATATTTTAATATTACAATCGGTGATCGAACCATCGCGATAATCGATAACCGCGATGCGTCGAGATTATTTTGATCGTTATTCGAACTCGTATACATAACGTGATAGTGAAATGATACGCGTTCTTTAATCAAGAGTCATGTTGAGCGAAACGTGAAAGCGATAAAAGAAGCGTCATTACAACCACAAAAATATTTCGTAAAGATATAAGATCTTGCATATGCAAGATGAAGTTTCAAATCTACTCTTTCTTTCGATAAATCTTTATTGTACATGCATTCCTTTCTCCAATATGTCAGATCGGTATCGATACACAAGACTTGTTTACCGTAACTCAAATAATCTCGAGAGCCCTCATAAACTAACCGAATAAACGATCATTCCGCGTGTGTTCGATTCGATTCACCGATCGAATCAAATTTATCTGTGTTATTCAATCTCCAGAACAACCGATAGGAGAAAAGTGTTCATCGCTTCTTCGCAAACGGAGAATGCTTTTTAATTCTAAAACTACACCCCTGAAAAAAATTAAGAGGACAGTTATCGTTTTCAAAATACTGTATTTCAGTGAAAAAAATCATTTTTTTGAGCAGTACATTTTTCTTTGTTTCCACCACCAAAACGCAAATTACATTAATTGAAGTTTTCGAGAGAGAAGACGATCGATCGCGAAAGACTCGCGATTTGTTTGCATTAACGATCGGGACAGATGTTGCGTGTGAAGCGTTCTCAAATCAGGGGAAAGTCCGAAGACTCGGTTGTGTACGATGCGCTAGGAGAAACGGGACGTTATGGGGAGATCTTTTGTTGGATCAATGCCATGCCACATCCACTGGAAGTAGTAACAGCGAGTCTCTCGTCTCTCTAATGGCACGTTTTCCCGGAACGTAAAATCGACGCACGATCGCTCTTCCGTTTCGAAATTCTCTTTCGCGGAAATTCATCGGAATACGGAATGCATAAAAATTCCGTTTTTTTCCTCTCTCTCACCGATGTCACGGCTATCTCCTTTCTGTGTTTCTAAATCGCGATATAATTTTCGGTAATTATACAGACGGAAAATTATCAAGAAATTCTGGTGGAGGGTCTCACGATTCGTTCGTACTCTTCCACGATAACATTTCGAAAGCGTAATCGCGATTAGATTGGAAGGGGTGATCCTCTATAAATCTGGCCGCGACGCACCAAACAGCTAATGTCGTACGGTTTTTTTTCGAACGAACGTCCCTAGAACGGGAAGAGACCCACGCCGGAAGCTGAATACGTGAGGTAACAACTTTGCGATACGTGGTGTTATCGAAAGGTGCCGAGCAAGGATTTTCTATACGCGAACGAGCGCCTAGTTTCACTCGCGCGACCTGGTCGTCGGTAATAGAAAATCAATTAACCAGTGTAAACACGGGAGATATCGAGTTCATCGTGGGAGTTTCCTGTTATCTTCCGTAAAGAAAACTTTACAATAACACTCGTCGAGTTTACAACAAAAGATTGTTTTGAAAAGAGTTTTACCGAAGTGAGATCTCGCTCGTGATATTTTTTCGAGCCAGCACGGTTGCGAGTGCTGCAAATTCTCCGAAGATATTTATCGTTCGAGTGCTTTACATGCGTCACACTCCTTTCTGTTCCGCGTTTTGCCGTACCCATTGAGACCGCAATTTCTCCTCATTTGTGATATCTCCCGCGTATGTGCGCTTAGGGCGTTCATTTCTCTCTTCCGGTTCCTCCTTCTCAGAAATTCAAATCTTCGTACGAGAGGGTTATAAATCTCTTGGCGAATGAATTTATCGCGAAAGAAATGGCCAATCGAATAGACGACCCTTGATACTCATTAAAATAGGTGCTTATTCATAATGTGCGCGCACATGACATTATTGCCCTCTCGCTTAATATTCGCTCGGGAAAATCGTTTTCACTGATCAACGATTGTCGTTTTCCGGCGTTGTACGTGCGAATAGATTAAATTGCACACGCGATCGCTCCGTTCTGATATTTTCCGAAACGCATAGTCGCATTGATAATTGGCTCAATTTGTTCCAATGCGTAACAACGTAAATCGTACCTCGTGATCGCGAAATTAGGACAGAACCAGCCAGTAATCGCGACGAATGAGTAATCTGATCGACGATAAAAAACGAATCACGATCGGATTCTTTTCGCGTAACGATCGGATTCCTCGCGATTCAACTGCAATTTTCGAACTTTCACCATATCGCTCGATGAACTGAGGAAAGAAGAAAAAGCTCCATTAACAAATATCGCAAGTAAATTTTCTATAATTGAAGCTTTCGATCGCATATCATAGTTGGGAGAATGATTCGAACGATGAACAGCGTAGATAGTCGCGTCGTGTGTGCGTGAGCTCTTATCGCTATCGGTGCAACATTTAGCGCACCTCGTCGACGATAATCCATCGTCGCGACCTTAACAACGTCACCGTGTTGAAATATAGACTACCGTATTTCCTCACAATCGATTATTAACTATCTTCGAAGTGGAAAAAAGAATCTTTTACTTTCGCGACGCTCGCTTTCGACTATCGTCCGAGTTGAATGAATCGAGCCTCGTCAATCGTCTCGACAACGAACAAATTGGGTAATGAGCTCTCAAACGCGACGCAGTGCCTCTCAACTGGTTCGTCTCGAAAGAAAACCGACCCGACACGTAACGAGCAGCCTAAATCGCGAAACGCCGAGTTTTGCGCTTCGGGAAAGTCCAGTTTTATGTTCCGAGCGCGTTTCGTAGCGAACCGGTATGAAGCCCTGTTAATGGACATCGATGAAATTTCCATCTCACGGACGAAACGTTCGTCGCGTCAAACCGAGACTCTCCGCTTTCGTTGGTCGACGGTGGGTCAGATAACGGTCGCCGCGAGTACATATTCCACATAGCCGTTTCGACCGGTCGTGCAAGCGCGATCATCGATTTATCCCAGCTGTTTGTGAAGAACACTCGCCGCTTTGGAATTTCACGCTCGCCGTTCCGAGGGGCTTCCCCAGCCGAAAAAATTCGATCGGTATCCGAATTTATAACATTTTTCTTTGCCGGTACTCGATTTAGGCATTTAAAAAAAAAATCTTGTCATATTTGTAAAAAATGGCAACTAAATAAAGCAACGAGTATAAAAAACTGATTGCTTGAAAATAGTTATGTTTATAAATACAAAATCGATTACAATGAATGCGAATTACAAACTGATCAAATTTCTACAATATGAGAGGGGAAAATACTGACTGATGAAAACTGACTTGTCAAAACCTACAAATTTTCCTGCTCGGATTTTTTACACTTATGGGAATCGAATCGAACGACGATCGCACGTATATTTCGGTGATATCAAAGTCCATAAAGTTTCTTAGGAAAGTGAAGTCGGGTTCGCGGTATGGGTGCCGAGGAGCCGGAAATGTACGCGCACACGTGTCTTGCGTTCCATCGTCGTAGGTGCATAAAACGGCGCACTGCGCAGCTGCGCGACTCAACTTTCGCCGAAACACAGATCCCACTGACCCACTGCAACTATCAGCCGTTCGCTCTATTCGAGGGATTGTGCGAACGCGCACTCTCCGTTTTTCAATGTCGAACGACTTCGCGAGGTTGAACTGGCTGGTTGGATTATTGGGATTGGGGTTTCTCTTGGTACTCTTGAATTTCAACGTAGGCGTGCAAACTTCTTTTATTCGACGAATTATTGCACTTCCGTTGTACAACAATCCGCGAACAACGAACGAGGCAGACTTTCGAAACGAGGAAATCATTTATCTCGTTCGAAGAAATAAAAATCTTTGAAAAAATTAATATCCGTTAGTTATACAACCTGCAACTTTGTATCCGTTGCAGGTGTAATTAACACCAGTTTGCGCAAGGTCGTTCAATTTAAGCTAATCTGTAGAAACTGTGGATTTTTACGATTCGGTTCGGTGGCGTTGAATAAAAATCAGGATTGGCGTTCACACTCGTACCGCATCGATACTTGCGTAATGTGGCCACTGGTTGAAAAATTTGTGTTTTCGCTTTTAGTATGAAAACTGACGACCGGGATGGTGCAACAAGTGCCGTGAGGTACATATCGAACTTTCGCCAAAACCAATTCCACTGACCCACTTACGTACATTATAGAAAAAGGTGTACTGATTCTTAATGTTTCTAATTACGTGTTTTTATATATCAGAAATAGATCATTTTTATCGTTTCATTGAGTGGAAAGTTCTTTGATTAGAAATTATGATCGATAATCAGAATGTAACGACAAGACTCGCTCCGCGAAGGGAATGTGGATATTAATACCATTACATTTTAATTCGTCTGAACAGGTTTTAGAACGAAATCTAGAATCATTTCTCACATTAGCATTATACGGATGAAAATACCTAACTGTTGTCGCGACGGCTACATTCACAAAGCACGTGCCGCTTCCTCATACCAGTTACGGTTACCTGTACCAACGCTTAATTTATTCTATACGATCCATATGTATATCATCACAAATATCTTTGTATTATGCGCAGATCGTTTGAGAGAATACTGCACAACATTTTTGTCCTGCCCCCCTGATCATTTATGAAGTTCTAATTTATTCCGTCGCTTCTACGCTACGACTATTCCCCATTCAATGTCTAGGTCGCGTAATACCTCAATAGGCGTAATTTTAAAGGTCGCCTCGTGTTATTCAGCATTCAAAATTATTATGAATAAGAGATTAATTCAAAAGGACGATGGTTTGATTTGAATTAACTATTTCGAGTAACGTGTTTCGTTGAATTCGATTTCGGTCAAAAAATCATGAAGTAGCATATTTATTAGTGGTACGTAACGGTTCTAATAGTCACGTTTGATTTTTTTTTTGTATGAAGTAACGTTACATCTGAAACGTTAAAGGATCTCTAAAAGCGTTCTTTGGTTCGTCTTGTGGTGCGTGTGGCATTCGTACTCGAAAGATGCCTATTGCTTGACGGTAATATTGGAATTCCTGGGTGATCAGATCTATGGATTCTCTATTCCCAAAGTGTTTATTTTGTAATTTTTCTTTACGAAATTCTGTCAAAACTGTGCAAGCACACAATCTTCAAAAATAAACTATATTCTCCCCTTTCAAAAATCAAAGTTTTGTTCAACGGTCAATATTGATACAAATTTATCCTAAAAATGATAAAAGCAGAAATCGTGTCAACAATATTGCCGAGAAAGGATACGTGTTCTGTGTAGTAGTCACGTTCTCTCACGCAGTGCCGACCCACATACGAATAACTGTTGTGTGCCTCGCAAACTTACGTACATTTAGGTCCCAAAGAGCTACCAAAAAAGAATTCTTCTCTTTCGCACTGCGACACGATTTCATTACCTCGTTTGCATGTATATTCGTGTGATATACGTACATCGAATATGTGAGTGTAATCAATATTTTCGCGCGTTATCCGCTTCATTTTCTCTCCTCATCTCGCACGTTGCAGCTGCCGAGAGACGAGACCGTGAAAAGGAGAAGTTCTTTGACGCCATCGGGCGATACTTTCTACTTATGCGCGAGGCTGCACTCGATATAAACACAAGGTCGACTACATTGTTCACTTACGTAGTTTAAACGTTTGGCCAAGTCTCGTTATGAGCTTTTTCTCTTGTGAAATTCATTTTTTCTATTTATTCAGTACTAATTGATTGCTGAAAGAAATTAACTACCGACTTGCGGGTATAATCGTTCAATGCGAAAGTGATTATTAAATTACCAACACACACTTCTTCATGTAATACCTCAAATGTGTAAATCTAACGTATTCGTTTTTCGCAATAATTATAACGAAGTATGGCATTCGGTCTTTTCATTTAAAATAAGTAAATTCAAGTGCGAGGTTTGAATTATACAGAGTGTCCCAAAAGTAACGCCTGATCATTCGAGAGGTCAATGTACTCAAAATTCTGTAAAGAAAAGTCAATTCAATTTTTTTTAATTTGACCTACCGTTTCCAAGATAATTAACGGAGAAAAATTTCCAGTTGACACGAGCGCTGGCATGTGCGCGCCGACACGCAAAAATCCTAATTTTTTCAAACCATTGTTAAAAATCATGGAAGTGAGATATCGGCATGCAATTTTCATCAAAATGTTAGTGTCGCACTCCTACGATTTTTATACCATGATTTGAAAAACTTTTGCGTGTCGGCGCACACGTGCCATCAGCCGTGTCAACTGGCAATTTTTCTCCGTTAATTATCTTGGGAACGGTAGATTAGATAAAAAAAAGTTGTTCGACTTCTCTTCTCAGAATTTTGAATACATTGATCCCCGAATGATCGGGCATCCCTTTGGGAACACTCTGTATAATCGATTCTCATGGGATACAAATTGAGTTTTCAAAGTCGCACAGATATGACGTATCAATTACATTTCTCACGTATCATGATGTATTACGTGTCGACACTGATATCGAGATTAGTCAATGACAGCATTCGCGAATGCATGCGCGCTCTTTAACTCGATATCAATAATCCGCTTTTTTTGTTTTATTTCAGATAACACTTTCAAAATCAACAAAATAGTATGCTAAATCAAAGATGGTTGACATCGTCCAGAAGTGTTTTTCTACTCTTCCTAGCCGGCTTCCTAGTATGCATCGCCAGTGGTGAGTAAATTTAGCCTATCGAGTTTGATCTTAGATCTTTATACTGTTTTTTGGTCCTAAAATTGTACCGAACATGCACGCGAAACGAACAATGCCGAGCTGACTCGATTAATCATCCGCGACGATACGTCCCACGCTCGAATCATATGTGAAATTGGATTTTCGTGGTATAGAAATCTATGCAACCCAATAACCTCTTTTTTTTTAGAAAGTACTTATAATTGGTATTTGCATGCAATCGATTACATTAGCGTCGTGGCAATCTATCATCTCCGCGGTGCGTCTCTGAAATCGCGAGACGTGTCGTGCGTGACGGACAATTTTCCATGTACAAAAAAAAAAAAAAAATAAAACAGCTCAATGGCGCTCTTCTTTATTTTCTCGTAAATTATCGTGAGCTAGCGAGCGAGCTATTTTTCGTTTTCTATATTCCAACTTTCTACATTATCGGAAGTACAAACGTTTCGTTATTTATCGACGCTGCATTAGGCGGTAACGAATTAAAAGTTTGCAAGTGGTATTCAATTTCGAAGAAACCTGCTATTTCACGAAATTTTACCGTTTATAAACACATATTTAGGCATGAAATTTCAAAACGTGTGATCTATGGTTGTATTTTCTGAAGAATGAATTGCTAATTGCCGGAATGTTCTTTCTCTGTGGACTACTGTTAATTGTACAACAACTTTAGTCACGTTCATTCTTTTGTTTAGTAAAACGGAAATACGTAAATAAGTTTTGTTATCTCGAAACGTGCGAAAAGGCCAATTACAAAACAAATGTATGTTAAGACATGTCGATTCAATTCTTTTCAATGAAAGATGTCTGGCTATTTGCAGATGATAGAAAAAATTTTGATTCAAGATAAACAGCTCGAAATAAAAAATTAAGAGATAGTACGTAAATTATAATTATTTGATATGAATTATGCGTGGGAAATCAATTGTATTCTCGCTAATGCGAGGTGATCATCTGTCACGGGGTACGACTCAATGAATTTACTACAACCACTTCGTATTGTCGAGTATTGTCGTTACGAAATATGAGAAGAAAATAACAATGATCGTAAATTACCCACGCGCGCTCGCTTCTGTGTTCCGTGCGAGCGTGCGTATAGATCGCGCGATTTGGATCTACGAGCCAATAAAATGTTGCACTACGACGCAAACAAGTGCAACTATGAAATTTCTTCATTTTATTATTTTTTGTCGCCATTCTCGATAAATGCACAAAAATCGATCAAGATTAGATTATTTCGCCAATTAAAGAGAGTGAAAAATTGAAAAAGAATTTTAGAACGGGTTCTCTAATTTTATAGGCCGATTAAAAATTGCACTTAGCATCTGGGTCGTATTACGGAAACATGTTTCTTTCCGTTATAAACCTACGCCTACACCCAGCATGTAACGATAATCTTTAAATTATGGGTACGCTCCGTTGAAGTTTTCATACCTACTCTAATTAAACCAATTTAACGACGCTCGTGTATGTTTTTTTTTTTTTACGATTCAGGTACACCGATTCGGGACAGAGCGAAACGCGAAGCGGAGATAGCCGCAACAAATTGGACTCAACTTGCCGATGAATGGCTGGCTGCGAAAGAGCGAGCTATGGAGAAGGTCGATGTCACGCTCTTGCCATTTAACAACAAATTCCGCGATTTGCCTCCGACCGCCTCTACAGTACAATTCAATGAGACAAGTCCTGATCAGCTCTCTAGGGTTAGCATTCATCCCGATATTTTATTGTTTAGAATTAGATTGCGTAATAGCCGGAGTCAGAATTTTAATTATTATCTTTATTAATTATCTTTTCTGATAATTGTATCTATCCTTTCTCATGAGTAATAAATATTGATTTACAAATTGTGTTTATTATAAATAAGTTTCCAAGGGTTTGAGAATTAAAATTTTGACTCGAGAGATGTTGTTTTTGCGACAGCAAAAATTAATCAAATAGATTAAACGTTCCTGTTTTGCGGGTGTGCGAATGGTCAATTGACCGCGTCGAATCGCGCGTATAATATAGCCTCGAGTGCTGGTCGTTCGTGACCGTGCTGTCGGATTGGCGAGTAATCGGTCAGATTTTGGTCGTTTTTGTCGCGTTACGCAAAGAACGGGTTATATGTGTATCATATGTATATAAAGCGCGGCTTGGCCAGACGCACATTGTCACGGTAACCGGCAACTTCTTCCGTTTTTCCGTCTCTTCCGTATATTTTCCATACAGCCGTTTTCTCTCCTCTCGCGAGCTCGTCGCAACACGGCCCAATGTCGAGACACTTGCACGCCGGCTCTCACTTTCAGTGCCGAAATACTTTCACCGTCTCGCGCTCTCGCGCCTGCGTGTGTGGGTATAACGTCGACGGAACTATCCGTGTCTGCTCGATGTCCGTCCGGGGCTATGTAATATTGTTGTTATTTGTCTCTTTTACCTCGAGGTGTCGTTGACTCGCGGCGCGCACACAACGCGAAACTTTCGCGGTCGATTCACCGCTTCATCTCGACGATTCGAGAAGACATTCAGAGATGAGCGATACTTTCTTCCGTACCTACGCCTTTTGCGCTTACGTAATTTTTAACATTTAGAATAGTAGTAAATATAGAAAAGTAGGAAAGTTGTGAAATCCTTTATCCGAAATTCATTTTTTTAACGAGTAATCGAGTTCGTTTCGAAATTATATATGTATCACGCGAATTTCGTCACCGAGCGTTTAGCGATGTCGTTGATCCGTGTCTCGAAATGCAGATCGAAATGTTACTACATGTACGTATCTGTGGTATACCTACGTATTAAATACCTATCGAATATATAAGTCCGCTGCAAACGAATAATTAAAAAAATATGTCGAAAGGGGTGGTATTTCTGGACGAGAGACCCTTTCACTTTTTCGCATGAATCGGTGATCTCCACATTCGACAAATTATCGACTGTAGCAAGATACCATACTCTTATTATCGTAAAAAATAAACGCGAAATCGTTATGTAATTGACTTAATTTTTTTCTTGTTGGTTCATTCAATTTTGTTTTATTTCATCTAGTACAATTACTCACGGATGCTGTGGGATATGGAAACCGCGCAACCAGGCGGCCACTTGTCGTTGTTTGTCGACAAGGCGCTGAAACTGCTAGATCTGAGGCAAGTGATGATGGAGGTCGAGACTTCTGTAATGTCCAAGGTCTCGTGCACAGCTTGTAAAGTGGGCGCTGGTCTGTTACAACATTACATAAAATCCGGCAAGAGCGACGAGCAAATAATGGCCAGCATTTACCAGTTCTGCGTTTCGCTAAATATACAGAGTCCCAGAGTTTGCGAAGGCGTAACATTGTTGTTTGGAGTAAGTTTGCGAGTCTTAAATTGTACTTCAAAATTCTTTTTTAAATTTACTTTCTCGATATGACAAAATTTTCTCGAGGTTCGTTTGAAAGAAAATTAATGTATATAGTACCTGCAGGTAATAAGGCCTAGCGGGTAATAAGGCATTACATTTAATTCACATCATATATTATTTATAAGTCGAAAAGAAATAATTATCTCTGCGGGTCACGCTAGTTTATTTATAGGTTTGTATGAATAATATTAAAAAATTAATGTTCTCAATTCATTCTAAGATAACTATACAAACAATTTATATTGATAAATAGTAAATATTTATCTTATTTTTCTTTTTATCTTAAAATCCGCTTAGCTAGGCCTTATTACCCGCAGGTATTATAGTTATTGCTTTGATGAGACGTGTGGAATAGATTTAGTTCAATTTTTTTAAACTTTGATGAATAATTATGATAATTTTTTGATTTCTATTTAGCGAGAAGTGATATATGTTCTGAAGCAAGTAAATTTGGCACCATCGCAAATTTGTAGCTTCGTGATAGGTGACGCATGTGACGACGCGTACAATCCTGTGCACGAGTGGGAGGTGGCCTTTCCACCGGTCAAGAAACCTCCAGTACAACCACCTATACCACCTCAAGAAGGCGCGCCGACCTTCAAGGTCTTGCACATCTCGGACACTCATTACGATCCTTACTACCAAGAAGGCTCTAACGCAGAGTGTAACGAACCCCTATGTTGTCGACTGACGAATGGTGCTCCACTCACATCGTCAGCGGCAGCAGGAAGATGGGGAGACTACAGAAAGTGCGACACTCCGAAGAGGACTGTCGATCATATGTTGAAACATATCGCTGACACACATTCGGTAAAATTTTACGAATCATTAATAAGCCTAATACATTATTTTCTTTGTTTTTTAATATTTTCATTGGTGTTAGAAATAAGAAACTATGCTCTCGTTCCAAAAAACTAATTTATTTATCCAAAATCAAAACGAAAATTTTTTCTGCAATACCCTACTACAATTGTATATGTATAGTTGGTATTGAATTTCATTACAAACATAGTTCAATTTCTCCAATACTCTTATCAGTTTAAATTATTATTTAAATTTAATTGCATCTTTATTTTATTATTTTGATAGGATATCGATTACATTTTATGGACTGGCGATTTACCTCCTCATGATGTTTGGAATCAGACTAGGGAGGAAAATACGAAAATTTTGAAAGAGACTGTTGCGCAGATGACGGAAATGTTCCCTGGAGTACCGATCTTCCCAGCATTGGGAAATCATGAGAGCGCACCTGTAAATAGGTAAATAGATGTAATATTTTGCAATAGTTGCATACTATAGTATAATGAGAACTTCTAGTGATTAATCTACTGTGTTTAATTCGGTGTAGTTTTCCACCACCATTTGTGCCGGAGGAAAATAGCATATCTTGGTTGTATGATGAAGTAGACAAAGAATGGAGAAGATGGTTACCTGCTGGTGTGTCGCATACTGTTCGTCGAGGTGCATTTTACTCGGTGCTAGTCAGGCCAGGCTTCAGGATCCTGTCAATTAATATGAATTATTGTAATAACAAGAATTGGTGGCTGTTGATTAATAGCACAGACCCTTTGAGTGAGCTCCAGTGGATGGTATACGAGCTACAAAGTGCTGAAATGAATGGCGAGAAGGTTCATATTATTGGACATATCCCTCCAGGCCATTCCGACTGCTTAAAAGTTTGGTCGAGAAATTATTATCACATTATCAATAGGTAAGTAGAGAATAGGTAGTAGAAAGAAAAATAAAACAATATTTTAAGCATTATATTATTCTTTGGCAGGTACGAGTCTACAATTACCGCTCAATTTTTTGGTCATACCCATTACGACGAATTCCAAATATTTTACGATACCTCTGATCTTGGAAGAGCCTTGAGTATTGCATATGTTGGTCCTTCAGTGACCCCATACTATGATTTGAATCCAGGTTATCGGATATATTACGTCGACGGCGACCATGACAAATCTACAAGGGTAAGATAAACTTTGTTTGTATGTGTTACTGGATGATAATTTTTCTTCCTCTCATTAAGATGGTAGTCGACCATGAAAGTTGGGTAATGAACTTGAAAGAAGCAAACCTTTATGATTATCCCATATGGCATAAAATGTATAGTGCACGACAAGCTTATCAAATGAGCTCACTATTGCCGAAAGATTGGGATTCCTTAATTGACAAGATGACGAATGAACCATCGTTATTCGATCTCTATTACAAGTAAATGTTATACTTATCTTTCAAAAACAAATTTAAATTCTCTTCGATTTTCACGATTGTTTAATTCCTTTGATATCAATTATTTTCTCTAGACATTATTACAAAAATTCTCCAGTGAGACCTTCTTGCAATGATGAGTGTCGTAAAAGACTTCTTTGCGATTTGCGAAGTGGAAGAAGTCACGATAGAAAGGCTTTGTGTCAAAATTTAGAGTCAAGAATAGATGGAGAGACTAGAACCGGATGGAGAGCGTGGATATACAATGGACTTGCATTATCGTACGTACAAGATTGGTGGTTTAATACTTATAACAATAACACTTATATTAATAACCGGCTCGATACTTAATTAAAAAAGAATTCTTGACTTTATAATTTAATTGTAGTCACTAAATGTGCATGAGAGGCTTTATTACAAAAATATATTGCTATATAGCACTTGTTTCTTTTTTTTTCTTTGAAAAATAATAACGTCTTACAAATTAATATATTATAAAATTTTCATAAAATCAAAAATTATTTATATGTATAAAGTTAAACCAATTAAAAGTTTTCAACTAAAGAATATGCTTACGAATTAGAATAAAACTCTTTTGTGCTAATGTTACAAGCTTTAAGATATTATGCATTGTTAAATTTAACAAAACGTTAAGATTATGACAATTATTCAATGTTTCAGAGGTTTCTTTACTAAAAAATTATCACCATAAATAAATTCTTGGAAAAAGATATTTCAAACGATAAAAATCTCCGTAATAATTTATTGTTAAAATTATTGCACGCTTTTTTATGTTGAGCTATGATTTAAAAAATAATCTCAGATAATCAGAATTTTTATAAGTTCCATTATTGAAAAAACCAGTAACATAGTTATACTGATATTAATGTTCTGATAGTTATACTGTAAGATATAAAACTAATCTTATAAATATATATATATATATATTTATATATTTTTCAATAAACCTTTTTCTTATGGATGAGAATTAATTATTTATGTACATATTCATTAATCACAATTTATCTTAAATTTATCTTATCTTCTAATATTGGTGGTGGAAAGTAACACGATGATGAGGTAATCAGCTTTTCTGCACATTTAAAACATAGTAAGTAGTGCTTACACATGCACACTATGATTACTTATATTTATGTACGTAAATGCTGATAAATATTATGATTATAAATAAAACTTATTGTAATTTTTCAGGATGTCTGTAGTTATGGCGATTCCCCGATTTGCGTATAATTTACCTAAATACGTTTTAGGTCTTGGCTAAAACTCTGCAATAAATGATATGAGGTGCAATTATAAAATAATCGTAGCTCCAGATTGTTGATAAATGAAGATCGTTATTTTTAACAACGTTTGCTATATTCCTTTTCCATCGGAAAGTAACGATTGCGAATACCAACTCTAGTGAAAGTCGTATTGAAAATGAAAATGTTTACGAAAGTGCTATGATGGTAATAGTGATACATTCGACTACAATTAAATTGTAGTTATATTAGTAAGATAAATAGATCCAATTCGCAGATTTAAAACAGTTAATAAATAATATTTCACTATTTTTCGTACGTACTAAAATTGTATTATTTGATCAGAGATTACTAGCAACTAATCACAGATTTTTTGATACATAATTACAAATCTCGCATAGTGATTATAATGATGTTAACTTCTCTTTTAAAGGTAATTTTGGTGTCAATAGAACTTATAGACGCTAATTTTTAACTTAAGTTTGTACATACCATAATTACGTATTACCTCGGTTATTTATAAATAAGATAATCGTCAAACAATGTCGGATTGATGAAAAAATTATAAAATTCTTTCAAAATTAAGTTTTTGTTCAATTGTATATTCAAAATTTTAATTCGTATGATTGAAAGAAAAACCATTTTTTTTAAATAGAAAATATATACAGCCTACGGTAAGAGAAAAATCACTCAAGTAGGAAGATACATATTCAATCACAAATTGTATGAAAATTTATTCTTATACTTATTCGTATATCTTTTATTGAATTCATAATTCAATAATTAGTATTATCAAACTGTAAATATTATATAGTACAATAGAAATTATTTACATATACAGCATTAATGAACAATATTGTGAATAAATACATTTTTATATTATAGAAAATTTGTGTAATTCATTCCACCAGTTCAAAGTACAATTATATAAACATGAAATCTAAAAAATCTTTCCTAAATATAGTAGATTTCGCTTAATTTCCTGTCATATGGACCTTAGTCGGTAAGGTAGTTCTCTATGTGATTGGCGCAAACTGACGACTCGTATACCCTGCTAAATATCCAGTTCAAAGCGAATTATTCCCATGAGTCCCATAATTCATCATCCAAAATATATTTATACGATTTGTATTTAAATCAATACAATTATGGCAGCATATTTCGAGTGATATCAAACTTCAGAACTGTCTATCAGAACTTACAAAATGCCGAAGAAATTGAAATTAAATCAAATGCATAAAACAGAAATAAAATTGGGAAAAATGAAGGTACTGAAGACGAAAAATGACCATTAGAATTTTGTCGATGAATAAGAATTTGAAGGTTACACGCGGCGCATGGTCAGCGTCTATGGTGGTTGGTCCTTCTTATTAGATGCACGCTGCGTTGCACTCTGTCCATTTGGCCTTCGGGCTTGGCACGAACATAATTGCGTTCGAGGAGACAAGAGTAAGTAACACTTTCCAAATTAACTAAGTAAATTTTACAAAACAAAACGTTATCTTGCGACATTTTAGTCTTCATTTCAAACAAATATTCAACATAATTATCTTGTTAAAGGTGGACATTATTTATTGGCTGTATACTACATCCAAACATGAATAATTTCATCATTTTCTACTCGTTAATCCGTCCCCATTAATAATTTTGCTGGACGTATCAACATTACAACAACCACATATAATAAAGAAATTTACGCCGAGACCACGCACATACTCAAACAACACAATACACAATAATTTATATATGTTGTTGGCAGTTTTACCTGTGTATTTCTCAACGGCCCGCCGCGGGATTGGAACGGATATTAGTTTCACAGCATCGGATGAGCTCTTTTCTCTGCAAGGAGAGAATTATTTTATCTTACAACTATCTTGAAAATATTCAATCTTGAAGTTCTCACAGCCATGTTGTTCCGTCTCCACACATTAGGCCTCGAATCTATACATAAAAAAGAACGATTGTTTCATTTTGAACAATAACAAATTCTCAGTGATTTTCTCGAAAATGAAACAACAAATCACCTGCAAATTGTTCTTCTTTTGCTATTACTTCATGACAGCAAGGGCCTGGTTGCGTCAAAGTACTGCAACAGAATAATTCAAGAATCTGATCAGAATTTTTTTTATTGTCTAAAATTGAACAAAAACTTAACTGCCTCAACCGTAATCTGAATACAACTTGTACAACAGAAATTTTATACACTTTATCTAAACAAACATGTAAAATCAAAATAAAAGTAATTCGAACAAATGAACGACTGGATACTATTTATTACTAATCTCTCCTCGATTTATACTTATGCTCGTGCGCTACTGTCAGAAGTAAATCGTGTATCGTTAATCTGTATCAAAACAAAATTTATTATTTTTAGCTGTGAGAGGGATTAAGGAATTATTAACCCTGAATAAAGTATAAATCATTTTTTGGCTGATTAATACTTAAATGATTTATACTTCATTTATATAAATATATATACATATATCTTTTATTAATGTGAATTTCATTATTATCGATAGAATTTTCGATAATAACCGAAAATCCCGACTATATACTATATGAAAAAATAACGTATATTTCTCACAATAAATATCTAAAAAGTCACATTTTGTATATCATGTATAACTAACCGATACGGTTATCGTGTTCTCTCATAAATGAATAAGTGTGTGGCTTTTTCCCGAAAATGAAAATATTTCCATGGCTCTTATCTTATTCAATTCTAACATAATATCAGTGTGACGCATAGGCCACTTGGAAACATTTATTTATGTTCGACACATCACATATATCGAAAATTACGCGGCGTGGACGTGTCATTTAAATACTGTTTTATTTACCATCGATAAAGTAACAGATCTACTATTCCAAATATGAATATTAGTTTAAATACGATGTTTTTTTTTATTTTCATGAAGTATAAAAATTTATACATATTGCAGATTGTTTCTGCGAAGTTTGTACGTAGATCCATTAATATAAGGCAATTTAAGGAACTTTAAAAATTATTTTTCTCGTCATGCTATTTAACATTTGGATAGAGTCCCGTCCGTCCATTTATGCGTTAACCAAAATTGGATACTAATATCACGGCACACACCAGTGCGTAAGGAACAAGTGAGAGGAAGCATGATTCAATTCTAGGTGAGCTGACTTGATTCGTTTATAGAAGTGTATCATAATCGTACGTGTCGCTGAAGAGTTTTCATAGACCGGTGGATTCAGAATCTGTTGCAAAAGATGTCTGAATTTGATGAAAATCCCTTCGGGGAACCCAATGTACATGATCCTTTTGCGGTAAGTAATTTTCTTCTACGTCTAAATTATTCCCGATTATCGACATGTTTTATTAAATCCTGTCAATTTCAGTAGTTGTCATGATCTATATAATACCTTTTTTAATAACATATCTATTACATTATTTAAGAAAATTTTTGTCTTATCTTGAGAAATTTGTTGTGAATCTCTGTGACTCATAAGTCTGATAAGGTAAAAATAGGGTTATTAATTACAGTTGCGTTTTACTTAATATCTATGAAGAGGTAATATGTATGTGTAAGAAACCAAAAATTCTTGATGGTTTGTTTTTACGTATGAATATTGAGGTTTATTCCCAATTACTTTAGTTTTCATACTGACTTGTCTTTGTTATGGCTTTAATTAATCATTTTATCCCTATTAAGTTGATAAAAGAATTTCCAAATTAATTTCATTTTTACATTTAACTTAGGATCCTTCAGTGATTCGAGCTGTTCGTACAACACCTGCTAACAGAGGAATGGAAGATTACAATCCATTTGCAGAACCTAGTTCACAAAATATTTCGCAAATAAGAGGAGCATCGAATCCACCATTATATGGGGGTATTGGTGCAACACCACAACCTGCTACGCTTCAACCATCTAATCAAGAAATTCCACCTCCTCAATATTCTCGTACACCCCAACAAGTTGTTACAGAAGCATTATCTAATGTGGCGACATCTCCAAATAATGCAAATGTATGTTTAACAACCAATTATTAATTGATGTTTTTATTATATCGATCAAAGATATTTCACTTACATAAACAATATTTTACTTTTTTAAGATCACTGTTGACGATGACATTAATGCAAGGAGAGAAACTTTGCCACCTTATCTCTGTAAGTATCCTAACAAATTTATTAACTAGAGCCCTTATTTGAAAAATTAAAACTCTTATTGTTCTTCTAAATAGTAAACAATTGGCCACCACTGCCTGAGAAGTGCTGCTTCCAACCATGTTTTTATCAAGATATCGATGTTGAAATTCATTCAAATTTTCAGAAGATAGTCAGACATTTATATTACTTATGGATATGTGAGTTGTTATTTACAATGCTAAGTATTCAGTCCAAATTTAATTTTATGGTTTTTTCTTTCAGTTCATGGCTGTGTTATGCTACTTAATGTTTTTGGTGGTTTCATACTTATATTTCATAATGGAGACGTCAAAACATTTGCACTCGGAATATTATATTTAATATTATTTACACCATTTTCATTTCTCTGTTGGTTTAGACCAGCATATAGAGCATTCAAGTATGTAATTTTAAGATATTCATTAATTATCTACTAATAATTATAAAATACATTAATTTAAAATTTATATCAATTTTACAGAAATGACAGTTCCTTCTTTTTTATGGTCTTCTTTTTTGTTTTCTTTTTCCAACTCATTGTAACAGCTATTCAAGCTATTGGTATACCTGGATCTGGAACATGGTAATGATAATTAATTATTGATGAGTTTTTTTCAATATCATTAAATAACATTGTATTGTATTTCAGTGGTTTGATCATGGCCATATCAGTGTTTGATAAAACAGCAGGTGGAATTATAGTTGGAATACTTTTGCTTGTCATTTCACTTAGTTATATTCTTGCTGCTTGTGGAGATTTGTTGTTATTAACAAAAGTATGTTCTGCTCATTCTAAACAACATTTCATGGTTTTCATTTCTAAACTACTAATTTTTTTATGTTCTTGTTATAGATACATCGTATTTATCGTTCATCGGATGCAAGTGTTGCGAAAGCACAGCAAGAATTTGCTGCTACATTTTTGCGTAATGAGCATGTGCAAGGTGCCGCTAGTAATATTGCAGCAAGTGCTGTACGATCGCAGATGGCTAATGTAGCTCAACAACCACGTTATTAGATAATCATGTGATTCATTTAATTGAACAGGACATTTCATACTGATTTTATATCATTAAGTAAAGTTCGAATTCAGTAATTATATAGTGAAAATAAGTTTTTCGTAAAATACTGATAATTGTTACGAGGCCGAGAATACTATTATCTTCATACTTATATGCTTAACTTTTTGAGTAATTAAAAATGAAATCAAATTCTACAATCACGGGATGCGAACTAAATATAAAATATTTATTCATATTATGAGTTTATATCGAGAAAAGCATGAATTTCATAAGACAAATTTTTACTATGATTATTTATTGGAGTTTTAATTGTTAATTATTCTAGAAAAATTTTCTTGAATATGAAAATTTTCGTTATATTCCGTTATTCGTTAAATTCTAAATCTGAGTTTTATAGAGCCTAAAATTACAAAACAAATCTAATAATTTTATAATGTGTAATTTTCAAAAATGCACTTATTATAAAATAAATCAAATCGTATTGTGTGCGCGTTATCGTAAGATATTTAATACACGACATGAATGTAACTTCTATACACGAACGGCTAATTTAGTTTTACGAAATGTATAGAAATTATGTTATATTAGTTTAGGGCGTATTTGATACATATTGTCTATATATTTATATATAGACTATGAATACTGGAATTTATTTCAAAATATTTATGATGAATGGCAATTTTATTATGTTATTGGAAAATGTATAATGAAAACAAATATAAACAAAAATAGATTTTAGTATATCTAAATAATAGTACTTATTGATTTGCAAATTTATTGAATGATCTAGCTTTTTCTACACACTTTTATATGCATAAAAATTAGTTCATGTAGCATATGGGAGTGATAATTGAATTTGTCGATAATGAATATTTATTTTATGAAGATAGAATTCTAATCTTATGAAACATTACATATATGTACTTTATTACCATTGTATAATTGAGAATTCTACTGGATTATATCATACAATCAAGGCAAATCTGTTAAAATTAATTTTTAATGCATAAAATAGTTAAAAATAATCACCCTTTGGTGTCGTAAAATTGAAATTATAAAACAAAGCCTGAAAATTAAAAGAAATTAATTATTCATTATATACTTTTACTTCTTGAGAGTATCATCTAACTCATCCTTGAAGTATTCAGGTACTTGAGCTATATAAGGCATTCCATAGGTATATGCTTGCAAATTCTGATAAATAAAAATTCTGAATTATATAAATTTATAAGTTTGAACATAAATGTTAAGTTGTAACATTAATTAATGACAAATATAGAATAATTGTACAGTATATTGAAAATACTTCCCAAATATACTTTTTGAAAGCATTTCCGAGCCACTTCGAAACATAGAACATTAATCATTGTTGTATAATAGTTGAAAAAAAAATCATATATTTTATAAAAGTTATTTACAGTCATATAAGATCACATTTAATTAAGTACATGTTATGAATTTCACTCACTCTTGGCTTAATCAAACTATCAGTAATTATTAATAGATTTATTCTTCTGTTAGAACGTTTCTGTTTTTCACAATAAAAACATATATATAGTTCACATAAATTATCATAAATATTTTTCAAGTTCTTGTAGTTCAAGTAGTTGTAACAATCGTTGTCCTGAAAATAAAATACATAAATATAAACTAAAAGTATAAAATATTTCTGAATAATCAGAAAAGTTGAATTGATACTGATTTTACTATTACCTTTATCGTAATACATTTCCATGGGATTGGTAGGGAATGGACATCCTGTCTCAGTTTCTGTTGTAGGTATAGTATTTACTAAATCTGCAGCAACTACTGCATCCATTATTTCAATCTCAGATCTATACATTAATCTTGCATGTCCTTCAGCAAGTCTGAAAGTAAAATATGTAAACTATATAATTTTGTTATTGATATGGAAAATAAAATAGAATATGTTTTTTAATTCACTACCGTATAAGACTATCTAGAAGTCTTACTGTTGTTCTCTCTGCTCGACGCTCAGGATTTGATCTGTGGTACAAATAGGTGGCACTTAATATTTTTTCTGCATGTTCAGTCAAGGAAGGTTTTAGTGTATGAATATGCGCTATATATTCGCGTAGACTTTCTTCTCTCCATAATGCGTCACTAATTAAAAGATCCATAGGCTTTCTTGTATCTCTATTGTTTAATATATATAATAATTATTATATTTACGACATATAATTAATCATAGAATAGAAGCTCTTTTACCTTTGTTTATTAGACTCAGATTTTTCACAAGCTGCTTTTAAAATATGACTAGATGTCATTAAGTCCCATTCTGAATTTCTATTATCTCTAAGCAATAATATCAAATCAAAACGTGATAAGAGTGGAAGACCTAATCGAGTTTTCCATTCGTCGCCATCTATGAATCTCCCTCCTATTGGATTTATAGCAGCAATAACTGAACAACGAGTATTTAATGTACTAACAATCCCTGCTTTAGCAATCGATACTGTTTGCTGTTCCATAGCCTCATGAACAGCTGCTCTATCACTTGCACTCATTGTTGTAAATTCATCGACACAACAAATACCCCCATCAGATAAAACTAAAGCACCAGCTTCTAGATGCCATCCATCTGTATCCTATAATTACATATGAATTATGTATTAATATAATGCATTGATTACATATTTGTATAGAGTCTTACCTTTATTGCTGCAGCAGTTAACCCTGCTGCCGTTGTACCTATTCCTGTGGTTAAAACAGACCTTATAGCTAATTTAGAAGCAGCTCGAAGAATTTGAGATTTGCCAGTTCCAGGGTCTCCTATCATAAGTAAATGGGGTTCCCCTCTAACTCTTGTCCCTGTATTAATAAATTATCCATAATATAAAATTACATTGCAAATTAAAATTCATTGAAAACAGATTTACAGGAAAACCAAATTCACCTGTGTCATTTGTCTTTGTTACACCTCCTGCTAAAATTACTGCCAGAGCTAATTTTACAGTATACATTCCAAATAACTGTAATATTTTTATTGTTTCAATTTGGTATATTCATTCAATTAGAAAGTAACAGTACAATATCCTAATTGATAATTACTTGAGGACAAATCGATGCCAGGATATTATCTCTCCCTACTAATATATTATCTTTATATTGATCCCAATAGGACTGGAAAACTTCTCGCATTTCACACGTAGAAAATATTGTATCGGATATTTTACGCCTTACAGAAACACTATTAGCAATCATTACAATTGTTGCAGTAGCATGACATCCTGCTTTCAAAGGCCTCCACCTCCTGATGTATACACCACTAAAATTTTTAATTGTATTCTCATCAATACAAATATAAAATTGTTAAAGCCATAAAATATGAATTATATTTATAAACCTGATGGTAACATTATCTCCTGGTCGACATTTATCCACTAAATCATCTAATAAAATAACTTGTAGTCCCATAGTATAAGCCATTGCTGAATCGTTTTTAAAATTTTCTTGTATTTTTACTTCTTGATAATCCGAACAATCATATGGATCAACTTCATCGGAAGAAACTAAATTTTTAGCATGACATGCTTCGCATTCTCTAACGTCTTGAAAGGTTTGTCTTTCCCATTCCAACTGTAAACATTGTTATGATTACTAGCATTCTGTTTTTGAGTTTTAATACAGACAATACAATACCTTAATAATAGTGATGTGTTGACATTTTTTGCATACATATTGCTTTATAAGTTTTAAAACGGTTGGCTGTGATGTACGTACAACAATACCACTAATTGATATTAATTCGCCAATCTGTTCTGTACTTATCGCATAAGGTACACCAGTGATTCTAGTTATAATCTACAATGATTATTCAAGATAGTTAAAAATAATTATTTATCATAATGATAAATATTTCATAAGATTCATACCAAAAGAAACAAACTTTTTTCTTTATTATATCACCATTTTCCGTTAGTTCCTCTTGAGCCTCAATCGCAGATTGGTTACACAAAGGTAAATAAATTCTAGGTGATCGCAAGATTTTGTTGGCAGTTTCGGCATCTACTTCAAACAGCGATAAAAAACTGCAAGTTTAAAATTTTTTGGAATTATTCAAAACCAAATAATTCAAACAAAAAGTGAAATATACTTTATATGGATTGAGTAGGGTATATTCTCATCATCGGCATTAATTATTGATTTAAGACTTTCTAAGTGATATTTAAGAAAATATTCCTTCAACATTGTTCTTTACTATATTCTTAATTACAATATAACGTTGGAAGGTTAAGTATCGCATACAGCACGATACAAACTGATTTAAACCAGTTCAGTTAACCGCCGGACCGTGGACGTCCAGTACGCATGCTCATTCGATTTAAACGCCGAAACTTTGTGGCGCCTGATGCGCCCCCGCGCAGGAGAAAGCAGATAC
>NCVS01001063.1:12150-23906 GCA_003055095.1 Goniozus legneri | reverse complement strand
GGGGGGGATAGAGGAGTTATTTGTCGAAGATTGTAAAAAATCTCGAATACTTTGTAAATATTCTTTCGAGACGTCTCATAGTGAAATGACGTCTCGATAAATAACTCGAGAGGCGATTTGTCGTAAAACATTCATAGCTGATTGGTTCGGCTCGAGGCCTAGATATTTCGCGTTTTAATGTCAATACCCATATACGCCGGTATACGTCCTTCTGCTCGTGTTTACGTTCTCATTGAGGCCACGCGCGCGCTGGCTCGACGTGCGACATTGCGAATCGGTTTCTTAACACGGCTGACTAATACGAGATGCCCCGCTCTCTGTCTTGCTCGCGCCGCTCGACGAAAAACGATTTGACATTTCGACCATCCGGTGAGACACATTGTCCAAGCGAATTTATGTCGGGCAGTGTACCAAATTCCGTGACTAAACTGGACGAACCGAACGAATCCGAGAGTCTGGCTAAAAATACGAGCACTCTCGGCACGGGAATACGCCTGTGCTGTACTTTAGAGTAGTCCGCTAATATAGCAGTGAAGTTCAAGGCGCCGTTTAAATTTGTTTATTGCAAATCTTGCCAGAAGATTTATCATAAATCCTGAATAACCGGCCCGAAATTTCGGATTTCGTCCATCTTGGAAACTCAACGTTCGCGTTTCTAATCGAACCTCCTCTCGATGCAAAATAGTAAAAATATAATATTCGATGTACAATTAATCGAGTTTGAAACTTTCCACTCACTGTACTCTCTATTTGTTAATTTTATCCTATTTTTGTTATTTTTCATCATTTCAGTTGTTTTTTTTTTCTGTTATTATGTTTGTTATTTATCAATATTATAAAGGAAGAAAGTTTGCAATGGAGGAGATTGTACTATGTTGATGATTCTCAACATTATTAGTTCGTTATCTCGAAGCTCCTTGACCTCAACGGCAAGTGTTTGCTTACCCTCGTGGGAACGCGATCAACGATGCGAGCGCATCGGATCTTCGAGAGTGCGAAAATACGAATTCCAGCCACTTTGCTCGATAACAAAACAACCTCGAGGCCCGACGTTGTTTGTCGATTCGCTAATCGCGAGCGGTAATAATTTCGCCAGAAAATACCCGAGTTAACTTTGCAGAAAATCTGTATTTCATACTTATTCATACTAATCTCTTACTAATTTTAGTCAGCTATTCTCACAGGACAAACTCAAATATTTTGACTCTGGTAAATGCCAAAACGATATATTAGTCGCAAAATGAGATACGTAGATTCCTCTTCTTTTTTCCTTTCAAAACCACGAGCGGCAAACACAATTGTCCTCAATTCCCTCGACAAAATATTTACTCCGTTTCTGCGTTTGTTACCGAAACGATCGTGAAAATTTTCCGCTCGGCGAATCCTGGAAAAAACAATGCTCGACGTAATCGAGAATTCCAGCAACGGAAGAGAAAACTAATGAATTCTCGATCGATTCGAAAGCAACGTAGCAGGGCATCGGTCTCGCGATAACGCGTGTCGAAGCTCGCCGTCTTATCGAGAGCCTCGGTTATATTGCGTGCGAGTTCAATAAAAAAGAAAACGAGAAGAAAAGAACGAATGAGAGAAAAAACGGCCTCACGCATAAGCAAACGTGCTTCATTCACAAAGAATATAGTACGCAACGCGGGATTATTATTATTTTCCTTCCTCCTCTCGCTCGCTCGCTCTCGTTCCACAAGTTCAATAAAAGCGATAACGACGCGTTAAGGAGATGCTTTACAAACTCGCCATTCGTGATTTTCCGCGCGCTCGCCGACCGGAAGTTTTTGCCTCGGTGAAAAAATTCGCACTCGCGTGATACCGCGATACGTCGTATTTTCCACCCCGCGGAGTTTTAATTTATCCGTCGATGAGAGAACCGATCGCGTTTTCGCGATATAGTTGTATGCGAACAGCGAGTTACGATGTAACTCGAAAAGGCAAAAAATTGACTCTTGATTAAGGAGGTTCAATCGTGACTTCGAAGTCAAAATAACGTTTGTAATTTCAATGCATTAAAAAATTTGAATTGGAAAAAATACAGTTATAGTGAACTATTATAAATGAATTGTGTATACTAAAGTTGATTTAAATGATTAAATCAATTTTTAGTGGTATTAGAAAAATATGAAATGATTACCGTGGTGTATTATTCTAACCTATCGCAATCGGGAACAATTATACAGATTGATAATACTCAATTATTTATGCGGTGACCTCGACAAAAAAAAATGAAATTGTAGGAAAATATTTGAACTTTAAATTCCTCATTTTTATTTCAACCAAACTTTGATAAAAACTATAAAAAAAATTAAAAATATGGTTCGTAACAGCCAGACGCCATAAGACTCAATGTTAAAATTGATAATTTCAAAACCAATTATCTCCTGTTCTAGACGGTAAATCGTTCTGAAATTTCAATATGAGCTCTATGTAGTATTATTATATCTTTTCTATAAATGACAAAGTATAAACTTTAAAAATTATTTTCACGTGTTGAATAGCTGAACCTCCTCAGCATTCGTGAAAATTTTGCATTGTAATCCAATCTTATCTCGTTTCATTGCATACACTTCGAAATAAAACGTAGAGCATTAATTTGAATTTCCATCAATTTTTACCAACTTTATTGTTCATCTCTCATCGAAAGTAACGCATTCAAACTCTCCCCAGTCGACAATTTTCGTACCGTCGTTTAGTTCATTTTTTTTTTTTCTCGACATTGTACGCAACGCGAGAGGGTTGAGCCCGTAATTAGATGGCGGAAGATTGCGAAAATTCCCCAGGCTTCAATTTTTTCCGTCTCACCATCGCCGTTCAAACGAAAATCGGGCGAGTTCCATAGACGCTGGCCTCGCGGGACCGTTTCAGCCCAACTCGCGTATATTCGCTAATTCGAAGGGTGTTCTCTATGCCCCGCCATCTTAATTTCGTGCTCGCTAATGAACGAGCTTGTACGTTGTTGTTACCCGAGTTTAACGGCGATACGTAGTTTGCACGAAAGCGTGTAACGTACAGAATCGCTGTTCTCTCTCTCTCTCTCCTGCTTCGGTCGGAATCAATCACGAAGGATTTTAATTAAATCCAGCAATGAAATCGGAATAAATCTGGAAGAGCAGATTTTTCGTATTCGTCCAATTAGAGAGAGCCCTGTAATACCTAATTTATCGACGAGCAATTTTTTCCATCTTTCTTCGTAATTTTTATTATTCATTTCATTCCTACGCATCAGAATGATGATAAATGTTACCATTCGTCATCATTTGTCACGATTCTCGCTCGCGCGCGCGCGTATACGCATGAAAATTCAGAGTGCTTAACGAACGGAGCAAATAAATCAAATATTGATACAATTTGTCGCGCCGGGGAGAGATTCACGTGAAATTTTCAACGCGCACCGTCGCTCCCGATTTTCTCACTACCAATTTTTTTCCATCCTCTTAGTCGAGAACAGCGTGAAAAAGTTACAATCTGTTCGTATACACATTTAATTTGGACTTATCATTTCCACATCCGAGCAGAAGTAATCCCGATTTCTATATTTTATTCGAATCTTTTTCTTAAATGGTTAAAAATACATGCAGTAGAGAACGAACAGTTATAAAATTAGGCACGCATATCAAAGAAATCTACAAAATTTAATTTTTTCCGTTTCATTCACATTATATAATTGAGCCCTAGAGCCGTTTTGTAAAAAACTTGAATTATTATATTTTCTAGTATCTCATTTATGTATTTTGTACATTAACATGTGCCCTCAAAGTCGCATGGGTTAAAGAATCTAACCTTCGTTCATTCTGATTATCCAATTAAAATTTACTCGATATAGATAACAACTTTTAATTATCGAAACTATGCGGCTTGTAGATCTGGATAACGAAATAATGGAGGAATGATGAAAGTGCAATTCGCCGCGAGACACACACACACACACACACACACACACACACACACACACACACACACACAGCCGGGAGAAAGAGAGCAGTGTGACATTACGCAATCGCTGCGCGTGGCTATTTATGTAGATCGGGATATGCAACGTTATATAAATAGAGCGGCGCGCGCCTTGCTTTTTCTTATTTTGTGCGTTTACGGGCCGATTGTCTGCTAGCTAGGCTAGCTCGTTTCTCTCTTTATCTCGTTTGCGAGTCCCTTTACCGGCCTCTATTTCCGTCCCCGTATATCTGTTATTCCAACGCTAAACTGGGAACAGCACGTTGGCGCCTTATATATCGAAACTCGCTAGCGAGAGAAGGTGAAAACAGATATCGGAGTCCGCAGTTTAGACATCGAGTAACGCGAGGCGAAGTTATGCGTCTCGCATAGACGGGAATGTCGAAATGGCCGCTGATAATGTGTTTCATTGGCAGTTTGATGGAACGGTATATCCTGGAGTGAGAATTTCAAAGGGATATTACAGTCCATGCTGGCTCTCTATGAGAAGATCACTAGAATTCACCCAAAGATATCGTATTCTCTTTTCGATCGTTCGAACAAATTTTACCATTCGAATAGCTCGGTCAAACCTATCGCTTTGATTTTCAAATAAATATTCATCTACACACGGAGAAAAATAAATGGTAAATTTTAACACATTAAAGTATTTCTTTATCGTAATTTGAGTTTCGCATTTGGACAAACTTAATTTAAAGCAACAATTACTTTATTGTTCAAGTTGAAGAGTTTGGCAGATATTACTTGAATTTAAAGTTATTTTTACTATTCATGTACAGTCCTAACATTGATTAAAGCAAAGTTCACGTTATGTAAAGACAAATTTACTTTAAATAAAGTAAATTCACTGAAAGCCAGTAACCTTATTTATTTGGTAAATTAAAAGAAAAAAAAGAGTAAAGATCACTTGATTTAAAGTATTCTCTACATTAAAATGACTACTTTATCTCTAAAGTGGTCCAGGTCGATTTATTTTTCTCTGTGCAACCACCAAACAATAATTTCGCTCGTAGAAAAATATCCGTTTCGCGCGGGCTATGTTCCGAATGAACTCTTTTTCTATTTATAATCGGCTCGATTAGAAAATTTGAATTTCGTAGAGCAGAAAGTGCCTAAAACTTTTTCTCTCTCGGGCAGCCGGGGAGTCGTCTCGTTTCGATCGAATAGCTTCGGCAATCGATCGCGCATCGGGTATCGCGATGCACTTTTGAATTATTCACGAACGTTTCGCCGTCATGAAAAGACGCCGACGTTGTCGGCATCGTATGACGGATTCGCAGTTGTCGGACGCTAAGCGCGCATTAGCGATTCGCCGCGCGAGGCGCCGATCTAAATGGTAAAACCCGAGCGATGATAGAGAAACTCTCGCGAGCGCATAGGAGGCTTTCGAATTCCAATCTGTTTACCGCTCGGTCACCTCTTGGCAAGAGCCGAGCTAGCTACCCGTGCGGATATCAGCGACTATGTTTCGCGCGTTGACATTTCATTAAAACGCAATCTAGTTTTTTTGCCGGAGCGGTTTCTCGCAACATCGTTGCGTTACACGGGAGAAGAATTCCTAATCGCAATCCCCTCAGGAATTTTAGGTTAATTGAAGTGGATGATGTCTTGTTACTCGCGCGGAGAATTTTTCGAAAAACAGCAGGAAGTTGATTGAGAAAAAATAAAGCGAGAGAAATAAGTAATTCAGCAGTTAATTAGCCTTCTTGGATCCATTATTGGAATCATTAAGGATTTTACTTTTACGATGAAAAGGGGGAAAAAATGATTAATAAATAATAGATAATGATGTCATTTCCTTGTCGTTATAAAATAAAATTAATTTCCAGCCATAATACGGTTGACGTGATTTTTTGGGGTGATACGATTTAAGGGTTAAATATTCAAAAGAAGTCAATGGCGTCGAAGTGGCTTCAGTCTCAGCTCGCTCGTTTTCGTCTAGACGATGTGAATTTCAGCATCTCGTGCACGCTCGCCGTAACTGTTCACCTCAAATAGACCACCCGCGATAGCCGGTCGGCATCATTAGCGAAAAACCAGTCGGTGGTAAATTTCGCATTTCTCTCTCCCCCTCTCCGTTTATATCGCTTTCGATAATTCGACACCGCTCTCTCTCCCCCTCCCTCCCTCACACTCCACGGTTTATTACGTCGCAATTTCGGGGATGAAGGGCATATATACTGTATACAGCCGCATTAACCCTCCGAGGCCCCCTCTTAATGACAGATCATTAAGATCGGACGTTTAGCAACTAATGAACGTTTTTTTTTTCTCTATCATCGACGCGAAGGCATTATAACTCGAGCCCGCGCGGGAGTATAAAGAGGGGTTATACTGTACGTATCCATAACGGGATCGCGTGTTCGCGTACGTTTTAATTTACCACGCGCACGAATATCGGCCTAATTTTTTTCCCTTTTGACGTCACGACTACCATCCTCGTTCTTCATCTTCGTTATATACTTACGTCTTCATTCCTTTTTTCAATTTTCTTCCTACTTCCTTCATTCTCTCGGTTAGAAATTTCAAGTCGAAAATTTTTGTTGTCGAAATTAAAAATCAAGAACTGTTAGGAAGGTTTTAGTTTGAATTATGAAAGTTTTTTAACAGTGTATTTATCCATTCTGTATAATTATTGGATTATCTCTGCGTTTCGAGAGAAATTTACCATCCTCAATTTCGAATCAAAATCAAGAATTGATATTCTACCAACGAGCTTCCGTATCCGTTTCTTCATTCCAGCGGGCTAATCATTTTCTAACGATAATTAATCGCGAGAGAGCGACCGTGTCGATGTTTTTCAATAGCAACACGAAACCCGCTAGCCATAAATGCGAAATATGTTCGGTTTCTCTCGCTCGCTCTCCCCTGCTCGAGATAGGAATGAGAATGAAGATGTGTAGCGTTTGGCAATATACTCGTGCCGCACGCGGTGAAATTGTGAAATTCGTGTGGCTGGTAGAAAAAAAAAAACAAGTTGCACGATTTAACTCGACTGGCCGATATGATTTATAATGATTGAGCCATTAAGCGTAGCGAAAGAAAAAACAGATACAGCGGTTCGCCGATACCTAATTTTCTAATTAGTACTTATCGATCTCAATTACATCGCAAAATTCAATTAGAAACAACTCCAACTCGATAGTTTATCAGCAGATTGATAGATTTTCCCTTAGAAAGAAAAATTTCTTTGCATTCAACAAATGGTGTTTCTCATAAATGTTCAATTTGAGGTCAACAATTTTTTCCATACTGTGAAATAGCAATCAAACGAAAACCAAAGTAATACTATACGAACAACCGATGCGATTTATTCTCGTTAAACACGAGTTCTAGCCTAAAGAATATTGATTTCACACGAATAAATCACAGTTAATCAAATTTAAGTTAATGGTTTGAACAAATTTCTCGTCTGTCTACGAAATCTACTAGAGGAAAGCAGAAAATTAGAGAACAACGAAAGAGGCAACGAGGGAGTGGGTGAATCAAAATGCGGTTTACGATTGCAAAAGGGCGCGCAATAAAGCGCAATTTGTGTCTGATGTCGTCGCACGCGGAGTTGGAAACGAAGGGTGCTATAACGTTTTATCGTTCCGGGTAAAGTAACACGTAAATTTTTGCGTGGGACGAATGCGTGACGCACGTATAAGCTAAGTGTCGTGTCAAAGGTCACCCTCCCCTCAACCCCCCGATACTGGTAAACTGATCCGAATCAACGAGTTTGATGTTTAAACAGAAAATAAAACTTTTTAAATAGAAATGAATCTTTTGAAGAAGGTTCAGGAGTGACAGTAAATGATATAAAATTTTATGATTTGCACTATTAAAAAATTTTCGAGTCTTCTAAAATTTTTGTTAGACTGCTAAAACTGTCTAACAACTGCTGAATGTTGACGTTTAATGCAGATCGTTATTCCGAAATATAGAGAATAATTGATTTTTCATTAAACGAGTAAAAAGTCTCATTTTTGAGGAAAATTTCGTTAATAAAGTGGTGATAATCGAAAAATGGAGCGTACGTTTCACATATAGGCCGCTATCGATCCATCGACCCGTCCACTTTCCGGTTTAATGAAACGAGTTCACCTGCGCAGCACGGCGCGTATACATATACATGGACGTAAACAGTTTTCCGTTAGGTCACATCCAGCATCCGCTAATCGATTTTTCATCTCGATCCATTCCCACTTTCATAGCGGTGAGCGCGACGTTTTCAATGAAACTTTACGCTAGAATAAAATTCTTTTGTGTTACGAAAAAAAAATTCTATTTCACACTGAATTTAATCAGTTTTTTTTTCTTTTCATTCACAGGTGCCAGAAAACGTAAGTGAAAGCCACGTCACCACAGTTTTGATACTAGCTAGAACTCCCAAAGCAAGGTCAGTGCTTAATTTCGTGGTTCCTCTCCCACGATATTGAGTGAGAGAAAAAAAATCGAAACGAGGAATTTCCTCGGGCATTGTTGAATGATTTTTCGAAAGTGGAACGTTTTTAGTGATCTCTCGAGGAGTGAACACGAAGTTTCGTAACTTTAATAAAGCTACGCATTTGAAACTCATGGAGGTCGCGTTCTCGTTTTTAAAAAGATTACGACGCGCAATACGTATAGTACACGGGGAAAATGTAGTGGCACGTTGAGGGACGATATTTACCGATCGAACAGGATAAAATAAACTCTGAAACTTTTCCTCTAATGAAATTAACGAATATTATGAATTTCATTCTATACTTGTACTAATTTATAACGATTAAATCTAAACTACTAAAATAATCTAAACAACATGAATAATAATTAATTTTATTGAACAAAATATTTATTCCAATAAATTTCCAGTAACTTCGACAAATTATTATTTTCAGTATAATATTTCTCATGGAACACGTAGTACAGTTAGGTAATTCAAGCGTTATTTACGTACGATGATTCGATTTTCAATGAATCACGTGAAACTCACCCCGAAACCGTGAGCTCGACTTCCTAATCTCAAAATCCGAGAATGGGAAGGCCAACGCGGTTGCAAAATTAGAAACGTCGTAAACACACAGTTGGTTAAATTTAGAGACGCGAATCTTTATTATTGACCGCGTCTTGTTTACGACATCGTTCGCGTTACGATTTCACGCCTCGCGATTTCAATTAAATTCTATTTTCCTTTGCACAATGTAGATAGGTATCGAATGACGAAAAAAGGCAAGAGAGAGAAAGAGAGAGAGAGAGAGAGAGAGAGAGAGAGAGAGAAGGAAAAAATCGAGCGTGTGAACTGTCAACAAGCGAAAGTGAAATTCCTTTCCAGCCCGAGGGGGGTCCCGGCGTGTGTGCCTGCTCTGGGACACTTTCGAAAAGCGCACGTGCGTGCCTTCACGAAAAAAAAAAAAAAAACACGTGCGCAAGTACGCGCGAAAAACACGAAAAGCAAACACATTGGGAGGATTCCGTGATGTCTCGATTATGGAAATTCGTAAATAGCTTCACGGAGAGTTTGCCTCCGAGCCATAACACGTCACCGATTTTTTATTTATACCCATCTTGTTTTTTTTTTTCGGAATCGACACACGCGGTTTGGTATTCGTGGTGAGTTTTAAAACGTCAACGCGTAACACTTTGTGAGTGTTTTCCCGTCGTTCGAGCACGAAAATGGGGACCTTGGACGGGAATATTCACGGTGGTCTTTTTACTTATTCCACGCGTGAGAATGCGAAGGAATCTCGTCATAATACGTGGCGAGGAGCCATTAGAATGTTTTCGGTAATGAGAACTCGGTATCTACGTCTCCGAGGAAGCTTGAATTATCCAAAGTGCCGCGGTAGGGAAGAGATTTTCATTCAAGAATGGATACGTCGCCAACCCTCCCCTTTTTCGTTGTGAAATTTATTAACACGTCATTCAAGCGTGAAAGTCTTCCGTGAAAATCTAGTTCACACGCGCACTGCTTTTAGCTATCGAGTAAAATGGATTCACAATGTGGAAAGAGAAAATTCCAAAAACTTTCTTTCCCTCTTCCAAAGAGAGTCGATAGTTCTTTATTTGCATTCAAAAAAATTAATAGGCAATATGATATGAAATTTTTTTGAACCAAACTCGAATGCGACTACAGCAATTTTCGTAAAAAGAAAAATTCGAGCAAGAGTTATATTTTTTAATTCACGAGACAGCAATTACGGCGTCAGAGGGCTGAAAAGTGATGTCATAGACGTTAATAGTGGTGCAATTCAGCGGTATGTCGGTCACTAAGTTAGTTATGAAACTGCAAGAATCTATTCGGCCGTTTGGCGCGAGCGCATGCGCTGGTACACTTTCTCCACCGAAGAACCGCGAGAGCCTCCTCTCTTCGTAATTAGAAAACGTTAGCGCGCAGCAGACTTGCATCTGAATCTCGCGGGAGACGATAAAACCGTGAAACTTTCACCGTGCTACGAAAATTTTTCAGCTTCCATCGCTCGGCTTCCCGTCATATCCGAACACCTCTTGCGTAACCCACGATAATCGAGAGTACTATTGCGCAATGGTAAACAAATGCTACTTCTCTCGAGGAATTTCGCACCAGTAAATCATTGATTCAACATTCGATTCTTCCATGAATGACGATGTCCTAATTTTCCGACGAATTAGAATTTCGACATCGATGACAATTGATTTTGTCAAATTGGGAGAGATCTTTTCTCGTGAAACAATCGCAACTCAAATTTGTGGTACATAGTGCTAAAATTCAGCTGGCCAATATCGAAGCTACGTAAACAGAGCCCATATAAACAATCTCGATGAAGAAACGCGAGTGTTGAAACAAAACGATCGAATTTTCATAGTTGCAACACTGTGCTAGATTGTCTCGATTTTTCATTTCTACGTCCTTCGGTTTTGTCTATTCGCAAATTTCCAACGCTGAATCACACTTCTATCCGTGTTAGATTGCGATGCAGAAATCCGCGCGCGCGCGCGCGTGTCTTTGCCGCGCAAGGCCGTTTCGAACGCTGGAATTCGGGCCAGTCGTTTCTCTAGAAAGGAGGCATGGCCGCCGCAATACACGCGCGCACCGAAACAAAAACAATTCGCTGTCTCGCTTGCTCGCCTGCGACCACCTTTCTCTCTCTCTCCGTTCCTCGCTCACTCGCTCTTTCGTGGCTGACGTATATCGCGCTTTCGAGCGAGTTGCGTTGTTATATTCCGCGATGCGCAGTTTTCAGTCGTGACGACACGGTTACCGCGTTTCGCTGCTTCACCCGTTACGGAGAATTTTTCGAATACCCAAAGTCGCTTATTCTTATTTAAGAACGAGAATGAACGGGAAAACGTTCCTCTTGCGCTGGAACGTCTTCGGTATACAGATTATACCGGGGATGTACACACACGAATATTGAAATCCCGAATTAAATTTACATTCAGATTTGGCATCCGGTAATAAGAATTCTTCTTACTTAGTAGTAGAGTGGTCGATATCCCCGTCAGTCGGACTCAATACTCAAGTCTAATCAAGAGATCGCTTCTTCCAACAAATAATTTTACGATTTCAATTAGCGAGAATTTTTCTGAAGAATCGATTCCGATGATAATTTCCTTCGATTTCACGTCAGAGCCATCGCCGAATTTGCATCGAAAACAAGATAACGCGCGCTTTTTTTTTTTTTCGGGAAACCCTGACTGGATGAATTCGGAGAAAAGCGAACGTAACGTTGTTAAAAAGGTCTGATGGGCCGGCTGGGAACCGCCGCTCAAATATTCAAACCGCAAAATAACGTTGTAAAACTTTCATTTCCAGGAATATCATTTCCGCGTAGAATAATTGCATTTTCTCCCCC
>NCVS01001063.1:0-12119 GCA_003055095.1 Goniozus legneri | reverse complement strand
CCCCCACAAAAGAAACGCAAGAAAGAGAGAAAGATGGCGCGCGTGTGTGTACTCAGAGTAGAAAAATGAGACTCATGGCTCGATCGCGATTTAAATTTTTCGGAAATTTTTGAGTATAAAAAGACGTTCGAGTTAAATCCAAGTCGAGTAACATATCATCGTTAAAATCGAGTCTCTGGGTTTTTACGAATTGCCCGAAGAATCGGGGATTGATCCCATCGAGATACGCAAAATCCTCGAGCGATGCGCTAAATATCGGTCGCGAATGCTTTTCGCGGAACTCGCCGAACGGCGCAGTATCTCGTGTCAAGAAACCTCGAAGACGTGAAAAAGGGAGCGAGTGCGATGGAAGGAGAGGACGAAAAAAACAAGACTCTCGGCGCAAACTCGGACAATAAACAAGACGATCTCCGGTCGCGTTTTGCGCGCGGGCGCAATTGCTATTTATAAAACGGCGCGTGTGTCGGCCCCTATAGATATTGTCGTTAGAAAACCGGGCCTCTCGTGAGTCACGCGCTACGCGAGAGTCGCGTTACGCAGTTATAAACGCACGCGGGGAACGCGAGCGAGAAGGAGCGAGAGAGAAGGAGACAGATCGAGGAGAATACGGGGCCGCGCGCAATCGAGACCGCGCTGACTCACTGTTCGCCAGTCGGAAGAAAGTGCCGGACCTTAAACGACGCTCGATAAAAGCTCGGCTCGTTACTCGTATCCGATAATCGGCCCGTAAATGGCCCGAGACTCCATCGCGGGATAAACAAGAGACTTTTTTTGGTACGAGTGAAATGGAGCCTATCTGAGTCGAACCTAGACACACGCAAAAATAGATACAGTAGCGATCGGAATAATTTGAATACCCTAATTCGCTTTAAATTTACTAGAAACTCGACATCCCTAGTAGAAATGAATCAAGTTGTACTTGATTAAGTCTAGAAACTGGCCAGCAATCAAATCTAGTAACTAGGCAGTAAACATATCCAGTAACATAATCACAATCACAATTATCACAATTACAATAACGCAACACAATTTTGACAACCTGAAAGCTGTCAGTTTTATTCAAAGTCGCCATGCTTTTGTTGATATCTAGTTAAACTGGCCAGTTACTGGCTAAAAACTCGATTTCATTTCTACTAGGGATAGTCGAAACGAGCAGTCGAATTTATCTCGATGCAGGGGAGGTTCTTTTCTGGTCGATTTCGAGATATACTTCGGCATTCGCGAATCTCATGACACGTGCGAGCGATACGGTGACCTATCGATCCGCGAATTATTGCGAAACGATACGTACACATTCGATTATCCGGCGCACATAGCACGCACGTGTGAGACCCCGCCTACGTACATACCGGCGAACGGTCAATTATATTCTTACGTCAGGCATCTATCGATAGTGCGTACGTCAACTAGGCAACTTTGTTGTACAGGGTTGCCTGGAAGGACGCTGTGGAAATTTTCGCGGAAGGCTCGTACGCTCGCTGAATCAGAAATTGGAACTCGAAATTACTAGGAATTTCAAATACTTTCTTGGTACGAGTAATTCGTGATTTCCTTTAACCAGAATTTATAAATTCAAGGACGTTAAAAACTTTAAGATTATTATCATCAAGAAATTATTATTATTTCTTCATTGGACGTTGTGACTTCCAAACATCGTCAACTAACAAAATTGAATAATATGCATTCAGAACGTATGCAGGGATATAAACAGGAACAAGGAAAACATTTACCGGGCCGAAACTGGTTCATCCGAAAAACGTTATGTCGTCCATTCCAACAACGGTTCGTCAATTTCACGTTCCTTTAGTGCTCGCCGTTAACTGCTCTTATTTATTACGCCCGTCGTTTTACGTATTCCGCTAGCGTTCTCGCCGGCAACAGCGACGGGATAAACCTCTCTCCCTCTTTCTCTCCCTCTGTCTCTTAGTTTTCTTGCCTCTTTATTCTTATTTTTCAATTTTTTTTTTTTCTTCTCTTTACGCTCAAAACGCGCTCGCGCGCGCGCGCGCGTGTCGGGACAACGAGATGATTTATAGGAAACGGGAGCTCGCACGAGTCGCGTCTGAGTGCCGAGTAGAAATCGTTTCGGCGACTCCGGCCAAGGCGATTCCGCGAAAAATGCCGTAAACACGGGTTAAAACGCGCTGACGCGGTGACCGTCCCGCATGGATATGGACCCGACGCGACACGAGTACCGGAGCAAGACCGACCGGGAGAAAATGGAACCGAGAGATCCGAGATGTCCACCCTGTTTTCCGCCTCTCCCCCACTGCCCGCGCCCCAGACTCCGGCTAGCGAAAACGACAACGAGCGAGACCATTGCGCAACCAATCGTATCTCATCCGATTGGTGCTTTCCTGGAAGCGGACGATACTTGGGAAACCACGCGACTCCTCGCTGTCAGCCAATTCTTCCGATCCAATCACGATCATCGACGAGTGCGTAGGGTGGAGGACCAACTTATCGACGGAAGCCTGGCTCGTCATCTTTTCAGTCACCTTGGAATTTCCTCGGAATGTGTTAGTTGTTTCATTAGTATTCTGGGAAATTTGGAAAATTCCAAAGATCTCGGAGTGAATCCTGAGAAACTCAAGGTTAATAAATGTTACAGCGAGTATTGTTGGATCACTTTTCAACTGCTAATGCAGTCTTCCCGTTTCCTTAGAATTCGTTAATTTTTAATATAGCTATGTGTTATTTCATTCAATTCTGGGAAAATCCAAATTTTCGAGTATCCGTGAGAAATCCTGAAAATGACTGGGAACTGATAAACTTGTTGTTTATTGATCACTCAAATCCCACATCGATATAAAATAATCTATTCTACGCTCAATAAAACGTGACTAAAAACTGTATTGGCACCGATATCTGTATAAAAAATAGACTCGAAGATAAAAGTGACAGTTCCAGTCGTTTTTAGTTAGAATTGATTAGAGCGTACTGCGAATGTAATCGATTTATATTACATCACGTAAGTGTGCAAACGGAATGAAAAATATATAGATATATTGAAAAGTTTACTACATCGCAACACGATCAATTTCAAGGGTCGGAAAATAGGTCTTCGATAATCTATAAAACTGTTACTTTGTAATCTTACATATTTTAGTTTACAATTTTTCATATGTTTCGCTTTAAATCATCTGCTAATCTTGTAAGGTCTTGTAAAGAACAATGATAACAACCTTAGCAACATAATCGATGTCTTAACGATTTGGTCGTACCACTTGCTCGAACGAGGCTCTCAGTGAAAGCCGGATAAATCGGAAAGGCCGCAAGAAAAATGGCGCGTAGAGAAATTAGAGCGGAGTATATTTTTCGCGCGTGTACTTTCGCGCGTTGTGTGTGGCGCAACCGGGAGGCTAGCAGCGAGGAGGCGAAAGAGAGGCCCGTTTCGCGGCAGACGCCGCCGCGGCCGCTAACGGATGTGCCGTTACGGGGCCGCATTCCGCGGAGTCACGCATGCGCGACGCGACACATTCCATTGTCTTTTGCATTCTCTCTCTCTCTCTCTCTCTCACTTTTAGCGTGTGCTCACCTCCTCTCGTATTCTTAGACCTCTATTCCTAATCCCTTTTTTCGGAAAGAGGTATCCTCGTTTGCGTTCCATGCATTTCTCGACGTTCCTCGGCATTTTTCACTCGGTTTCGATATTTTCTCCAAGTAAAAAAACAATTTGAAACAGCTTCGGCGAAATACCTGAATTTCGTTCCGGTCGTGGGTCCGCAAGGTGCTCGAAATGGTTTAATTCAGTCCACCGGTATATATTTTTGCCGCTAACGCCAACCTCCTACTACCTGTTCCGAGTATAATTGAGTTATAAAAATTCCGTTCGCGGCGCGTAAAAATAGAAAACTCGCGGCTACGGTCGTTCATTCATTTCCTCGCGCGAAAGCGATGGTTACGACACACACACACACACACACATACAGACAGACTGTGAACGTAAAGTCGACTATACAAGCCGCGCGATACGTTCGTTTACGTACCGTCAAACGGGGTTTTTATTGCGCTCTCCTTGTAACCCAGATTAGTCAGATTGAAATTTTCCAAATATTTTCCGCGGGAGGAAGGAATTTCGCTCGGACGCGCGAGAGTAAAAATAACTATCCCCATGCCTTACTTTCCTCTGTTCTTCTTCAATCAGGTAGAATGAGCCAGAAATGGAATCTCATTAACGATTAAAGCTCAATTGAGTATGAGAAATTTCGATTCCGAGAAAGCGCGAGATCTCGGTACCAACTAGAAATGGCGGTATGTTGATTCCCAGACATTACCGTCTTTAATCTACTCTCGGCCTCAAATTATTAACAAGATCTATTTCCTCATATAAGATTCAGCAACAACTCTGTCGGAAACAATAGTGTCGAATAGAAGCGCAATCCGTTTACTTCCGTTTTCCCTTAACGTGTACAACAGATGGAGGTTGCTTCGAAATAAAATTCTCAATCAATAATTAAATACCTTAGCCAGAAAAATTGGCCGGACCATTCGGACACCTAGAGGCAAAAGAAGCATCTATAGTTAAGCAGCACAACGTCACACGGCAGTGCTTTTGGAATAATTCATCGGCGTCGGGAGTAGATCCATCAACGACACGAGAGATAAAATTAGTTTCTTAGCTCCGGGTATATACGACGGACGTTTTCACGATCGATGTGACACGCGCCAGTTTTGTTCGACCTGACGTTTTTCGAGCGCCATCGTACGGAATTGACAGGATCAATTCGCTATAACGATTGTTATCGGTAATGTCACTTTGGTATTTTTTCGACTCTCGTCATTGACGGCTTGTGACTAATTGCCATGTGGGTACCGTTTCGAAAAAATGCTAACCAATGTCACTCCAGAACACGATTTCCGTGGTTAAAGAAAATTCGGTCTACACTTAGCATACTGATTATCGATAGATAGAATTATTATCTAATGTAATTTTATCGAAGAAAAATCCTAAAAATAAAGGACGATACTTACCGAAGAAAAAGGGATAGAATAAGATCGGAGACTGTTGGGATAAAAAATTGATAGAAGGGTGAAAAAGATGCTGTTAAACCGCACCAGCGGTAGTCGTGATTCTCCCGGAGGCGTTATATGGGTGCAAAGGAGAAAAGAAGAAAAAAAATAAGACGAAGGTGATAGTGTACGCAGGGGTGGTTTTCCGAACGTGGCGCCACCTGAAAACTTAGGTACCTCGCTTAGGCAGCCAGCACGCCGTAGAGAAAGTTGCGAAGGAGTGGTCGGAGGGATGGAACAAAAGCACCGACGACGCCTCGCCGGGCCGTGCTAGCGTTCGATTTATCTTCCGATTCGGTCGCTTGATCTCGTTAAAGAGAACTTCTGCCCCGGCCATTAAATTACACCACCTAGTCCCCACTCTCTATTCTCGACCCTCGCGCGATATTACACCGAACGGACCCCCTTGTAATATCCCACCATTGCTTATATACACGAGCACACACCCTTGCGAGGGAAAAATTGGATATTATATTATTGCCATCATCGCGCCCAAAACTTTTCAATTTTATCGCCTGGGAAATTAATAACACCTTGTGTACTCCAGTTTCGCCCAGTACAGCCTGTTTCGAGCAGAGATGTAACTCTTGGAACTAACCTTCTGCGGCATCTTCCAAATATCTTTACTTCTCCCCAACCTTTTATCTCCTCTGGCCTTTCCTAACCTTTCCCTAACGTTCCTTCATTTACCCTAATCTCATCCGCAGACTCAAATGTTATTTCATAAAATATTACTCCTAGTCTAAGATCCTGAATCGTATAATTAATCTTATATCTGCGATATAAGAAAATACATATAATTTCGTTCCTTTTCATTTTGTTCTCTTTTCGCAATGTTCGGGATTCGATCGGGTTCATTATTGGTCATTATCAGATCCAATATATTCCAATTTATGTCTTCATCATTGGATCCACCGTGCATCTCCGGGCGTGTTGCTTTCTCGTTTATTTCTCACTCGTCTACTCTCGTAGTTTAATTTCGTTGAGCAACGAGGCGCCGGTGCGCGTTGTTCCTGCAGTAATCCGCGAGGAGCTACCGCGCGTCCCGTGCGTGGTACTTACTCCACGTGCCAAGGTTGTCGGTAACTCACGCCGGTAATAGCAAAAGAGATGAAGGAAGGGGGGCAGCGGTAATAAAAGTTATTTTACGTTCGAGCGCCTAGACGCGATTTGCACGAACCACGCGAAACGATGCAGAGACGACCAAGAGAAGGAGAGAGAGAGAGAGAGAGAGAGAGAGAATATCGACGATTGGACGGTTGCAACGTAGGTTACCATACTATACGCGATACGAGAAATGTTTACTGCCCCACGCGAAAATATACATAAGCGGACTGCTTCGCGGTCGATTCCGCACCCTCGCGCCAGACAGCGAGAAGAAAAAGAATAAAACATGATTTTTCACCCCGACTTCAATTCGAGATGAAAAAACAGAGATAAATCGTACACGAGAATTTTCGCAGATAAAAGTTTCCCGGTATTCGCCTTTCCCGGGTATTCCGATACTATCTTATCAATTAATTCTAGTTCTCACACTAAGTTTCTGAACTGAAATTCTATCTTTTTCGTTATTTTCGTACCTTAAGAGGTAAAATGTCTAAACAGGTAAATAAAAATCCCTAGGTATTCACCTTTTCTGAGTATTATTTTTCCGCTGGAGAGTAAGTGCAACATTACGCGGGTGAAATACGAAGTGTTAGGACTCCGTGGGAGTGAAGTACCGAAACCAGGCGAGCGTGATCACAAACGCAAAAGAACGAATGAGAGAGAAGAGAGAAAAAGAGAGAGAGAGAGAGGCCGATGAGACTGAGGAATGCGGGGTCGAGGCAAAATGACTTCAAGCCTAAAGAAGGTTAGCATCGCTCGGCAAGAGAGAAAGAGAGAGAGAGAGAGAGAGAGAGAGAGAGAAGGACAAACGATACGGACGAAGCATCGTGGTGGGGGTTAGATGCGGCGAGTGAAGGCAAGAAATGACGACGAAGTATGGCAGACCTGGAGTGGGAGAAAGGACTTGAAGTTCAGAACCTGAACCGCGCGAAACTAGATGGACTCGGGGGCGAATAGAATGGCGTTGGGAAGAAAGGAAGAGAACTGTAGGCAAGGTGGGAACAGGATATACCTGTGAAAATAATCAGAAATAGAACGAAGTTCGGTACATACGTTCTTATCTTTCAATCTTTTCACGGTTCTGCTTTAATTCGCAAAAAACTTGTAGAACATATATGCACATGCATACTAATTGAAGTTTTTAAGAACTCTATAATCAGGTTATACTTCGCGATCGTTCAAAATGTAATATCATTCTGACGTGTGAACGATGCTTTATGGTGTGTCATCGAAGATTCCGAAAGGAGAAAAAAAAAAATCCGCCAGAGGATGCCGATGGGAAAGAGATGAGAAGTGACTTCGGTCGGGCTAAAGAAGTTTGAAGTTCGGTGGTGGACGATGGAGTTCAAGAAAGGGCCGGCAGAGAAAAAAAAAGACCGGGGATATACCACGAGACCGCAAGAATACGAATGCGAACGAGCATATAGGAAGATGCAATCTTCTTGTATTTCGTAATTTATGTTCTGACGACGGTGCCGCCTGTCCTGATCATTAGCCGCTCTTTCTCTTTCGCTATGTCTGTCTCTTTTTGTATGTTTAGCGCTCTGTTATTTACCCCTGATTATCTCCCATGAGTAATGAGTTTTTTCCTGTAAGTTTATATTCATATCCAATTTCATTGTTTCGTACCAATTTTGTATTACACGTCCCACTTTCTTGTATAAGTTACCACCCTGCGTGTACGTCTGCGAGATACTTCATTTTTAACGGACACTTCCCCTGGACCCGCCAGAAATCTCGTTCCCACACCGAGAAACGAAAAAGGAAGAGCAAGCTCGAACGACAAATAAAAATTCATAGCTTAATTAATACATTTTTTTTTTCTTTGTTTATCCTCCTCCGTCTCTCTCCCTCGTTCTCGCGAACGTATCTTTGTATCGTGATGACGATACAAAAATGAGAGCGCGACGCAGGAATGAAGTCGACGGAGGAAGAAGAATGAAGAATATAAAGGTAGAAGGGGCATAAATGAAGTTGGGCTAGCAGAGAGGAGAAGGTGGACCCAAAAAGATCGAAGATGAATAAAAAGAAGAAGGAGGCGGAGAGGAGAGAAGAAGAAGAATAAGAAGAAGAGGAACGACTACGGTATACAGGCGGCAAAGAAGATGGTAGTGGAGCGAGGTAGCGAGAGTGGAATACTGGAATGCGCTCCCAGAGGCCATCTCAGTTCGATGTCCTCCGTCCGCTTCTCTTCTGTCTTGCCCGCGTCGTACGCTTCGTTCTCTCGGTCGCTCTCTTGCTCGCTAAGAAATCTTTCTCCGGGGCCACAGATTCGCGCCCATTAACCCTTTGTCCACCTACTGAACTTCACTTCAAGAAATTAATAATAACGAAACTAAAAACTACTAACGCTAGTAAAACTAAGAAATAATAATAACATTAAAAATCAAAGTTTTAGAAATTAACGAGAACGCACCAAAGAACTATTTATAGTTGTCTAAATAGAAATTCTTAAATCGTTCTTTTTTTCTTTTTCATATAATAAACTTCAGTCTGCGCCTTCGGGCTATTCTATCGTGCTTCGCTACTTCGGGACCGTTCGATCTTCTCAACGTGCTTTCTCATCTATACACTTATCTCTTTCTCTCTCTCCAGTGTGCGCGAACTTCACCCAATCATCGATTCCCCGAGATTATCCCCACCCCCGATCCCCTCGCCCTTCTCGCCAATTCGAAATTACACACTAGTCGCGCCGATGAAATATTCGCGATATTAATTTCCTTATACCCAGTCACAATAGGCGGACATACATCACGTTATATTCACCTGGCGGTGGAAAAAAAAGGGAGAAAAACCACGAGAATGTACCGGTATATACGCGATGTGCACACCGTTCCTTCCACGATGTCCCGAACGGTGTGTTATTTGGCCTTCGATTTATCGCGAGGCACGTTTAATGCGCCCAACGGGAGCGAGCGAGACGGCGAGAGATGAATAATTTTCATATTTCGGAGATTGATCGAAAGCCGAAAACTATTCAATATCGCTCGCGAGTGAAAAATAACGCTCGCATCGATCGGGGAAAAAATTGACGAGGACGAGAGAGAAGAGGTAGGGACATTCGATAGATCGAATACAATCGATTTTAGCGAGGTACGTAACGTTGCGTCGAAGTAAAACATCGATGTATTTTTTAAGGGAACACCCTTAACCCCTCGCATGGGGTCACCGCACTTTCGCGTATCTCATGTCGTGCCAAAAATGTTCCGTAGAAGTTTATATTTTAGTTATTTTTATGCCTTAGAAGATTTTATTTTAAGTTGTGGTTTTTATGTCTTATAGATTAAATAAAGTACTTTCATAATTGCACTATTCGCTTATTTCATTAAAAAAAAAAAAGGAATCATCAAATTGGGGTCACCACGGACCCCGTGCGAGGAGTTAAGCGATTTTATTTGTGCGAGTAGTTAAGGGTTAGGAAGAAGGTGGAACGAACTCTGGGTGTTTTATCGCGAGACACGTGCTCTCTCTTTCTCGCGGCCACCGGAAAGGTGTGCGTATGACGTATTCGCCGAGTTCGTGCACGCGCAACGCGATAAGAACGTGAACGAACGGCTCGACGACTTCTCGCTGCGCGCATTGTCATACGAATCGCAATCTATATTCGCGCGACTCTCGTATTTACGTGTGTGTCAGCGGTAATCGACGATAAAACGTGCACGAGTACAACCGAGAGAGGGAGAGAGGGAGAGAGAGAGAGAGAGAGAGAGAGAGAACGCGTCATCGTTTGCGTCAGAACTTGCCCGAGTAGCTCGAGATCGACGATAAAAAAAATCGGCCCAGTTCCGATAACGCGTGCCTTTTGTCGATTGAAATTGTTTCGTTTCGCGAATTTCGTTTCTACGAGTACCTTGAGGTTCTGGATTAATTGGTAAATAAATCTTTATCTCTGATGTTTTTGTTTCTTCGAAGAACCTAATCGAATAACCCTGTTCGACTAATGGCTGCTTTATTTTTTTTTTTGCTCTCTCGTGATAATAATCGTTATTTGGAAAATATGAAACGAGGTAACGTGACTGTGGTATTTCGAATAACAAATATGAATGACTAAAGACAACTAGAGTGACAAATGAAAAAATTCTGTATGAACTGCGGTTCGAGTTCTAACAACGCATAATCGACGTTCTGGGAAATTTCGAAATTTTCGACTCGTTAGACGCGTCAACAGGTCCACATAAGAATACTTGCTCTGTAATATTATTTGCTTCTCTTTTTTTCTCTTTTTTTAATATACTCATTTCGCCGGTTGACCTTAAGGTATTTCACGTGCGGTCGACACGCCTACGCTTTGCGAGAGAACTCACACATACGCACACAGAGTAAGAAAGAAGAAGCAAATTTGCGGACGCCACGGCCTTGATCTTCAGGAGCTCGGTTCGTTAGCGTCGCTAATAACCGCCAACTGTATACAAGCCCACCGCCGACGCGAATTTATCGCGCGTTTTATTATTCCGCGTTACACATGCACGGCAAGCCCTTATATACGAGCCAATAATAAAGCCAAAAAAAAATCCTCTAAAATTCTCGTTTATTTAATTACTCGGGTAAAGTATCGGAGAAGAGTCGAAAAAATAAATTCTGATTTGGACCCGAGTCTTATTGTCGACTGGGGAACGAAGGCCGAACGATAAGTCAGTTTTGGCAGAATTCAGCCAGATCTTGTTTAATTTTAGATATGAAATTAGTTTCATTTTTCACTCGGGAAACCTATATTTCAATCTGAAATTTCAATCATAGTACACGGCCGAGTCACGCTAGCGCAAAAACTAATCCATTATCGGTTCTTAATTCCAATCAACGATAAGATTCGGGTAAAAATTGGATTTTATTTTTCGACTCGGGGAATTTCCGATCTAGCGAACTTTTTCGCGTGGGAATGTATCGCGAGACGCACGAAGATCGTTCCCGGACAAAACGGGTGCGCGCGCCATTGTATATCAGTTTTTATGGGTATATCATATTCGCTGACGAGGGTGTATACGGTGGAAAGGAAAATTTCGTCGAAATTAGATACAGGCGGCGGTGTATTTTACATCGGTTCTTGCCAGCTGAACGTTATCCAGAACGACATTGGATAACTGCAACAAAAGGTATAGCATTATTAGCGATAATGGAATTGGCAGGATGAACGCGAGGTAAGGCGAAAGGATGAATGAAATGAAAAAAGAAAAAAAAAATAGAAAAAGGCGATATATACATATATATATATATATATGTGTGTGTGTGTATATAGATATATGAAAAGAGAGAAACGCGGCGTCGTAATTCCTAGAGTCGGCTGAAGCGTCGCGGTATTTCGTGCTGCGCGCAATAATGCATCCGGTATAAAGAACCCCTGGCATTTGCCAGTGGCTGGTATTCTCATTTGGCTCGATTGACGGAACCAGGGGCGAAAATAGTGCGCGAAGCGGATCGAGCGAGAAAGGGAGATAGAGAGAACCCAACCGTCTCTTCTACCAATTCGATCGTCCAGCTTTCTTTTCGGTTGATGCGATCGGGACCGATCGACCGAACGATCCGCCGGACAGTACCTTTTAATTAAAAAGAGATCGCAGATTCCGAATTTAACCATTTTCTTCCGATTTCAGTTGAATTCTCGTCTCTCGAGCAAGACAAATTCTTCTTAGTTTCTTCGTTATTTCCCTTTCTATTTTTTTGTCGGATTAACGAAAGAAGCTATATACGAAACGTACGAATCGTAGAAAGATTCTCAAGGAAGGTATGACGGAATTGGAGACAGAAGAAAAGGCGCGGGGATCAGTGACACGTGAACAGCTGTTTGAAAATCGAGCCCGGATAAAGCCGACCGTATGAGTCACCCGATTATCGTATACGGGAAAAGCAAGAGGGGAGGGTCGAAAAATAATCTGCGGGGGCGGTGAATGTGAAACGCGTCACCGAGCGTCTCGACGACCACCTCCGCAAGAGACATATGTATATAGGACACGTGAGTACAGAGAGCGAAGAGCTCGAGAGAGAAAAAGAGAGGGGGGGGGGGG
>NCVS01001062.1:7185-18051 GCA_003055095.1 Goniozus legneri | reverse complement strand
AATTTTGCGCCCTATTCACTGCCGCGAGATTCAACGAGGTTGCGCTGACACCCTGTATATTAAATCTACCCATCTTAATATTCTAACCAAATTCGCACCTATATCAATAATCCAAACATCCTATTTGTCCATACTTACACCATTTTTCCTATAACCCAATTTCAACAAAATAAACTCTTCACTAATATCGCGCACCGCCGCAGTGAGACTATGGGGATGGTTACGATCACCCTTTACAACTATATTTAATTCTGGGAAAGCAGAAGTCAAAGAACCTAATTCTATCACACCCAAACAACATATAACAACAAATTTATTACTACTTTTATTTACAGACGGCGTAAAAATGTCGCGAAGTTTCGGGTCACCCCTCCTGATAGCCGTTTTAACAGTTTTCTGAGCCAAAGCTTTAGAGACCGCGTCAAAATCAAGACCAGTTTCCTTACACATTGTAGCCATAGCCGTAATCGCACGATTCCTGGACTGAGCAGAATCCACATACACACCATGATCACCTCCGACACGCACCGTCGTACATCTATACGCAAGCAACAACTCATCGCAATAAACCGATGAGGAAGCACTAGATGAAATGTGCAACAAACGCGTAGACACAAAGTGTGGCGCGGACAAATACAAACCACCTCTCAGCCATTCATACAAAGCAGACACAACATACACGACTCTCGGAAAGAAACCCAAACGTCTGCTAATATCACGCACATTAACAGGGTACAGTATGTATCTCGATTCGGCAAACCACCGGAAATAACATAAACCCTTTTGTTCTGACAATCGCAAACAAACATCCACGAAGTCAGGATCATCCACACAAACATTCTCACAAATTATAGCTGCCGGTAAATCCGACACCACGCCCAACGGATCAGTAATGTGATCACATAGGACACCATCAACGTACACACAACCACAAGGCACAATTATACGTTCTCGTTTAGCGGCGACCGGCAAATCCTACGCCAGGCCTGAAGGACCAGTAGAACAATTACTAAGTTTATCATCAGAACCCGGATCAAAACTTACACATTCACACACATCATTCACACACTCACCACAAGTCGCCATTGCAAAACGCAAAAGAGATATTCGCACTAATCAGAACCAAAACGACTCTGATTACTTTGGATAATCAAAATAAAAAATTATGTTACAATAATGAATCGATAAAATACATACCACAAATGTAAATTCTACAAATATAAATCTTCGATCAAATTTCGATAAGACCTGCTTTCGTTCAAACGATTTGATTTGTGAACGTTTGCCCGAAACCGATGGCCCGAAAGACGTTTGCCCGAAAAAATTATTATTACTTAATATGAATAATATTAATTAATTACTAATTAACAATTGATTAATTATTGTTAATTATTCATTAATTACTTCAAAATTGTATTTTATCAATTATTAGCATTAAAACTCAACTCGTTTAACGCAATATTTTTTAATATTGTAAATTATGATAAAATTTAAACTTTTGGGGGTGTTTGGAATCGGAAATTGGATGTTTATAAGAAACCTCAACTGGGAAGGCAAGTTTTAAGGAAAACTCTCTACGACCACTGCAAATGCCATTTTTTTGCAAATTTAAAAATTGTGTAGAGTATGGCGCGGAATTTGTGGACATTCGCCCAAAACCGATTGCCCGAAAAAATTAACAATAAAATTAAGTTAATAATTATTAATTAATTTGTTTTTATTTAATTATGTATTTTTATATTTTATATTTTACATTTTTTTATTTCTATTTTGGAGAATTAAACTAACTTGCTGAAAACAATAATTACATTATAAATTAACAACATTTTATTTATATAATAAATATACATATTTATGCAAATAGTCGAAAATTATAACAAGAAATAAACACACCGGTAAGGTAAGAACATTGACTCTAGCGGCGCGCGCTGGACTTGCACAACATTCGGTTTATATGTCAACAAAACATTATTTACAATGACTGAATGAAATCCGAGACAGTGTGACGGACGTGTTATTAGTTTTTCTGGGTAATCAAATGATCAATGAATTTGTAACCACAGAATAAACGGTCGATGGCAGTTAAGAATGAGAACTCGAACTGTGCGGAGTCACGCTCTCTCGGGAATTACCGAATTTTGTTGTGCGGTGAAAAGATTTCGCAACGAGCGAATAAAATTGTGAAATAACAACAGATAAAACTTTAAAACGCTGAAACAGAACGACCTACAATAGGAATAAATAATAAAATTATAAAACAACAACAACAACGAAATTGATCAGTTCATCGGATCTAGTACCGAATATTGTGTGCTACACTTATTAAATAATCGGACAAAGTTCGATTTTCATAGTTTTTCACAATATTCTTCAGTATTATGCACTCTGTACTGACGGTTTGGCTTTGATTATCAATGCCCACTTGGAGTCTCTGACATTTTATTGTCGTCAGATTCTGTTCCTTCTTCAAGCAGTCAATAAAACCCCATATTGATGGATGCACTGCTCTGACCATAGAAGAAAATGCGTTATGCTAACCTTCGATGTTATTGTTGGTTCTTGGCATATCACGCAGTGTTGCATCGTACCGGTTCCACTGAGTTAGTGCGAATCGTGGCGATCTTCGACCAGTTCGCAGATACCGTCCGATCCAGGTGTCCTCGTAATAATCAAGTAGAGGACGCAGCAACTCTTCGTTTCCGTGAAGAAAGGAGTCAGCATCGATTCCTCAAAAGCAGTGACAACTTTTTCGACCGGAACAAAGGCTATAGATATTAATTGCCTGACGTGCAGAGCAAAAACCTCATCTTCTTTATATCTAATAAGGATGTCATGCTGTTGTTGGATGTGTCGCCAAATACTCTGCGTAAAATGAAATAAGCAGCCACGTATTCGAATATCCGGGAACACTTGAACAAATGCATTACATAATGCAGTTTCAAAATCGGCCATCAATGAAGAAGGTTCCGGCGAATTGCACAGATGTCTTATTTGACTCAGCATTCTCGTATATGAATGTTGCGTTTTATTGGGCAATAGGGCATACACGAGAGGAACAACTCTATTGAACTTTATGCTGTGAATTGTAACTAACTGTGCGAATAAAGGTGGAGTACTCTTGAAGGTTCCATCGGAGAACCAATCAGAACCTGCTTCAGCCAACAACTTCAGATTATTGTGGGTACTGAATATCAATATTCTTCCAGGATCGTCCGTTCCACTATCATATAATCAAAATGGATCATTATTGTACGTCAAATTATAAGGTGGTACAATATTTATTCTATCCAAACTCGTTAGAATTGGCAACGATGCATTTTCCTTGGCACGTATACGCTGAATAACTGTCTTCATTGCCGGAATAGTAGGCAAGCTGCAAACAACTGGCTCAGAAATACCAATAGTAGCCGTTGCTACTATATTCCTGGAAGAATCCGCAGGACGAGCGATAGCCTCGATTTTAACATTAGCCATGGTTTCTTTAACTTTTGCAGCGGCAGCATCTGGCATGTGATTATGTTCAGATGCACTATTAACCACAATATCGTTGGATTCTGTACGGATTCGTCCACGACAACTGCGTTTACGATACAAGCAACACTTCTAATAATGAACATCATTACCCGTGCGATCCAATTCGTACAAATAACCGTCATGACTTAATAAGTCGCGGCCTCTTTTGCTTTTAACATAAGTTAAAGGCATGGTTATAATTTAAAAAATAACGATAACAATGTAAACAAAAAGGTAAATAACAATGTAAACCACAATGTAAATAACAATGTAAACAATGTAAACAATGTAAATAACAAAAACAATAAACTACTAAACTTAACTAACAAAAATGTCTACGAAAAGTCAATTCGTGAAATCTAGAACCTTCTATAATCGTTCCTGAGATACGTCGTTCCTCTAGGAAAGTTAAAAACAGTATAAGAAAATTTACAGTAAAGTGCATGAAGACAAAACGAGAGGAAGAGAGATAGACAGTCATTGGACATCTCATTCCATCCTCCTCCAATCAATTTTTATGTATGAAACTCGACAGCGCGATTCCGCGGCTACACCTACTAACGTAACGCAACAGAAAAAAAACCTCGACCCTTTTTTTATTACCCCGAAACCCTTTGTCTATGATAGGTGCAGTCATTTACATAAAATGCCACGCGTTAAGAGAAAAAGACAAAATTCTGGAAACACTATATGTATGTGTCACTACGATCTCTGATTTTTCATTAATTCGCAATCGGTGAAACGCACGGCGCTCGGCGCGTGCTGCGAGCGCCTCGCGCCGTGCTCCATGAAATATAATACCATTACAGGTAATATCGAATTACTACCGAGGCGGATTACAGTTTTGGGCTTGATTTTTATATTTTTAACTAACTCCTACCACAGAAATAACGAAAAACTACCACCCAATCATTGAAATTTTACTAAAAATCGGTATCGGAACGAATCTTAGCTTTTGCCTAAATCTCAGTTACATATTCAAAATAATCTATAAAGGGTGAGTTGCATGGCGCTCGGGGCGCGCTTCGCGCACCCCTCGCCGTACTCTACACAATTTTTAAATTTGCAGAAAAATGGCATTTGCAGTGGTCGTAGAGAGTTTTCCTTAAAACTTGCCTTCCCAGTTGAGGTTTCTTATAAACATCCAATTTCCGATTCCAAACACCCCCAAAAGTTTAAATTTTATCATAATTTACAATATTAAAAAATATTGCGTTAAACGAGTTGAGTTTTAATGCTAATAATTGATAAAATACAATTTTGAAGTAATTAATGAATAATTAACAATAATTAATCAATTGTTAATTAGTAATTAATTAATATTATTCATATTAAGTTCATATATTGTTCATATTATAATTCATATTAATATTATTCATATAATAATTTTTTCGGGCAAACGTCTTTCGGGCAAACGTCTTTCGGGCAAACATCTTTCGGGCAATCGGTTTCGGGCAAACGTCCACGAATCCCATCGATTTCAAGAATATAAAAAATCGGAAAAAAACCAACATGAATACAGCAACCAACACGATACACGAGGAAATTAACGGAAACATGGAACATAAAAATTTTTACTATCAAATTCACATTTCATATAAAAATACAAAAAACTACGCAATTATGAAATATGAAAAATAATAATATTAACCGCATTATGAATCTATTTTTTTTAATAACGAAATTATTAACTTTCATGACAATGATGCAACTTAAAATCAAAAAAAAATTTCCTATTCCTATAAAGAAAAATTACTAAATTTTCTTATAAATTATGCGCACATGCAAACATCCACAACCCACAAAGATTAATTTAATAATATTACAATACAAAAACAAAATACAATTAATATTCAAAGAATATTACAAATTATAACCATTAGGGATAAATTTTAATACCAACCACAGACATAAAAAAGTAACTAAAATAACAAAAACTCTTAACAACATACATTTTATACGAAAGAAAAATTGTAAATTTTAACGAACAGACTCAACTAATAACACCATATGATGAGGAATTCACGGGGGATGAGGATACGTGAGATGGGCTGTGAAGGAATTTTAAATTAGTAACTGAATTCACCTGGTCAATTAATTGTTTATTCGTCTTCTATAATAAAAATAGTCTTACTGCAATGAGCGTCTGAGGTGCGGATGAGCGAACAAGGATGAGCCGAACGTTTATTATCACTTGAGCTTCACGCGCGTAATTACAAATATATTATTCGTAAACGCAGTCAAACTAAACTGAGATTCACCAGCCGATCGATATTATTGATCGATCAGTCAGTTTCACGATATGAGCACTCTCTATTTCACTCAACTCTTACACACGTGTGTTCGCAGTTAACCGGTAAGAAAACAATGGCGAGCTTCTCGTTGCCGGTCTTCTCTTTCGATTGTGAGTTGCGCCGAGACTCCATTTGGGTCATTTGCGCAGCCACATGACTGCGCGGTGACGCGGATTGGTTGGCGCTTGGCGCTCGCTCCACATAGGTCGTTTTTCATGATTTAGGCGGCCAAAAGTTCTAATTCCAAAAAGTGAACTATGGCAAAAAAAAATATATCTGTAATATAATGGTACCTGGAAAATAATGCCCACACCCCTCTACACTCCTAGTGCTGCGCGGGCGCATATCATTGTCAGCCGAAACTTGATTATCGAACATGCTGCACGTGAACGTTCTCGATGCTCTTTACAAAATATCAAACTTTAAAGTGAATATTTTATGTTTGGTGATTTATTTGCTTGTGATAGTGATGGATATCAATAAACCAGGTAAGCTTTTATGAAAATAACATAAATTTCGATAATAATATATAGTCATTGAGTAATAAAATAGTTCTGTAAGACTGCCCTTTTTTTCAAAATTTTTGTTGCAAATTGTCATTTTAATGATAAGAATACTATACTTCCGGCCCGTTCCGAGTAGAATTTCTGGACCCGTTACAATCTTTGTGATCTTAGGAATATAACTGGTAAAAATCAGCTGCTAGTTTTTGCTATTTTCTGAAATAAATCATGTTAAATGACTTTTGACATAAAAATGAAAAAAAGTAAATTTTATATTTTTTGCTGAAACTCTTTTCCTAATTGTTGTAGCATCATCGAGGTGCTCGGTAGTGAAAATGTTGACCTGAAAATACCTTTTTGATAAAATGAACGAGCAAAACTCATTGACGATGAAAGAAAAAATAGTATATCTAGAAAATTATTTGCTTGTGTGTTACGGGGACACCGAAGACCATAAAAACGAGATAAAAAAAAGGTTTTCGTACTTCAAAAGTGAATTAACAAAAAGGTGGACTCGGGCTCACAGAATAGTTGAAAACTTTTTGTCCGCTAATAGTTCTTGGTTGGAAGGAACATTTGAAATTCCCCAAGACACGCATGAACGGCCAGGACGCCCAGTCAAGTCATTTAGTGAGTGTAGTGAAAGGTCGAAGAGAAGAAAAACTGAAGAAATTTGCTCCACTTACAGTGAAGAAGTAATTGTTCACGCGGCTCAAATAATTTTACTCACAGAGGGAAAAGAAACGCGTCTACTGTGTTAAAAGACATCACTAATTCTACTGAATCTGCAAGAGATTGTAAAAAAAGACATTCAAAGTCTAGTGAAATAGAGCCCCTCACCCCTACAGAAGCATTGCGAATGTTCGTCGAAGCTGATTTGACACGAAGGCAGTATGAAATTATTCGAGCAACAAACAAAAGTTTCTACCCCCGTTATGAATTATTATTGAAGGCCAAAGAACAATGCTATCCACCAAAGGAGTCATTACGAGTTACGTCTACCTGCGCGGAAAGCAGCCTGCAATCTTTGTTGGATCACACTGTTACCAGATTATCCCTTTTTTTAGAAGAAGTCTTACTGACACTCGATTCAGTAGAAAGGAAGTCGCTAATATTATATTGCAAATGGAGTTGTGACGGATCTCAGCAAGCCCAGTTTAAACAAAGATTGACTAATGAGGGTGACTCTGATGCGAATATTTTTATTAGTTCATTTGTACCGCTACGAATTGTCTGCGGTAAAGATAAAAGCAAAGTCGTGTGGCAAAACCCAACTCCATCTTCACCCAGATATTGCCGCCCAATAAGATTTAGGTTTATAAAGGAATCTATGGATATTACAAAAGAAGAAATCAATCACATTAAGGACAGCGTAAAGTTACTTAACCCGTCGGAAGTCGACCTTAATGGCGAGAAATTTTTGTTTGAACATGATTTAAAAATGACTATGGTCGACGGAAAGGTCTGCAATGCAGCTACGGACACGAAATCTACCAGTAGATGTTATAATGTGGATCGACATCTAAAGATTTCAATAATTTATCAAAAAAGAATGAAGTTTGCCCAGAAGCTCTTGAATTTGGTCTTTCTGTGTTACACGCTAGAATCCGAATTTTCGAAAGTGTGCTGCATTTAGCTTATAAATTACCCGTGAAGAAATACCGCAAGAGACGAACCGAAGAAGAAAAGGCGCTAGAAAAGCAGAAAAAACTTGAGATTCAGCAAAGATTTAGAGAGGAAACAGGTCTCTTGATTGATATGCCGAAGAGTAATTGCGGTAATACAAACGACGGAAATACCAGCAGAAGATTTTTTGAGAACCCTGAATTGGCTGCAGAAATAACAGGAGTCAGTTATGATTTAATATTCAGATTGAAAGTGATACTTGAAGCCATATCAAGTGGACAAAAAATCGACTCCACAAAATATGATGAATATGCAATGGAAACTGCAAAAATATATGTTAAGTTATATGGCTGGCATCCAATGACTCCAACGATGCATAAGGTGTTAATTCATGGAGCTTCGATAATAGAAAAATCGTTGTTGCCTATAGGACAACTGTCAGAGGAAGCTGCTGAGGCCCGCAATAAACATTTTAGGTCTTATCGCTTAAACTTCGCGCATAAATTTTCGAGAGAGGAATGTAATTTAGATGTTTTTAATAGGTTACTATTAACATCCGATCCGTTTATTACTTCCACAAGGAAGACCAAAAGACCTGCAGCCAAATCTTTTTTGCCTGAAACAATGCAGTTGCTGATCCCTGCTGAGCCGAATCAACAAATGAAAATTGATGAAAGCGGCGAAATGTTAAATGTAGATTAATTAGTGCAGTGAAATGTGTTGTGTGTGTGTGTAAGTTTAAGAAATAATAGCAATAAGTATTTTTCAATACATACTGCGACGGTATTTTCGCCCGTGACCCGTCCGCACGGTTCACGAACTAGAACACGTGCCTTCGCCCCGCCTATGTCGCTTGCCTTATCTCCGACTGATATTCATAATTAAGGGCGCCAGCCGATTTTTGATCACTGGAATCGACAAACCAGTATAACCGAAAAACGTAACTTAAACCTAAACTTAACGAAAACTAACAAGGCTTACGACACGGCGAGTTGCGGCTAAAACGGTACCAGCTAACTCATTCTAGCGTCGGAGAGGGGCGGGGTAAAAACGTACGGACCTGAAGACCAGAATTTAATAATAAAATAATATTTATTAATCAACGGTGTTAAATACAATTGCGCGATTAAAACGCGACGCAGTCTCAACAATAAAACACAACGGTAGCGATACAAAACGATAGCCCGACAGCGCGACAGCGAATCATCGGACTCCGATACTCTCGTAAACGATAACCTAAAACGAAATCCAAAACTTAACTCAAATACTCGAAATACAGAGCCGACGATGAGCTGCAACGCGGGGCATCATGACACGTAACTCGGAAACGAAAGCTTAAACGATAATCTCAAACACACCAAACTCACACTCATGCTCGACAATAGTGATCGGTTGCGACTCGTAGTCGTAATGCGTAGGGTATATCGTTGCACGCCTGCACAGGCGCCATTTGCGTCGACTCAATCGCAATCCTCAACGTCAACTTGGGGCCCGAAATCATAATGCACTTCTCACGTGAGCCGCCTTGCGACAGCGTGGGGCGAGAGCTGACTCACACTCTAAAATGCCCGTGCGCCCTTAACATGGGGCAGCACGGATCTCAAAAGGTCAGCTGAACGTTAACGTGGGGCCTGAGTTCCGAACCCAAAGTCCGCAAAACGAATCCAAGTCTGAATTCAGAATACCGGGATGCAACGTGGGGCTGAACCCAAACCCGAGCCTGAACTGCTGGAAGGCAACGTGGGGCTCAATACCGAACATTCCACTGAGAAACGGTACTCAGTACGCGGTAACAAATACATGGGGCGCCATTTGCAACGGTAGCCCACCCCGGACGGAACGTAATCTTTACATGAGCACCAATCGCCCCCATTCCGAAATTCCTCAAACTCGATATCGCGTCAGGAACTCGTGAGCGGTCGCACCCGAGGAGAAAACTAGAACGGACTCACCAGTTGTTGAGGAGTCCTCGCAACCTGAGTGCGTTGGCGGCAACGGCAGCTTCTCCCGGATCACAGCGCAAAACGGTAGTCGGTAGCTTAACGTGGGGCAGGACGGCACGGTAGTCGGATATTCCCTCCGAGCACCATTCGACAGCTCACACGACAACTCAGCGACAGCGAGGATCGGTAGCCATACGATAACTTAGAATCGGCAGTCGGAACGATAGCTTCAAACGACTAGCCTCTTCCGTGGCTCTCAGCCGACTCTCTCGGTGGCTCACAACCGACTCGCTCGGTAGTCTACAACCGAATCACTACTCAACCGAAACCTCAATCATAACTCACACGATACAGCAACGACAGCTATACGTCAGATTCGCATTCTTACTTCTCGCGCTTTTCTCGGTAGGAGAGACAAGGAGAAAACTCTCCTGCGATAGCTTAAACAAACGAGGGATATCTCGTAAGGGCGGCTTCTCCGGGAATTGAGTCGCGACAGCGGGACGTTCAAAACCGTAACCTTAAAACTAAACTTAACCTAGACCCTTTTCCGGCTTCCTCATCGGCTGGGGGGTCTTCCCAGCCTCCGAGTCCTGCCAACGAAACCTAGAACGTCCCTCGGACCATCTCGGACGAGTCAATCCCCCTAGCAAGGAGCGCCATTATTTCAAAGGGACTTATGCGCGTCCCAAACGAGAGTCTCAAGGAGCCAGGGCGCCTCTGGCGCACCAGCTGACCGGGCAGCATTACGCCAAAACACACGATCAGTGGTGTTTTTTCCACACCCGCAAAACGAAAGCTCTTATAAAACGCGACTCTCCTACGCCTGCGCACTGTGACGTAGCGCAGCTCAAAAAAATAACGTTACAATACATATGCACATAATAATAAGTACTTACTCAGTATTTTATCTGTCTTAAGTTTTTCCTTTTATATATTTATTTGAATTTAACTTTATTTATGAATTTGAGGTTTATTTAAACCCCC
>NCVS01001058.1:372406-394143 GCA_003055095.1 Goniozus legneri | reverse complement strand
ACCTAAAGATGCTACTACATTTGATCATCGAGAACGAGACATTGTAGCATAATACCACACGAATTCCGACCAAAAACCGATGAAATTTTTCGACAGGATTCGTCGTTCGGCAATCCCGATTATCCTAATCGCGTTCGGTGAACGTTCACAGCCTCGGTGGGGTCCACCGAGAGCACGAGAGTGAAAAAAGAAGATCGATCCGTGTGAATCGAGGTTGAATCGTCTCGAGTTCCTCGTAAGCCATCGGGGGAGAGCGGAGTTCGAGGAGGCCGAACGCGTGAGGAGAATACTCCGAGTTAAGTAGGTCGGATTGTGGTTCAGTGTGACGCGCGAGCCAGCCGGAGAAATACATATTGGAATGCGCTCGTACCTGCCTTGGTGACGAAACGCGCGTCTATCGCGTAATCGATCGCGACTCCCCCGTCACGGGTGAACATCCGGCGAGTTTATTAATTGGAGCGAGCAGCCGGTGTCTCGCGTTATAGCTCGAGCATCCGGTAGGCTAATTGATTAGACATTCGATACTCGACATTGACCCACTCCGGCGAATTTTTTCTTTCACTACCCGCTAAACGACTGTTCGCCTTTTCGGGAAATCTCGCGACTATAAATAATCCGACGGAGACTCCGTAACCGGCGATATTCGATATCGAGCGTCTCTTGTGTTCTCACGAGCCTATTATTCCGAGTCGAAAGTGCGAGCTGACCACCCTCTCTTTTGACACTTTCTACTTTCGTCGGCATAGGCGAGCCCGGACGCGTAGAAAGTATCGACGGGTCGTACGTACGGTGCGATATCTCGACCTCGCGAATACATCGAACCCGATCGATCGTTAGAAAGCGCTCGCGGCTCGAGAGACGCGAGGGATTGGCGATCTCGCGCGGAAACGAGAAACAAATTGATTAAGATCGTCGAACGACATTGTTTATTCCGCTCTCTCGCTAATTATCGATGGATTATCATAATCGAGGCAGGACGTTGCGCAACGGTTGCCGCGCTGCCCTTTATGAAAATCGAATAACGAGCCGATATGAATACGCGCCGGAGATTAGATTGCTAGGTAAAAAAGGGGCAGTGCTCCTTTCAATGAGATCGAGCGTAGATACAGTTCCGGTAGCCGCGGGGATATATTCAGGAGCTCGTTCTCTCGAAAATATTTCAGCGCGATATCGCTCCGTGGCTCGCTCTCGGCCCGCGGGATAAAAGGTACCTACTCATTAACCGAGAATAAAGAATTGAGTAACGCGCCGAGGGGGTAATTAACGTAATCCATTGAGTTTCTCTTTTTTTATGGTACGAATCTTTACGCGTATACAGTACACGCTTCCTCGTTGCGAACCAATTAATTATTTCGGCAACGCCGCGTGCGGTTTACTCGCTTCGCTATCGTTCTATTAAATTCCTTTCGCGTTCGCAAAGCGCGCGAGCTGCGTTTTCCGCTCGATAATTCAGGCGTCATTTCCTAGCACAGTTTTCTCTATCTTTCTCGCGCCTTTGAGCAAAAAACAATTCCTTACGATGAAAGCGAACTGATTAACGCGCCTTAGCCGACGATTTCACGGAAAATTAGCGATTACGGGAGGTTGCGCAACGCGAAAATTGTAGCCTCGATGCGGTTCTGTGTTCGAACGTGCGTAAGGTAAACGTGAGAAAATTGACAAAGAAACCAAATAGCGCAATCGAGATTTCCAGCGGTAACGAATACCACCGCGGAGACCTTTGAGATGTTGACACAAACGAAATAATGATCCATACTCGTTCGCGCTTCTGACATTTTCAAAGTTACGCCACTGCGAGGCTCGAAGGCTACGCAATGGATTTCATATTTTATCGATTTTAAAAGCTCGAATGTGTACCGTGCGCGTTCACGGAATCGCGCAAAACAAATTTTACCATACAAAGTGCATTCTGGAACTGAACCAGTAAAAATACTTGATCGGACGTACCCAGTTGACAAAAGTTGAAAATACGAAGATAAAAATGTAAATCGACGAGGTTTACACAACGATTTAACAAGCACTAAATTTATTCCATATTTCTTATCAACCTATTTTTTAATAGTTCGCGATAGTCAAGGTGGGCTATATACATCGACTCACGAATTCGCTATAAATTCGACTATTGCGCAAACACGTTGCGAAAGTATCGATATGTAGCAGCTCGGCTAGTCCACTCGAGCAATCTCTCTAATGGATTTTGCGAATGCCGTCGAGATTAGAAAATCGACGATCTCGTAACGAAATTCGACGAAACGCTGCAGGTATGCGAGAAAATTCCAAAATACTCGTGGCTGTATCTCGTATAATAATTTTGCGATAAAAAATCTCTCCATATTCGATTCATCGAGTTAACAGGACTTGAAAATATATCGAGGCACGCTGGGGAATATCCGTCGCGGACGATAGCAGCTGCGCGAGTATCGGTGATACCGAGCGGCCGTGCGGGAAGATTTACAATACGTCAGCGCTAGTTCGATGACTGGAGAGAGAGAGAGAGAGAGAGAGAGAGAGAGAAGAAGCCGGGGACTCTCGCGAGAGCGGAACGATAAATCTAGCGACGGATAACTGGACGGTTTTAGCTACCAGATTCCTTCGAAACGTTTAACGATCGGCGCGCGCGCGGATCGCGGCCACTGTCGGCCAGTGTCGATATTATGCAGGACGTTAAACCCGGGAGCACGAACCGTGGATCTAATGGAGTCGCGCGAGATAGCCCTAGGAATTCGACTTTTATAATTCCCTATTTCGATAAACTTAGAAAATTTCGACTCTTCCTTCTTTAGAGTGGATGTTATTATAGCAGTTCACCATATTGGGGCGACCAGATTGATGTATCGGTTCTTGAATTAATTTGGTTTACTCGTGTGAATCAAATGACTTCTATTTCTTCTTCTCTACTTAACAACGTAAAATGTTGTTCTGTTTTGTACATTTCTTATTGCTGTCATTAATGGTAAATACTTTGTTTTCGTCGCAGCTATAAATGAGTTCGTTAGAATTTTTAAAGCTTATTAATATTACAAAAAGGTAATTCTTGATCAAGCGCGTCACGCTCATGCGATGCACCGTCGACGATTATCGATAGTTTTACAGAAACTAAACGTTCATCTCCCGTTTACGCGAGGTCAATTATATGAATCACACTTACCGCGAAGCTAATTTATCGATCGTTTAACATATTCGCTGAAACATCTGCTTGGCTCTTATTGAAAATCTCGAAGACGCGCAACGGTAAATTAAAGGCGATTTTTGCCACTTGGTTTCTGCAGTCGATGAAAAGTGAAAAGAACTCGCGCACAAAGATGAGAGAGCGATGGGACTCGTTGGCACACATATTCGCATCGGAGAAAGTCGCGCGTCGGTGTTTCTCTCTTTCCTCGTCGGTGCTTATCCCGGTCCTCGTGCTCGAAGATCCCGCGTAATCGATGCATTAACGCCTTGCATAACGCGCCGCGATCGATGCACCGTGGAAACGGGAATTCTCCCTGCGGTGGAAAAAAAAGTGTCGAAACTGCACGCGAAGAAAAAGACCAACGCACGCGAGTGCGCGACGCGTACGCGTTCGAGAAAGAGGGACGTTCGTTATTTGCTTCCTCGTTGAGAAAGGTGTGAGATAGTCGCGTGTGCTTCTTCCGTATGCTTCATCTATTCAGCATTTTTCTCGCGTCGCTATTTTTTCTCTCTCCGTTACTTCGAGACATCTCGCAATGGCAGCCGTTGCCACTTTTCAGCGCACTTTGCATAAGTAAAACAAACGCGGACGATTGTATTCGGAATTTTATGCAACGGGAAATCGAGGGGTTTCCTTTATTAGCTTTTTTTTTGTCCCTGCAATTCTCCGCGGATCGATGACGGATCGAGCGTCAATAGCCGCAACATCTGCGCCAGGCAAATCGCGAAATCCGTTTTACGAAAGAAAAACGCGTCGTTGATTTACGACGAGTGTCGCTAACGAAACCTCGATGACAGTTCGGATAACAAATTGCTAATTTAAGAAAGCTTCATCTTCTCCGTCATCGAGTAATTTTTTCAAATTCTCGAATACAAAAAAATGATAAGAACCGATGCGAAATCGTGGGACGGGAATTGAATTGGTCGCGCAAGGGCGCACCGCGAAAACGATAACGACGTCAGACGAGAGCTCGTTGCGAGCCCGGAGGCGCGACCGAGAAAAATGGGAAGAAAAGCATCGCGACGAAAAAAAAAAAAAAAAAAAATAAACGAGCAACGAGGAAGGAGGACGAGGTTTATTGCCAACTGTTTCGTGGCTCGCAACGGTGCATCGGAGAATCCGCCGATAACGACTTCGCGCGGCGATGATTTTTCTCATCCGATTTAGGCGAGCGCGGAAAACTGGGTCAACGGGCGTTCCATAAGTCTCGCCTTGAGCGGATAAGGAGCAATTTTGAGCCGAGAGTAGATTTTCATCGTGCGATTGAGTCGAAATCATTTTTAACAAGCTGAGGCGAGTATCGCAAGCAATTCAATTTAGAAAAATAAAAAGTGGGATCGTGTCGAGATCAGCGGATGACTTAATGTCTAATAATATAATATGTACAATGTATTTTATGTGTAGCGCATATCCATAGTCGTAATAAATAGATCGTTTTACGTAGGTTTTTACGATCGTTTAAATCGTGCGGGGGAATTAAGCTTTTATATACATGTCAGCGTTTATATTGTGTCACCGGATTGGCGTGAAATAACCGTACGTACGCGATTCCGCGTGATTTAAAATCCATTGGGATATTAATCGCCGCGACGAAATTTAATGCCGGCGTGTTTCACATTTTTTACGGGCGAGCGTCCGGCCCATCTCACGTATCCCGGCGTTAAACGGGAAACGTTTTAACTTTTCGGCACCCCGGCCGACCATCCGATTTACGGACCGCGACCGACATTCGTTCTCTCGAACCGGAAGCGCGCTATTACCCTGAAATTTTTATTCAATTTCATCGATTGTTCGTGGTTTTCTTACTTCTTTTTTTTTAATAACACAATGCAATTTTCAGCGCGCGTCTTTTTTTTTTCATTCTGTAACACGATGCGGTTACTCGCGCGTATAACACGACGTTCGAGATTCCACAAAGTCATCCACGAGAGTCGAGAACTCCTCTCTTGGATATTCCACTCGTACGATTCGTGGCTCTGCGTTAATTTTTCGAATCTTATCTGAGAGCGAGCGCTGCGGAGTTTTGTTTCGAGGTGAACACTGCGCTGTTGCAGAGAGAAAAAAATAATGAAATCGAGGGAGCATTTCGCGAAATACCGCAACTCCTGTACTCGCTATCGTGACACTTTTTACAATATTTGAGAAATAAATTCGCGGAATCCCATAGCGCGGCGGACGTCATAATTTATTACGAGAGACAAAATATTTGCTCGCGGGTGCGCGCTCGCCGAGATTTATCGTCCCGCGGGCTCGCTCTCGTGCGCGCGTATTCGCTCTCTCGCGATGCAATAATATCGAGGGGGGTTCGCGCCAAGGCCGCAGTGGATCCACTCACTTATATCTCCTCTACCGACTCTGTGGAACCCGATGATAGCGAGTTCGTCGCGACAAGTGTGCGAGAGCGCGGCCCTTGGCGAACGGGGAGAGGGAGAGAAAAAAATCGAAACTTATGAAAGTAAGAGGGGGAAAAAAAAAGAAACGAGCCGAGCCGAACAAAGTGGACTCGGTTGCGCGCGCCCGCGGAGCGAAAAACCGTTCGAACTCGATTTCTTCAAATCGTGCGTTTCACTTTTCCACTAGTTACGAGAGAAGGTCGCCAACATTGCACGGCGAATTTTATTCTTTGTCGAGCGTGACATATTTGCGCACCGCTCGCTCGGTCGAGCCGATATTACGTCAATGCGCGCCAGCGAAATACACGGAATCGTAAAAGAAAAATCCCGCTCGCGGTTTTATACGCGAGCGTTAATTATATTACGTTGACCGAGCGAAGAGAAGGACCTCGAGGGGTATCGAGGTGCGCGATAAAAGCGTATACCCCGGAGGATTCGACGAACGTCGCCGATCAAGACGTTTATTAATCGCGTGTGCTGACGGTTTAATACTGTAACGTGTTTTCCTGCTTCTTTTTATTGCAGAGATGCGCTGGTTTCGAGGCCACAGCGAGGCACCGAGACTTTTGAGCCTGAGTCCTCTACAAGCCGACGAAGACCTTGACGGCGCGCCTCAGCCTTTTCATGCCACGTCTCAATTCCGAGGTAAGACCGACGAGAGTCGCGTGTGCGTGAGAGAACGATTCGCCTATCGTTTACGAATCGTGCGATCCCGCCGATACAGGCGCGCGCGAGTGCGTTCACATCGGCACACAGGATGCGACGTTGACTTTCATAATCAAATTACGCCGCTCTTAATTAAGAACGAAAGACGATTTAAAAGACCCGGCGGAGAATTGGGTCGTTCACCGAAATCCTGAGAACGATAAATTAATGTTTCAAGTTTTTTCCAATATAAAATCTTGAGTTACAAAATTTGATTGCGAAATATTAACTCGGGGGAATCGATTCAATTTTTTGACTGGGGATGTTAAATTGTTATTATTCGATAAACGAGACGCGTAATCGTCTGAAGTTTTCAATCAAGAGCGCTCTGCGGTTTGATACCGCGGGTATCTCGTCGAGCGGAAAATTGCCGGCGAGAAATCGTGTCACGGAATCGGAGGGAAGATCGCGAGAGGGCACACTCGCTCGGAATATCCGCACGCATTTCGCGCGTAACGTATATACGCTTTCGTAAATTGCCTACATCCTGCGCACGTCGTTCGCGCAAAGCCGCCACTTCGGTTCGGCTTTTCGCCTAAAATTCGACACGCGTGATCGAACGCAAAACAGAGATTTAGCGCCCTGAAAAAAATTACCTAGCTTTATACAAGGACACTGCCATTCCCAACTCAGTGTATGATAAAATTACTAAAAAATATTGTTATATCTTTAATTATTTTTTGATAAAACTTGAACGGTTCAACTAAAATTCACTGAATAATCAATTTAAGACGAAATCGTGATTCACTAATCGAGCGATAGCAGTATTTTTCACGGTGCAACGGCCGAATTTTCAAGTACGAGAGATAAGTAGTTTCTCGTTCTTCTTCTAGAGGGTGCGATGATCCTCTTGAGAGTCGTTTGCGCAAGGATCGCATCGCAATCACCGGAAAACCACGCAATTATGACACTCGAGTGTTATTTTCTTAGAAGCGATAGCGCAACAGACTCACTTTTTTCTCGCGGTTTTTAGAACCTAAACGCAACCCGACGATTAAACGCGTTCTATATTTACGACGCTGACATCACGAGCGGCGATAAGATTTAAAGACCAACAATTTTCGAGGAAGATTTCAGGGAATCGGGAAAACACGAATCAACGATGAATGAAATTACGCCCTCATTGACTGTATTAGAGTGATTTGATCTCTCGAATACGAGCTTTCGCGTCGTGACTAGTAAACAGTACTGCAATTACCGATTTGCTAGCATCAAATACAAACTTTCTACCGGCTCGAGTACCGCCGGACGAAAGTCGCGCTGAAAACTGAAGGCGACCCTCGTGACCGTCATTCCAGCATACTCTACCGGGTTTCTCCTCGAGTCGCAAGAAAAATAACGAGAATAAAAATCGATTGGTTAACAATTTTATAATAACCCACCCTGCGAGTAATAGTCGACCACCTCTCTCCCCGCGACTAACGTTAGAAACTCTGCCCGACGATTGCGCAGCGTAATGAGAAAGAAAAAATTAAATGCACCTTCGTCCCACTCGCACAATTGACCGTCTGTGTGAAATGTCTAAATAGTGCGAGGCGCTGTCTCACACTGGCTCCCATTGTCGTATTCGTTATTCTCCGAGGGAAAATTCCGAGCGCCAAGACACGCACGGGAATAATAAGATTCGACGAGCAAACTCGAAGATCGCGCTTCCGGTTTGGTCAGCGATTAGATAGCGACAGATAGCGGAAGGGATCTTTTGGACCTTCTCGTCTAGCACGTATCCGTCTATATCGAATTGCTCACGCGAGAATTACTCATACGGGACGTCCCGACGGTGCGTTACGCACATCCTGCCGCGGTGAACGTCTCGCAGTCGGTTCCTTTTCCTAACGCGGGGCGCGGGTGTACGCGCGCGTACGTGCGAGTTTGTCACGCTCCGCGGCGAGCAATCGGTATATCGTTTCGCGACACGCGGTGCATTCAGTACGAGCTGGGATTCGCTTGGGCTCGCACGTTCACCTTTCCCCGCGAGAGACACATCTTCCGACGCACAATGACCCGCAGTTGCAAGAACGCCTCGAGCACTCGCGTCGGCAGATTCAAGAGAAACGTCCTGTGGTTGATAAAATGTAATTACGCCGAGTTCTGTGATTTCTTCTGCTCTCGTTGGGATTTAGCGGTAACGAGTTTCGCCAGTGCGAAAGTACTCCGCGAGATAGTGCAGTGTGGTTAACGTCAGAGCTTCGATAAATAACTCGTAGATAATCTTTTGTTTACTTTCTCTTAACCTTAACTTTAATCTCTTTATCGCGCGGTAGTACAACTGTGCCGCGAATCTGCGAATATTACTCAAACATTTTTCAAAACGTGTGCTTATGGGGGTTGAGTGGTTGGGATCTCCTATTTTTAGAAGAATCGGATAATTTGCGAATCGAAATAATCGCATTAAATCTGGCTTTCTTCTGATCGTCTTCTACTTACTTTGCAGACATGTCACCGGTACGATGGTCTCGCCGGAAGTCATCGAGTTCGGAGTCGGAGCGTAATTGCTACAATGTGCAGACCTCCCAGGTTACGACCGAACGTACGGCCGCGAAGAAGGATAAGAAACGCATACAGGAGGAGAGAAGAAGAATATGCGAGAAGAGGAATCCGCTGCTGGATCGAGTGAAGAATACGAGGCTGAGCTTCTTCAGGGACAAGGAATCGGACGACGATGAGAACGAGGAGGAGGACACGAGCAGGGACAGGATGCAATTCCGTTCTATGGGCGAGCTGCATCACCACGGATTGACAAGAAACGACTTTCGACGTTCGGTCTGCGAAACGGATCTGAAGGAACTCACGGAGGAGGAGAAAACTCAGGCGAAGAGGAAAAGACGATCTAAATCGCAGAACAGATTGCTGGGGAAAAAATATCCCGACGAGCGTCTATCGATTCTGGGATTCCGAAGCACGACGCCGCAAAAGGAATACGATTGGTCTAAGGAGAAGAGCGAAATGTTGGTGGACAGTCCGAAGGTACCGAGTCGGTACTGGCGAAAGGGCAAGGACTCCTCGCAGGACGGTAAGGGTTCGTCGAGGTCGATGGATCAGGTTCTCGAAATTCCAACCCATCCGGATGACGTCACCTTCAAAGAAGGTACGCAATTCGATAGTATCAACCCGTCCAGTTGCCTCGCGGCCAAGTTCCGAGCCATGCAGGATAGGTACCTCAAGAATTCCACCAGCAAGCTAATCGCCAAGATTTACAAGAAGGACGGCAAGGACAGGGAGAAACGTAGATTGCGAAGTTTCTCCTACGGTACCCTGCCAGGGCTTGAAGAGTTGAGAACGAATCCACTGTACGAGGATCAGGATCAGGACGACAACGATTCCGGAATATTGGACAACGATTCGGCCACGAGTTCGTTGTTGGATGACAGATGTAGCAGCGGTGCGTCCGGACTGTTAATCAACAACAGTCTCAGTAGCGACACCTCGTGCCTCTCCCCACCCCAACTGCCTCCTAGAAAACCCTCTGGTGCTCTACCGGACGTCGAAAAAACTGCCAAACTCTTTTCCAGTCTCGATATGTACTGCCGAAAAGATGGAAAAACTTGCTCAAGGGAAATCTCAAAGTCCCATCACTTAAACGAATCTCTCAGTTCGCTATGCCAGGCGGCGAACGATGAGTTGATCGAGAAGAGAGGAGAGAAGAATGTCATCACAAGATTTGGACCACTCAACACCAAGAGACTGTCGAGGAGCCTCGACAGGAGGCAGAGCGCGGAAAATTTGGAACTCGTGAAACAGCAGGACACGAAAGCAGACAAGCGCCTGCCTGTGGTCAGGAACAGATCTTACACGACCGAGACGATCGTAGTTAAACTGCCACGCGAAACACCCGACCAGTGTTTAGGTATATTTATCGCGAAAACTACCGAGTCTAGTCCCGGATATTTGGTTGCTCACGTAGTGCCGAACGGCCTGGCCGACAATGAGGGAACTCTGAGGATAGGAGACGAAATTTTGATAGTGAACGGCAAGAGACTCCGTGGCTTGACGATGTCGGAAGCTAGGAAAATTCTCGGCAACGGAAGTGGCCCGGGTGAAGTGGACATTGTCATTTCCAGGTACATAGGCGTTGATCTTCCCGTCAAGAGATTAACGGAGAGTAGCGTTGATTACGAGAACGTCAGTATGGAGAACGGTCACGGATCGATTGTCGAAAATTCGCCGAGGTCCCACTTCCGCAAGCACAACAGCAAGACGTCTCACCGGGATCGGAAGAACGAATCTAACCGATCTGTCGGTTCGGAGAAGATAACGACTTCGACAATGATGTCGATGACAGCGAACACCACGGAGAATAGCACGACTCCCCAGAGTGTATCGAACTTCTGTACGCTGCCTAGGAGACCGCGCAGCACCGTCTCGACGTTTCTCACGGTGGTGTTCGAGAAGGGTCCTGGGAAGAAATCCCTGGGATTCACTATTGTCGGCGGGAGGGACAGTCCGAAAGGAAGCATCGGTAAGTGTTGCGTCGAAGAATATTTCGCAACGACTTATCTCCCTCGGAGGAACGTCGAGATTTTCAGAGATACTTTTGAAAATCTCGCATTGTTAGGAAACTTTTGTTTCGTCGTTAGTTTTGAGTTCTGAGCTGTAACGTATAATTGTTTGCCCGTTGTTATTCGATAAACGGTATCCCTCTATTTCGATGTTTCGCAGCGTGTGAGTGACGCGCTCTTTGAAAATTGTCGAGGACTAAAATAGGCAGGAATAACGTCTATCGTAGAGTGGCCACAGTGCTTAGAAATGGCAGCGGTTTCCTGTCATAACATTTACGCGTTCGCTGACCGATGTACACGCTGTCGATAAATCGTGTGCACATATACATATGGTTTCGAGTTTTACGTGCTCGTTACGACGCACCGGTATTCGCAACGTGGGCAGATGAAGCCAATCTCGACGGGGTTTAACGAACCTTTTGGTTACAGAGACTATGTTAAATAATTTGACGTTCAAACACGATTATTCGAATGTTCCGTAACTTTATTTGAAATTTCATTCGTTAACAATTTTCCATCTCAACAAACGAAAGTTTCGGTATAGCTTAACAACTACTTCGTGAATACAGTGACGCTAAAAATTTCCTTTCCACAGGCATCTTCATAAAGTCGGTGCTACCGACTGGTCAAGCTGCCGAAGATGGCCGATTGCGTGCTGGCGACGAGATATTGGCAGTGAACGGACAGGTCTGTCACGATTTGACCCATAGGGAAGCCGTGCAGCTATTTCGCAATATAAAGAACGGACCCGTAGCATTACATTTATGTAGACGCGTGAAAAGTCGAGAAACGCAGTAAGTATATAATCGCACTTTTGATTATTCAGTTTAAAAATTATATATCGCTAAAGAATATTTTATATATAAATTACAATAAACTTTTTTAGATTTTACATGATACAACAATATTTATATTTCAACACATTCACGACGGAAAATGGTTCGTCTAAAATTTTACGAACGCAAAGGAACTTTGCATGTACGTTATTGTATTTCATGTTCGAAAAATAAGAGTGGAAATCAAATTCAACGATACATTCTCCAATTCTCCGTTGTCGATGTGTTGAAAATTTTAATTAATACAACATTAAAATTGTACATTAACAGTCTAGCGCAAAATGCACTTTAAATGAAAAATAATCGTAAATCATTGTTTCAGAGCCATCAAGGCCAAATCGTGTGCGGACTTACTACTTGTGGATTCCTAAATAATTAATGTACAAAAATTTGTAACAAAAGTCTAAATATTGTATAAAAATGAAATATTGTACATACTGTAAATTTGTAAAATATCTTGGAAATAAAATGATTATTTAATAACTCTTAATGCGGCATAGCCATACAATAAAGCTACGTACATCGTTAAATTATATCGCGAAGCGTCTTAATGTTACATATTTATTGTCTCTCTATGGTTAAAATAGTATATTTATAATTTTATACTTCTACAATACAACTGTATAAAATTCTACAAAACATAATTAAAATTTCGATGATAATTATAAACTTAACGCACTATTACATTGCGATATTAAAAATAAATAAAATTAAAACTGTGATAAAAAAAGAAAATCGAAGTATCGTTTTGAAAGACTAGATTCCGAAAAATTTCCGTACGTCGCAAACACGAATTGCTGATACAATTTACAAAGAAAGAGCACTTCCGGTGGGAGTTTTCGTCCACGTTATGTTGACGTTAGCACGGTGCCGATTTCAGCGTATTTTTTGGATACCTGGAACGAGTAATTTTACAGTTAGATACCGACATTGAATTTTCTATTGATAGTATAAAAAATATAAATTTTTGAAATTACCTGTGCCTTCTGATTACTTCCAGATCAACTGGTCCTTCTTTCACTGCCTTGAAAAATTCGATAACTTCTTGATGCTTATTGCCTCTCAGAATCTTTCCATTCAGACTGATAATTTCATCACCTGAAATATAAAATCGTACATTAGAATATTTTCCAAACTATTGAGAAAGACTTTATAAGGAACAAGGCTAATAATAACTGGAGAGTGATTCATTTTGCAACCTAGATATTAAAACGAACCAAGCAGAATGTGCGAGTTTCCATTATGCGTGAAGTTAAAGCTACTTTGAAACTTTTGCGAAGGCTTGCATTTAGAATGCCTTCGCTTGTTCTCAACAGCGAGAAAATGTCGGAGAGGAACGAGTTTCTTTGTGAATTGCGAACGTTCGCGTATACGGATATTCTTTGCGCAACCTACAAATATATATCTTACATATATATCGTTTATTATTCCTTTTCTATCGAAAGACAGAAAGGAACGTTCATCATACCCAACTAATGCTTTATCGACCCGTTATTACCCGACGAACTTTCACCGATTTCTTCTACGCCGGGTTAAACGCGTAACCATGTTTCGGCTTGCTTGCATATATTAATATTTATGCAAGCGTCCACTCGCGGAACGACTATCGTTTGACAAAAACGAAAGATTAGGATTTTAAAAGCCACCGATGCGACGCTCGTGCTCCGTTCGCTTTCGTTGCATAATTAAAACATGTTCTAAAAGCAGGTCCCCTCGAACTCTCGTTTGTTTTCGCCTCTATTGATTTTTCGTTGAATAATTTACGAGAAGAGTGGCATTGAAGGGTCATTGGCTAAGAGGGAGCGAGAGCGAGCGGCAGAGAAAGAGAGAAAAAAAATACATCGGCTCGGTTTGCAGGCACGGCCTTTCGGCCGCTGCGATGGCCCCTGGTGCTTATGCAACACGACCGACCGCCAGCCCGTTATACAAACATGCGGCAGGGGGAACCGTGAAGCGCGGAAAACCGCCGTAGCGCTGCTCGTGCGCTCGTAAAAAGTGTCGGATCGGTTGAAATTCGAGAACCGAGTCGCGCGAAATCCCGCGGTCGGCGTCCAGAGCTCGTCGTCTACTGCATCGCTCGCTGCGACAATTGCATATCGCGCGCGTATTTGCACTCGACTACCTGCCTCAAGGACGGCCTATGAGATCGATACCCGAGTATATCGCGAATACGGTACTCGCATCGGCAGACAGCCGCAAGAATTCTTCAATTGCGCAATAAACGTAATTGAACCGACACTCGAGATCGGAATCGTGACATCTTTGACATTCTTATTTATTAAGTAGAGAAAATCAAGAATGTTACACTATTTGAGATAGACAAATAGAAATAAAAGATTACATTACACAAAACAAAACATTATTTAGAATGTTAAAAATATGAAGATATTATTAATATTTTAAGGATTAATTATTTTTCAACCAACTTTCATTGACTATAAATGAATAAATTCCGAGAAATAATCGAACGAAATCAATCCTTTAAAGCTTGCTCGCTCCACGACAAATGTGCTGTTTATCAGGGTTTCGCCTTGTAAGGACCGTTCGGCATAATTAGATCACCGTCCCGAGTCCTGGGTTGCTATATTCGTGGCTCGAACGGTACTTAACATAGACGCGATTAGAAAGGCTTCGTCCATCAGTGTCAATGCCGGTTAATCGGTACGGTCCGCGATGTAGGTACATAACATAAATCTGTCTTACGGTGTGTACGGTTCGTATGGCGAATGTGCGCACAAGAGAGAGAGAGAGAGAGAGAGAGGGAGAGAAGAGAGACCCCTTTGCCACCTGCCTTCGTAAACCACTTTGCAAGCCAAAAAAGGGATTCTAATCAGTATTCATTAAGCGCATTTAAATTTTCACCGAACGGACGAGAGGAATTTATCTTGGCACTCGGGGACCCCTGCGACCGGTAATTCCCGTTCGTATTTTCGACGATAAAGGGGTTGGATGGAGAAGGACGGATTCGCGTACACGCGCGAGCACGCGTGCGAGAGATGGATGAGGAAGGAAAGAGAAAACTCTCTCTCTCTCTCTCTCGCAGGTATGCGACCCGCCACAAAAGACTTACAACGACGAATGGTCCGTGCAAAACGAGGAATAAAAAGAGGAAGAGAGAGAGAGAGAGATTCCGAGCGGAGTCCTGCTTAGAAATTCACGATGCGTTAGGTGTCGGATTAAAGATTCGAGATGTGTCCAATGGGCAGTGTCCTTCACCATGAATGCGTTCCGCGCGACACGTACGTGTCCCCCCTCGCGATAAAGTCCACCGCTCGGCCGGCTCCCGAGTAATTCCCTTTACGAAATGCGCGACAATTATCGCAATCGGGAATCGAACCGCGAGCGGGCTCTCTTTGTGTCGAATACCCTTCCGGATGAGTGGAAAAAATTTCGAGGTCAGAAGCCAGCGCTTTCACCGAACGGGCCAGTCACGGATAGACCCGAGAGTGAATTATTTTATCCGATCCGTTGCGACACCGGTTTTCCCTATCGGCGAACGAAAATAGTACGACCCGCGAAGGACAAAGGACCCTCTTGATGGATCGCGCGCTCCGCGAACGGACAGCAAAACGCGCGAGATTGCGCGCGTACGCACGTCAAGCGCGTAACCCGTAGAAGGCGCAATCTCGGCCTCTCGAGCGACTCGAGAATCGATCCCGACAGTCGCACGTCCGTCGCCGGTAAATCTATAATTTCGACTCTCCGCTGATTCAAACGCCAGCGCGAGGTCTTCATTATCCTCGCTGTGCCGATTCAAATGTCATCGCGCGAACTCGCGCGACATCTTGATAAGTGCAAGATGGATGGAATCGGAAAGACGCGCCAGTCGTTTTGTTTCTTACGAATACCAAATTCGACTTCTGAATCCGGAGGAAAATATGCAAATTTTATACGGTACATGTGGAGAGGAATTTCGACATCTTGGTCGAACTATATCGAATAGTGAATCACAGTATGTACAGTGAAATCAACTAATTTTCTAGTAAATTTAATCAAAGCTTCGCTAATTATAATTATTTCTTTGAATTTATTCAATATTTAGTTGTATATGTTCAAATAAATATCCAAATTATTCGAGTTAAAGATACTAATTTTCTTTCAAATAACATTTCACTATTCTAAGTAACATCTTAGATCGAACAAAACATTTATTTCCATATCCCCAAATAAATATGAACTTCAACAAATTTTATTTTCAGTGTACGTTACCTTGAAAGAGCGACTTTGTGAGGTCCGCCTGTCCTCCGGGAAATACCCGCCTGACGAAGATGCCCATGTCCCCTCGCGGACTGTCCCTCCCACCGACGATGCTAAAGCCCAAACTGGGCTTGCCGCATCCCTTCACGAATTTCGCCACGTGCTTGGTGATGTAATGCTGCGGCTCCGTCATCGATTCCGCGGAATTCTCGGCCTCCTTCTGATCTTTCGCCAGGCAAGTCAGCGGCAAAAAATTCGGCCTGCTCGTGGGCTGGACGACATCCGCGTGAACTTTCGTATTCCTGGACGTCTCAGTCGCAGAATGGGATTGATTCATCGGCGGATTGTCGCTGAGCGATAAATTCGATAGATTCTTGGCGTTTTCCAGGTACTCGTACTCCCCGGCTAACGCAGGCGGATTGACGTACACCTGCGGCACGGTCTCCTCGTAAGCGGTCATCAGTCGTATTTTATTGGCGGTGAACGATCGCAGGAATTCCTGCACCTCCTCGAGAGTCTGTAGCGTCCTTAGCTCCCTGCCTTCGACTTGAACGATCTCGTCGCCGAGTCTCAGCCTTCCGTCCCTGAAAAAATAATTGGACATATTAATAAAAAATTTGAAGACCGATTACTCAATGAAAATTAATTAAGTATATCCATTTTTTTATTTCAACTCTTCGAATAATCTAATTTACGCTAACGAGGATAATTACCTGTGAGCTATACCATCGCTCTCTAATTGCACGACGATGTAACGAAGCTCGCCAAGTCGCTGCTGAGCGAGTCTTATACCGAGACTCTCTTTGGGGTCCCGCTTGCACAGCTGTATCAAACGACACCTCCTAACCTTCTTGGGCGGCTGAATAATGTCCGAGAGGAACCTCGTCTTGTCCTGCTGTAATCTCATACGATGCGGCGATACGTCGAAGGCCTTTGCGGTCTCGCTGAGATTCTTCAGCGTGTCCCCGCAGCTCGGGAATTGAGAATTCGTGGCTTCGTCGTAAGTCTGATGGATACTCGGTAGCATTCTACCGGAATTGCTCTGGTGCCATCTGAGGCCGTTGATGATCTCGCCGTTCGCGATGTCGTTGCTCGTCGACCTGGGTGGCTCGGGTACCAACCGTTTGAGTACTCGATTGGCCTCCTGGTTACCGTCCTGATCCTGACACTCGCTGGGCGTGGAACTCCTGATCGGTTTCTCGAGCTCCGAGTCGATAACACTGCTCGTGTCCGAGCTGTCCGTGCATTTGAGACTGAGTCCCTCGTTCTCGGAAGCGGCTGCCGACTCGCCTCTAGGCCCGTCGCTGTCGTACCCGGATTCGTTCGAACTCACGTAGTGAGACGAGAGTCTTTGCTCGCCGTTGGGCGCCGAATTCCTGCGATGGATTCTCAAGGTCGCCATCATGTCCAGGTCGGTCTGCAGGGAGGGCGTTTCCGCGTACCTCTGCTCCGACGTCCTCGTCGCGTAATCCTGGTTGACCTCGCTGGTGAGGTGAACGTTCGTTGCACTTTGCAGGGACAACGGACTGACAGCGTACGGGCTGAACCGGCCAGTCTCCTCTTGATGGAAGGTGTCGTCTATGCGCTCCAAATGACTAGCGTTCAGACTGAACCTGTCCGGTTCGTAGTACCTCAGACTGCTGCTACTTCTATATTCGGCGTAGGAATTTCTCCCGGCTGTCGTATTCAACAAGTCCTGGCATCTGTTCCCGGTCGTTCTGGCCAAGCTGCCGTTCCTCGTTCGCCTCCTGCCCAGCGTCGTCGTGCCCGTGTACGAGTCCTCGATCTTCAGGGCGGGGAAGTGCTCCTCCGACGTCGTCTTGAAAAGTCTCTCGTCTTTGGGCGCGAGGGCACCGTGGCGCTCCTCGGGCAGCACCGAGAGCCTCGAGCGCAAAAACGCGTAAGGGAAACTCGATTTTTTCGCGTCCTTGAAGTCGCAGCTGCTGCTCTTCCTCATCGAGGATTCGATCCTGGACTGCGCGTTCAGGTCGCAAGAGTTGAAACTGTTGACGGATGGATTTCTCTTGGCGTAAATGGACGGATTGACGTCTCCGATTGGATCCTCGAAGACGATCTCGTTGTGTTCTCCGGCTAGATTGTCGCAGGACACTGTTTTGTCTTTGCGGGCGGATATCTGAAGATCGATACCCTCGGACGGATCGTCGCCTTTGACGTAGGTCGGGCTCGTGTTCAGTTGGCTGGTGCTGCAACTCCTGAATAAATTGTCCTTCTCAATGGCCTTCAGCCTGTCGTCAATATTCTGCGATCGTCTGTTGCCCTTCGTCGAATTCAGCATTCCGGTAGATCCCATCCTTATGAAAAACGATTTAAATGGCGACGGCGATCTGTTCGCGATCGGCACTCGCCTGTCCAATTTCAATTCCAGCTTCTGCTCGGGCGTGAGTTTCTCCATTTTCGGTCTCGCGATGTTGTTATTATTGTTCGCGATATTGTCGTTGTTGTTGTCTCCGATCGAGCAGATCGTTTCGCGGGAGCCAGCCCTGCGGAACGAGTCTATCTTCTTGCTCATCCTACGACCCCAGACTCCTAAGCTGGATCCTGGAACAAAAAATAAAACACCTTATTCTCCTCGTTCGTTCTACGGTAATACAACGATCATTCCGGAGTGTTCACCGTGTCGGTGCTGCGGTCTCGATAAAAAACCCTCGACTACCTAAAAGGTACGCCGGGGGCTCGTGAATTGGGGCTCGGAAGTACAGAAAAAACCGCAGCGAGGCGCTAGTGAACTCCGAGAGGTACTCGGGTGAGAGAGGTACGGAAAAATTTCGGCCGAGCACCGAACGAGGATGATCGAGTGCCTCGGAATTCGAAAAATTTCATCGCGAGGGTGGAGGAGGACGAAAGAGGGCCGGGAACGCGAAAGTTCGCGAGAGTTCCGTGCGTGGCTCGAAAAAGCCGACTGCGGTATTCGTGCTCGACATATCGTCCGGAGTGCGCACGCGCGGAAAACGTCGGGGTTCCGCGTATTTTTCGGGGGGACTGCTTTTTCGACATGTCAACCCCCTCGGCGATGTAGTTCGCGAGCTAACGGTCGATCCCGATGGGAACGTTCTCGTCAGGCATCTCAGGTATTGGGTACACGTGTTTTGCGATAGCGCCGACGTGTGCTATACGAGCTGTAAAGAGCGAGAGAGAAAAACTTAGCGACTACCGGGTCGCGTTATAGCCTCGTTAGCGTGCAGGTGTGCGGGCGTGTGACACAGGTGTATTTAGACTGCATTTGCTATAATCTAAATTGTGACCTTTCCTCGTAGTCTTTCTTCCAGTTTTCAATTTTATTCTTCTTATTTGTTATTAGGGTTGCTTTTTCGTCGTTGTTAGAGCTATTGAATTTATTGAATATTTTGATCGATGGCTACTATTATTATTGTAGAGTAAACTCGGGTAACTTCGGATGTTTATGTTGTTGAAAAAGTAAATATGATGTAAAAACAATAAACGATTAAAAAATTTTACTTTTCACGAATGAAACAAAATACAATTCATAGTAGGTTATTTGGAATTTGAGATACGTAATTGATCATGTTTCAATAACATAAATATCCGAGGCTACCCAATTTTCCTCTAAATATGTATTGTTGTTGCTGCTTTTGCTAATAATTTCGTTCGTTAATTGTTTAAAGAAAAAGTTGAACAAGCGTACTACGAGGAAAGTGTCCAACTTAGTTGACCACACATATACAACGTATGAAGACACTGCACCACGCTTCAACTGCGATGACGTATTTGCATGTTAATTACACCGAGGAGGTAGCCGGGCACGCGAGTACGCGAACCAGACGACACACGAACGGAGCGGTCCGGTGGCCCTTCCGGTCGTACGGCTTCGCACTTCCTGCCACGAGCTGACGTCGCGACGACAATACGCGCTCGCGATACACGCTGTCATCGCACACGAGCCAAATTCGTGGTAATCCAAGAACGTGGAAGAACACCCGCCGCACGACAGAATGCACCTATGAATATTCAATTCCACGGAGCTTTTGGTCGAACTATCCGCTGTCCCCGAGGCAAAAATGGCCGCTCGTAACGCGAAATGGAACAGGAGGTAAAATTAAAAAAGAGAGCGTTGCGATGTTAACACGCTCGTTTCTTGGTAAGGACTGCTTTTTGCGAGAGCGGAGAACGGTACGGAGTATAGCCGAGCGCGAACCAGCGCGCGTTATTATTCCGGAAGCAGCACCATGACAGCGTAGAATGCACGAGAAAGAAGTCGAGGAACTGATTAACAACGAATCCGCGCGATCGATCGGGAGCCTATTAGAGTTTATTATATCAATATCCTCTCATCGCGTATTCCATTTTCGATAACCATAAGCGCGCTGTCGATAAGACCGTAATTATAAGTCGTGCGACTTTTTTTTCAATCATCGACGGGAGGGAAAAAAGGCCAAATTACCTCGACGATTTCGATAACGACGAGAGGAGACGGAAAATTCGCGTGTCGTTTCGCCGAGGGGAAAAGCGAAACTCGATTTTCTATTTTTCACTTTCCAACGAAAAATCGTTTTATGTACCCGACGCGTGGAGATGATTAGCGGAAGGATGCGATATTTAACGATTAGCGGTATTCTCGAGGCGGCGGCAGGAGCTCCGATACGCACAGACGGCATACCGGCGGGTGTACTACTCGCAGTCCGGGCGTAAACGCGTGGAGGAGGACATCGCGATCAGCGATGCATGCAGCTTCGGTTCGAGGGCGCTCGTTAGACTCGCCACGTGCGACGATGTCGTATCTTTTTACCTGGACAAGTGGGATTTACAGTCGGGGACTGGAAAGGGGAGAGATTTCTAGATTCGACAATAAGGATAATGAACTTTTACTATAAATTTTGCGCCAGCTCTAGCAACGATAAGCACCGAGATATCGAGAAGTTTCCCGAATCGATGCGCGACGATTTCGCAGACTCGGAATGACGAAATCTATCGAATCGCCGATGCGAATCGATTTGCGAGCGGATAACCGTTACATCGCCAATAGAAGTAAATATCCCGCGATAACGATCGGAGCAATTAGCTCTATTTGCCCTCATCGCATTCTTCTCCTTCATCAGCCCTCCTATGTATACGTTAAACTTTCACAAATCTGAGCCACGAGCGGGCACGAGCGGGTTCAGCGGGCTGCGCGCGCTCACGTTAATTGGATTCATAAATAATTCTCGTTACGCGCGCTGACGTTAATATCGCAAAATTTTCATTAAGCTCATCGCGTGCGCGAGTACGTTTCTGCCCCGCGCAAAACGATCGCCGTACGTACGAATACATAAAATCTTACGCGGCCGATTCTCCGACTGTCGTTAATTATCCATCTCGATACAAGATCGAGGTAATAACCGTTAAATAAATATACATTTTTTTTGTGAAACGAAATAATTTCAGTGATATCGGTGTTAACGAATTTCAAGCGATTTGCCAGGAGAGCCAACGAAGATCGAGCTGTTACGTTACGAGTTTCTCGTCTAACGGAGGACAAGTTGTGTGACTAATTCGAAAGAGGTAGTTTTCGGTCTGCGTCAGCGATCGTTTCAAAAGAATTGATAAAGGTCGCGCGTGTCTCGTCGAGTTTTAATAAGTTCGCCCTTTGAAGCGAGGAAAGCGTTAAAACGCGTAGAAGAGGACGGCACGTAGAGGTCCAGGTGCGCACTCGAAACTCGAAAATCAACCTTTTCCCCGTTCGAACTAATCGCGACTTAACGAACCTCGATCCTCCCGTGACCGTCGATTTGGAAATTCGTTTTTTCACTCGCCATTCCCATTCACCGCGCGTCTTCGCCCGTCGCAGTGTTATACACGCTTTCAACGATGAATCGTAATTATTGTAATTCCAGCTAGACGTGTATATCCCTCCTCGGCGCGTGCATAATACGTGAAATTATTATACGAACGATTACACCGGATTAACATTCCCCGGCCTATT
>NCVS01001058.1:339308-372359 GCA_003055095.1 Goniozus legneri | reverse complement strand
CATCGATTTTCATCGCGGGACAGACCGAGACGCCGCGCGAAATCTCTAATTGACGATATTCAAGTCGAAATTAAATATCCCGAGAGCACTGATTATCCCATTGGGAGCGTCAATTTTGACGAATTTATCGCCGCTGAATTCCGTGCGAGCGTTCGCGAATCGTCGAACGAGAGGGATGGAAGGGGATTAATCGATTCTCGTCGCGATCAAGTAATGTATAATTAAATCCCGAACATCAATTTTCGGCGGTTCGGGGTTCGGAGCGCGGTTGTTATTTCATCGGGCTCGTTTTCGTAATACGCAACGAGCTCGCGATGAAAATTTCCTCCCTCGCGGGAGGGAGGGCAATTAAAGTACGCGCGTGCGGCTTCCGCGTACGTAACCTCGGCGTTGTGCGCGCGCGCGCGCCATCCAACTCGCGAGGTATTCGTTGCGCGCAAAACGCATATAACGGTGCGACTCGGATTGCGAACAATCGGCGAACCTTGAACGTACGTACGGTTGCGTCTCTCGATTGACTTTCATTACGCTCGACGAGTCTCTTTCTTTCGCAACCTACCACTCATTCAATAGTTATTTTTCAAGCAACGTTTCATAATACTCATTTCAAGAGCCAGAAACATATTTACTCTCCTAATGACGATTTATTATCGAGATATTTGGATTTTTCTTTCGAATCGCGAGGATGGAATCGAGAAAGCGCGAACTTTATTGAATCACGATAAGGGCTTCCGGTGTGTTAGAAGAACGATTCGCACACTGAAAAAATTTAACGAATTTCGTTTTGTGGAAACAAATATTGGCAAATATTTTTGGAAAAAGTTTAATCGAAAATTTGTTTGGGTAGACAACGGAATGCCCGATTTCGAATATTTTTATTCGTCAAATAAATTTATTAAATTTTCGTTCAGTTCAATTTACTACCATCAATTTCGTTCGCTCAAAATTCAACTTACGCAAACAAATATCAGCCAAACAAATTTTATTTTACGCTCCAAACTTTTCTCTGGGCACCAACACTGCTTCACAGGACACAACCCGTACGAGATACTCGCCGGTTAGTTTTTGGCACTTTCCTCTTTCGAACGTCCACTATTTCTGACTTCCTGCGCGCGCAGAATTCGCTCTCGGAGGGATGAAATTTATGGCCGAACCCGGACCTGCGGCCGATGATACGCGCGGATTTATACGCGTCCGTCTGATACGTTTTTCCGGCTGGCAATCGGGAGCACCGTCACGTACGGATTTCCACGGAAAATCTGACGGCTCTTTTTTTTTCCCCCGGCTCATGTCCCAATATTGGAAGTGCCGACGAGACGACGGTGGGGATTGGGAAGATCCGACGAAACGCGTTCGTTCCGTGCGTAGACGGATTATATCGCGTGAAAATATTCCAGGAGAAATGGCCTCTCACCGTGCCGGTGAGAGAGATTACGAGCGTCATAATGGGTTTCTAACTCGAGCGTACAACGGCGATAATTTGGACTCGTGTAACGGTAATACGCGACTTTATCGGATCGTTTGACGAGAATGACGCTCGCGTGTGGCAAAATCGTCGAAAGTGTTTTTGTCGAAACGAACGCGTCACGTGCTCCGCGGTCTCGGTCGACTAATGAGGCTGGAAAGACCTCGACTATCTGCTCGCGGGATCGAAAAGCCAGCCCTTTTCCGAGTTCCTGCGCTAACTCTAGTTTCGCATTCGACATCAAAAATAAAAGCTGGGGGATTTTAACGACCCCCCGTCTGTGGAGAATGATAAAATAATTTTCATAATGGATAAGAATCTGGGACTCCCCCGGTCGTAATATCGATTCGTGTTGTTCGGCTCTTGTGTGAACACTGGGCGAGATAAAAGGAAACAAAATTGCAGCAAAGGCGAAAGCATCTCCTGCGGCATTGTTCATTCGGCAAACCTGTGTTCGCATTGTCACGGGCTTTTTAACAGCGGCGAGTGCAGCGAATCGCACCGGTGGGTTCGCTTGTGTAGACGCGGCCCGTAATTTGTCGCTTCTGGCTCCGACACCCGGGGATGCACTCCCGATCTCTCTCGACCACCTCTTTCTCTTACTTCATTTCTGTACTCTACGTTATCGAGCCATTGTTTGAGCTACGTCTTAGCGCGTTCCGCAGCCGAGACACTGTGCAGGTAGCCGTGTTTGCGAAATCGATGCTAATTGGGAGGCTATTTCTCAACTCGGAGATAAAAGAAAAATAATCCTCCGGTGGCTCGCGAGAATCTTTAACCCCCTTCGCGCAAAGCGCAAACCCACGCGAGGAGACTTCTAACGAGGCTGTTGAAAATGAAATATTTCTTTTTTCTGAAAGAGCGTTGCCTCATTGATAATTGCGCTCACCTCGTATTTTCTCGGGCTCGTGATCGACGACAATGGAGGACTGACTCGCCGAGAGGACCTCGCCGTCCATTGCGTTGTCGTAGTCCTTCGGACTGAGCAGCGCCTGGACGACGGTGGCGTCGCCGCAGCTCCTCCTCGCGTACTTCGTCCTGGAAACACGCAGGAGAGCCGCGCTGTTCGGACTCTGGGGCAAGTCGTTGCAGTTCGCCGCTCCTGGCGGCTCGTCGAGGACGATGGGGTTGGCCAGGGACAGGGCGACGTCGTCCGCGCTGTGTCGGCGCGATTTCGATAATCGTTTGAACATTTTAGACGATCTGGAAAGAAAAATATTTGATTCGTTATGCGATTGTTTATTTTTCGTACTGTAGTCTTCGCTGCGATTTCAAGTTATTAATATTGAAATTTATTAAACCACATGTACTTTTTTATACGACAAAAACGAACGATATGACAGGTCGATTAAACGACCAATAATAATAGTAAAAAAAAAATTGCCCGTAATTAAAAACGAGGAAAAATTCTAACGACGCAAAAATGTAAAAGGTACATCGTCATTTACTCATCGCCGGTAATAAAATTCAAGGACGAGAGTGAAAATACCGACGAATTCGCCCGAGTAACGCAAAAAGTGTTTCATTAAGCGTGCCGGGTATCTTAAAATGCGAAACAACAGTTATTATGTCTGTTCGAGCGGTAACGGGGGGACGAATTTTCGGCGTGGAGCTATGCGGGAGACGGTCTCGTCACACTGACACACTGGACGAAAAGGCGACAAGAAACGAGGAGAGAGGAAGAGAGAGAGAACGAGAGAGGAGCATCCGTTAGGCGCACGCGCGAGCCAGCGTCGTCGGGTGACTCGACCCGGAGAGCCCGCGAGTTACCAAATACGAGTTACCGTTTAATCCGGACCCGGTTCGCGTTCGTCCTTTCGCTTCTTATTCCCCCGCGCGTTCTCGGTTTTTGTCCCGAGCAGCCGAGCCCCGGTATCGTGTTCCGCGAATATATGGCATCGCGGGAGCGCGTCCACGTCGCTAACAATGATCGTCCCCGCGCTCCTACGTACATCGATATTTTTACGAAGGCGAAAGATATTTACGATCGGGCATATACAGCAAAACCGGAGAGACGTCCTCGGGGAGAGAGCGACTTTCGACGGGACGATTTATAAAGACGTCAGTGCCCATAAAGAATAATTTCCGAGTTCCGCGTGTACAATTAAGCGGCTTTTTTCTCCCCTCGGCCGTCAGGAAGAGATCAACAGCGCGCGTAATGTACGAGCTTGTCTGGGGTATATGTAATTTGATAAATTTCGTTTGTGCATCGTAAGAAGAGTCAACATACCGATGTCCTCCGCGCACTACGTCGAGATATCATATTCGATTAAACGTAACGATAACGAGAGTAACTCGTCGGGACGGCGGCGGTCGACTTATACCCTCTTTTTTTTTCATTTTCTCGCGTTGAGACGTGTCTTACGCGAACAAGAGAGACAGAGAGAGAAAACGAACGAGCTCGTACTTAATGAGCATTCAAGGTCGCGTCGAACAGGGCGACCCCGAAGCCTAAGGTCGATATTATATTAACCGTGCGCGAGGGCTCCACCTGGCCGAACGATCGGAATACGCGCTCCTCCTTCTTCGTAGCGCGTCAAAAGTACACTCGACTTCGCGACTGTACAGAAATCGCGACCGCAACTTCGGGAAGCTTCAACGAAGAATTAACTCGACCGAGTCACGAAGACGATCGATCATGCATAATAAGATCGCTGCGGGTCTTCTGGTTTTACACTCGCTAACAGGACACTCCAAAACTCGAAATTGCAAGAAGTGCAAAAACTCGACTTCGTCTTGATCTTATTGCGAAGTTGTACAAAGCAGTATGTGAATTTTTCCATCGAGGCTGGAATGCGCATTTAACAGATCCATCGAACGGAGGGCCCGATCGTCGTTGGCCGTTCCAGCGACGAACTTCGCTCCCATCGCTCTCTTATTCTCTCATCCCGCTGGAGCGATAACAAATTCTATCTCGTACAGAGCGCCGGCAGCGCCGGCGGTATTTATCATTCGTGCGTGAGCGCGTGGTAGCAGAACGCTGACTATTTAAGCATGCATATATATGCGCTCACGCCGCTGGTACCTTTAATACACGTTATTGATACTCGCGCACCGGCATCGGGACGCATAAATCAATGCAGCGAAACGACGAACCCGCCCCGCGTACGAAGACCGCGTGCACGCGCGGTATGCAAGGCTATACGGGGTGTCTCGGACAAATTTTTCAAACTCGCTCGCTCCTTCGGGCTTTCCCGAATCGAGAAAACTCGAATAACTCGATCGGGATTCGATGCGAGTCTTATCGCGCGATTTTTGCGCTCGGTTCTCCCTCCGAGCGTCATCGCTTTCATTTTTACGCGTCAGGCGCTTATCTCTCGCATTTACCTCGGCCGATACAGATTCGCCGCCCGATATCAGTCACGCTCGATGAGCCAACGCGTTTTATAAATAAATACCGTACTTGACTCGCGCTTCACCTCCATCGACTCGAAAGACGCGTCGCTTTATATACCGCGAGAGGAACCCGTTGGGCGTATTTTTTTTTTTTCTTCTTCTCCTCGGCCGCTAAAGCGGATGTTGCGGTCGCGCCGCGAGACGGAAAGAGACGCGCGAGGATGCCGGGGAAGACGTTATGGGACCTCGCGCGATGCCTCGATGTCCTCTCGCTTGCGGCTTCGACGATAATGGCGCGAACCGTTACTTATTGTTTTTCGCTTAGGAAGAAAGGTGGAATACGCGCGATCAATTTACCGTACCGTATTCTTCGCGCTCGTAATTAAATGTATCGTTAGCTTTCCGAGAAGTCTGTCGAGGGGGTTCGTCGGAGATTTTCAAAGTGAAGCTAAGATTTTGAAGATCGTTCGCGGAAAGATGAGAAAATGACGAAAAGAGCCTTTAAATTTTAACCCCTTCTTCATAACGGTCGCCAAATATTACATGTAAACAACAGCAATCACTGTGTACATTTTTTTATTAATTGCACCGTTTCGGAGGAACAAATTTTTTTGGGGCCCTCCTATGCTCCCATAAAATCCGTCCCTTCTACATCGAGCCACTTTGAGCTCGCGAGGATCAGCCACGGTGGAAAATTGATTAAACGTTTGATAAGAATGCGTTTTACATCGCGCTATTATCGAGAAACATCGTGCATTGAAAAAATTACTTCGTGTAGAAAGGGAAACCGTTTAATTGTTGTTCGCCAAACGGATTATCATTTAGCGACGCGCTTTCGATCTCGCGCGCTCTTCCCGTTATGGTATTCATGAGATGAGCATCGCATGGTACTTCAAAGACGCGATTTTTCTCGAATTAATTTACCGTGTCGAGACGAACGGCCGACTATTTCACGCTTTACAGCGAGAATCGAGAAATTAAATCTTTGGAATCAATTAAAAAAATAAAACGCTAGGTCCAATCGGATCGTAGAAGCCAATTACGAATATCGCGTAAATTTCTTCTGGGTGCGAGAGGTCAACGAGCAAAACCTCGCCGGAACTTTCCGTTCGACTAACCTCGCGCGGTAAATCTCGGAATTGGCGTTACCCAGATTCGTACTGTCTCAGTCTCGGTACGTTTCACAGAGGCGAAATTTGGCGCGCGGGTATGCAATGCCGTATACATATATACGCGAGGCACGCGGAAGCAATTTAATTATACTGATAAGATCTCTCTAAGCGCACAGAGCCCGTGGGGCTTGACGTACCGAGACGTGTCGCGCGCTAAAATCAGTATAATGCCGATTGCAACATAGTAGTGCTGGATCATGCGAATTAACGGTTTTCTCGAGTGGGATGAATTACGGTTGTCGGAAGGGCGAACATCGGCGCGCGTATCTCTCAGCGGGAAAAGATTAACTCGTATTACGTTGGCAAGTAGATCGAAACGGGGCGAAGTTGGGGAGTTCATTAGGATTCCGGTGCGCGCGTCTCGCTCATCCCATGTAATTTAGCGAGACGCGCGCGAAGGGAGGAAAACTCGCCGATCGATCTAACTGTTGTTATTACAAGGCCAATTACGCTGTTACAACGCTGGATTATACGGGAGCGAGAGAATGTCGCGAGGACTATATTTTCCTCGCCGATCTTTATTTTTTGTTTGATGTCTCAACGGACGGTAAATTTAAATTGCAACGATGTGGAGACGCCCGAGACGCTCCACCGATGCCGTCGTTATCGCGTGTTCTATGGAGGGGAAAAAGGGTATCACACACGGGGCATCGCGAGGGCACTAATTACCACGAGAGCGCTCTCCATTCAAAATTATGGCCATTTATGGAAAAAATCAGTACGCGCGCGGAAATTGTAAATAAGAGGGCAATTTACCGCGGAAAAATCTCGAATAACGTAATTCCGGAATGATAGTCGTACACACGATGAATGCACTCGTACGGGAAGTCGTAACAAAAATCTAGGAATGAAGAAGAACTAGCGATAACGAAAAAACTGATTTTAGAACTGTTATATCAACTGCGATAACAATAATGTTAATTAGCGATATCGCATTGTTGCACAGTCGAGAATCAACAATGTTGCGTACAACTTACATGTAAATACAAACTACATCGTAATAAATTTTTCATGAAAAAATTTAATTAAAATAATAATAGTTCATGACTTTTTTTGAAGATAATCAAAATGTTGTTTCGAATGACCATATTTTTTCCCAACGGGGGGGAATAAATTGACCGTTCCGCAGCTCCTAAAGCGCGAACGCGCCCGAGGGACCGCGCTGATTGTACAGAACGGTAATAATCGGTGCATCTCGCGCGGCCCGTAATCGAAATCGCTGGGTTTCAGGTTTAACGGGGAGATCCCATCGCTGGATAAAGCTAATCAGCCACGAACGGCACTCGCGCGAGGACTCTCGCGCCCGGATGCGAGCCTCGATCGCCAACTCGGTCCATTTCCGATCGATTACGGTCAATTATGTGCGCGTCGACTGTAAAGAGAGCGAGAAGAGACGGCTCGCTCATTACTTCATTAACGCGATTAAACTCGGCTTCCGGCCCGACGCAATTCCCGAACTCGTCACTTTCGTTGCAACGAGCTTTCCTTTGTCCGAGGGAAACGAAATTTGTTCATAGCTCCTTCATGAATATTCAACTTCTTTGTTGCACCGACGGACGATAGGAGGGAGACGTTGCGATAAATTTCGCTCGTTCTCTTTACTCGTCTCTCTCTCTCTCTCTCTCTCTCTCTCTCTCTCTCTCTCTTTCTCTCTCTCTCTCTCTCTACGAGAGGGCCAAAAAATGCTAATTCGCGCCTCTTTTCTTTACCCGTGTATTTCATATTCTCTTCCTTGTTCGCGCGTCCTTTTTTTTTCGGCGCAACGGAGGTCTCGCGCCGTCGCACGGATAACGATAAGGAACAATTTCGCGCACTCGTAAATAACGGAATGAGACGGATCTTATATGCATATGGAAATTGCGAGGCGTGCGCGCGATCGCGAGACCATTTCGCAATGATGCGCGCGACCCGTTTGCTCATCGAGGATTAGAGGAGTAGGAAGAGGAAAATAGCGCGCGTTGAAAAGGGAAGAGGACAAACAACGAGTTCGTCGTCTTCGGAAACTGGTTTTCCTACTGACGTAACTTAATTGGAAATCGAAGGGTGTTTCTACGCGTTTTCGCGCTCGGGATGGACGAACGAGAGCCGATCGATGCATCGAGGAGTTCGCAAATTTCGCGCTGAATATGCAACGAAGGATTTCGCAAAATAAAAGAAAGTCGGTTACGATCGACGTCGAGAAAAATGAGGAACGCGCGTAAATCGCGTCTTTTCGTACGCGAGCACGCGCGAAACGGAAAAGAAGTGTTACGTGTTTCCACAAAGGTAGCTCGTTAATTAATAAACTTTTTATCTTCGCGTTATGGAAGCTCACAATGTGCGGCACACGCTCGCGAGTAATTAATTCCCTCGTCTCGTTCGTCAATGTACAGAAACGTCGCCTCCCAGAAAGGAAGATCGCGCTACTCCGGTTTGTTTGTTCGCTTTCCACGAGCCCCGCGTCGCAACGAGCGCGAGCTCAAAACTCTTCCCGTCGAATCGACACCTCGGATCTTCCGCTTCGTGTTTCTTCCAACGTATACGCGCGGCGAGAGAAAAAAATTATTTTTTTTGTCTCCGCCTATCTCTCTCTCCCTCTCTCGCTGCCTCTCTCTCTCTCTCACTCCTCTCGTTCAGTGAATATAAAACGCGAACCAAATGGCCGACGGTGAATTTACGAGCGACTAATGACGCCATACACGCGACGAGAGAATCGCCTACCTCCCTCCCTCTCTCCCTCATCGAATATCGCCGCGTACGTGCTTGTATGATGTTTCTTTTTTTTTACAAATTAGAATTTACGATAATGATGAAGTACGACTCGAGGCACGGCGATACTCGCGAAAATTATGTTACAAGCGAGAGCGTTAATGATCCGCCGTGTGCGTGAATGTTATTTGGACCGCTGGTGGTAACTGAAATTGGCGCACCGAAGAATTTCATTAATAAAAGAATGATCGACCTAGAGCGCGTTCGCAGTTTTACAACTTCGGCCTAGATCGAGAATCGATTGTTTTAATTAATCGAATAAACGCCAACACAATTTTGTACAAATTAAGGATATAGGTGGTTAGTTTTATATCTTCGATCGAAAATTTATCTTAGTTTAATTTTTTTCTTGCATTTTATACCGCAATGCAGTACATGCTCGATAATGAAAAAAAAAATGATGATAGTAGATAACTTGCGTAGCTTCGCTATTCGAAACGAGACAATTAAGTTAAGTGTATAAATATAGCGTAGTGGTACGAAAATAACGGTACAATCGATCGTCATTTTTTCCGACATTGACGATCGAATCTCGAAATAGAAATAATTGGATACACGCGGTTTAGCAGCCGCGAAGCTCGCGTGACAAAATAAAAGAGGAGATTTCCTAAATAGCGCCCGAGTGTTAGAAGCTATTGATCCGTCGATAGTCCGCGGCTACCGAAGTGCCGACCAGCCAGAATAGATCGATTGTTCCATTGTCGGTCTATTTTTTGAAGCTGACCCCGCATAACTGCGGTCGAGTTCGAATCAATCACGCGATCAATGCGAAATAAATGGATCAATTACATTATTCACGTATTGAGTGAGTCGTCGCGTCTCGACAGCCCGATTTATTAGATAACAAAAAATATTATCGCCCTTGTTCACCAATTTTCACAGAGAACCGAATGAGAAGCTCGATGAATGAATCGCTCAGTTTATTTCTCTTGGTGCATTGGGAATTCGGCTCAACGCGTAATTTGTAAACTTCTCACGAGCGCAGTTGTACAAAATCAATTAGCGAAAGCTGCTCGTCTCTATACACGAACGAGCTCGTTTAATTACTTTTCTATTCGACGACAAAACGACGCGTCGCGTTTTACGAACATCGAATCTGGGATACGCGGTTAGACTTTCAAAATTCGTGGAACGAGTGAAAGCTGGTTGTAGCGTCCCCGTGCCATATTTTACTCTAAAAAAGGGTAAATATGAAAGAAATTAGAGATTAAATGTTAATTTATTATCAGCGATCAATTCCGAAAAATTCGCGCAGACGTTCCCTCTTTCACCTAATTATATAAATCTCTCTTTCTTGTTTCGTACGGAATCTCGGTACTTTCATCCTCTTCGAGCACGAATGTGAAATGTAATACGCGATTTCGTGCGGCGATCGTCCGTGTGAAATTGACGGATGAAATTTTCAAACACGGACGATGATACGTGTAACGTTAACAATTACGCGAGACGGTATAGAATTCTCGAAATGATCGAATGCACGTGGGCGCGAGCTCGAAAGCCGGAACTCCTGTTCGGCAAACCGAGACGATACAATCGTAACACGCGACGAGAATTTAAATTGATTTCGTGGCTGTACGTAACGCGAGTCTCCATAATTATCGTGCAATTCATCATGCAATTTCATCTGTTAATTTCCAAAACAAACCGTGGCGAGCACTGCTCGTTTCCTCGAAATATTTCGAATTTGCTTAGTGACGATAAAAATTTTTCGAAGCTGTGTGATATTGAGTTCGAAATATGAAAATAAATATTTCGTTCAACGAAATGAATTGTTCCAAATCAAATTGGTGTCTACAAACTATTTTTCATGGAATTTAAATATTTATTTCAACGCGAGCCAATATCAAGTATGTTCAACAAATTTTCATTCCCAATGCAATATGACGAAATTCAATATAAAACGCAATTTTGAAGAATAATTGTTAATTGGTTTCGTTAATAAGTCTCGGAGAAACGAGTGACGAATTTTCACAGGGAATTTCACCGACGATTGGTAATTGCTCGTTGCGATGGCGAATTGTTGTCATTATCGTGCGCGCACACGAGACAACGGCTGAGAGAGCGAACGAAAGCGAGCCGTATATAGATGCAGGAGCACAATGATTCATACTGTCCGAGATTTAAAGGGCGGAAGTTACATCCTGTGGCTCTATGCGCTGAGAAAGTTAATATCAAAACGGTCGTACGCGTCTGACTAATGTGCGACTCTGTGACCGAGCTTTCTTATTCGACTCGAAAATTGCCGTCCTTCTTTTTTTTTTTAATCGTAACGCGAGTTGCAACAGAAAGGGTAGCCTCGGGATAATCTCGGCAAGAATCGCACGCGTGACAAGCTCGGCCGGAATTCAGGCTGAAACGCTTCTTCATTTTCTCCCCCGGAGTGAGAGATCGTGCATAATGGGTCGGTGTGCCAGACGGCTGATTGAAATGATTAACCGCGTTCCGCGTGTTCGCCAACAGAGTTCGCGCCGGCGATTGAAACGCGGAAGGCAGAACGATGACTTTTAACCGACGCGACAGGTAATTGACACTGATCGTGAAATTTTCGACTCCAGCGCGTCTCCCGATATCCCGCGATATCGGCTGGATGCACGCATCGACGGTTCCTTCCGAGCGATAAATCATCGTTGCGTTCTCGCGAGGGACGAGCAATTATCGCGTATTATTAATTTAATAAGGAGTAATTTTTTTCGCGCACGCACACATCGGTAATCATCACAGAGGAACTCTTCGAACCGGTCGTGGAGATATCGACGATAAAAAAAAACTAATAACCTATCTAATTACATAGGATTTCACGTTTCATTCGTTCTACGAGCGGGTTCGAATCGAGATCTATAACGATCCACGTCCGGGTATCGCGGAGGTCATTGACGGCTGGACCCCCTCGTATATCGCGATTGCTCGTTCCTCCTTTTTCCTCGCTGGCTGCTCTTTAATCTGCGTTTAGTGAAAACTATTAGCGAGCTTGTTGTTCGTTTGAAAAAAAAATTCATTTTACACGCACACGTGAGGCGGTGAGACGGAAGCCGCCCGTACTCGAGCGACAGGTTAATCGAGGCTCCCAATTCGTCTCGCCGTCTCGATCGCACCGATACGCGCGAGTGCAAAAATTCGCGCGAACGAGAACTTGTTTACAAAGAACTCGTCGTGGGTAAACATTCTGTCGGTATCGCTCTTCGGGATCGATACTTTTTGCGGCATTGACTTTTAAACTGTCAAACCGACAATGGACGCTGAAAAAGGTACGTCGAAGAATAAAATAATCGATCGGAGCTTGACACTGAATTGCAAAAAAATGGCTGGAGGAATGTCGAGATTGTGGGAGTCACAATAGATACAAAAACGTTTCGATTTTGATCGAAGAATGTTTATCTACTATACGTAGTTAGTTACATAAACTAACGAATTCGAATGATTATAAAAATAATCAAATTAAATAACGGCCGAGATGACAGATCGAACGATCGATTAAAAAGAACGTGTTTTTGATGTCGGCAATCATTTAGCGCAATTGTCGATATATTAATACGAAATATCCAGTCGATTCGAGAACATTTCTTTCTCGGCATAGCGAACGTAGTTCGAATTGCAGACTGTCGGCGAGGTGAGATTTACGAGGAAGTTATTGTCAACGTAAATTTCTAGTTATCGACGATAATCCAAGGCGACATAGCGAGACGAAACTAACACCGGGGGCATTTCGCGGTCGGGCGGAATTCGGGGTCAAGAGAGGTAACGTTAGATATCGCTTCCGAGTTTTCGGGGCAAGAGGGAAAAGTGGCGAGTAAACTCGGTATAAAGTTTTACAAGTGGCGCGCGGAGTCGAGTGGCGAGTGCAACGCGCCTCGGGCTAGAGAAAGTCATCGAGCTCGCGCTCGTGCATAAGGGAGAAACTGCACACAATGTACGCGCTTTTGCAAAAGTCTCGAGGGATATTGTACGTACAGGTTGCAATTTTTCTTTTCACGTAACGCGCGTGCCTTCGTCGATTTGGTGTGCAATTACCGGACGGAGATAAGCGCGTTTCAATTACCCAATGTTCCTCTTTACAGACGCATGAATAATTCACGGACCGTGAATTTTTGCAAATATCGAGAATAACTCGATATCCGGGGGAGAGGAGGATAGCGAACATTGTCGAAGGTCGATTACGAAATTTCAATTTTTCACCTTAAATGTCAGCGAGTATTTTTATCGACTTGTCTGTACGTTTAATTGCTACGTTCGGTTTCACGTCGGTCCATGCGAGTGCAGGATGAGAGAGAGAGAGATAAGTTTTCTACCGCGAGGATGCGCCGGCATTCGGGTTTCTAGGGTTCGAGTGAAATCGGTACGAAATCTCCAAGTTAATCACGTTCAATTTTACGTATTTTAAATACGAAGAGAGAAACTCGTCGGTTCCCGCGAATGGCGCGAACAATTTGACGAATCTGTGAGAACGCCGCGTGGATAATTTAGAAATCGTAAATCAAGCGTTGGAGCGTTCGAGAGCTGAATTGCATCGGGATGAAGTCTCAAATTCGAGACGTCCGATCGTCCATCACGAGAGATACTATCGATATCGAGACGATCGATAGTCTCGAGCGATGAAACGTCACGTCTAATCGCGCCGTGAGACAAAATTTACGACATTACAGGATTTTCGGTGATAACAAACTCGTGAATAATTCATGCGCGACATAAATAATAATGTATTCCCAGTCTATACTTTGATCGTATCACTTGTGTTTACAAACACAAGAAATGAATCTACGAGTTATCGATTCTATCGAGAATTCGTTACGACGATTCTCACTTGTTCGCTCTACCGTTTCGTGCGTGGAATAAAGAACGACGATTAATTAATTCGGTTCATTCTGGCACCGTCGATTTCTCGCAAAGCGTACCAGGCTGCACACGTGTTTTACACTTCTCGCAACAAAGCCAAGTTCGAGTAACAGTATAACGTCACCCACATTTACGTACGACGACGCTCGAGTTTCGGAGCGACTCTCGGCTCCGGAAAATCGTATAACTGTGTTCGGCAGCGTGCGTGAAATACGAACGTCTAGTCTCAAACAGCGGGTCGATTCGAGTATCGCATTTACGATTTTCCGCCTCTCGTAGCACGGAAACGTTTCTATGTAAGCCGCGCGATTTATAAAAAGGCTTTGCATCGAATCATAGAAGCCCCGAGCTGCAACAGAAGCCTGCACTTTGCAGCGCGGGGTCACTAATTCCCTCGATTAAGCCCTTTCCCTCGAAAACTAGGCTAAAAGCTCGATTCTCGGCTTTACACCTCGCGCGTGAAACGCGCCGAGCCTCGAGGTGAACGCCTCGGCCCGATTTTTGCACCGAGGCCGCTCGAAAAACAGTCGAATAGCGGACGCGAAATTTCTCGAGTATTATGTCACTTTGTATTTATAAGAACCGTGTAGACTTGTGTGCACGTTCAATGAACACGTTACATCCATCGGAGAAATGAGGTAAACGTGGGTCGCGAATTCAGTCTCGTCTTTTGCGCAACCGATAATTTGCAAGCGGGTGTGTACTTAACGGTAGGTGGCGCACGAGAGTTCCGATCGTTCCTCGAGCGTTTCTACATTGCGGAGAAAACAAGCCCACATGCGGAGCTCGACAATCGAAAATACCCGATCGCTCCATTGCCGGGCAATGAATTTCAGATGTAAAGGATTAACGGTTTAATTATTAGCTAGCGATCATCGATGCGAGAAATATTTATGGATCGATAGGCGGAAAAGTAGAAAAAAATTCCGCAACCGAGGCTGCAACGCACCGAGCACGGACAAAGGGAGCGCGAGCTCGCGCGCCTTGCTTAGTCTTAATCACGCAAAATCGTTAATTCGCTTATTTTACGGTTTTATCCTGGAAACGCAGTAAACGTCACGCTCGCACGTGCTCCCGAAGGCCGCGAGGATATCGCGGCTTACTCGCGATCCCGGGAGAGGGCTTATCCGGGCTTCCCGGTGCGCGCGAGAGGAAACGAAAAATCTCGAGACATTTTACAGCCGCGTATAAATAATCCCGGAGTCGATATATAATGAGATAAAAAAGCATTTTCGTTGAGAATTCGGCCGCGCCGAACGGTGGAAGCTCGTCGTATAAATTCCCTCGTCGATTAACAGTCTCGTACTCGTAGAACGCGAGAGCCATACGTTACGGATTTACGCGCGCGCGTACCTCGCGCTGTACGTACGCGCCGGACACAATAAGCGAGAGAGCCACCGTCGCGCGCGCTAACCGGCTACCATAGGCGCGTTATTACACAGGTAATACACCTGTTACCATACGCGTTGCGTAAACCGGCGCGAGCCCCTCGCGCGTGTGCGAATCAAACTCGCCCGCAGGAATTTCCGAGTTACTTTCACTCGGAGTGGCGAGAATAGGAGAGAGAGAGAGAGAGAGAGAGAGAGGGGCTGTTGTATCGCTCGCGCACGAGGTGTGTCGCGAAAATTAAGACGAGCATATTTACGGTGTCGGTGAATTACGAATGCAATATACATTCTCGTGCATGCGTAATTTAATAACACCTTGCAAATATTAAACCCGATGCCGAGAGAGAAGAAAAAAAAGCGATTTCCGTTTACCCGCGGCGAACGATACAGCGTCGATAAATTAATTCGGAATAAATTAAGAGCGGAGCGAGGCTGGCCCAGACGAAACTGGATCAGCGATCGCGCAACCCTCGCAATTCCCGATCTACGAGAGATCGGTTGTTACACTTGACTCGATCTTTCTCTCTCGTGCCCGGCGAGAGCGCACCTGCGCTGATTTCCGCGAGCTCGGCCAATCTTTAAATGGATCAGCGATGTCGCTTAACGACCTCTCCCTTCGAAGAAGTACGCACGCGTATATAAATCCTTATAAAGCCGTAAGAATCTACGGAGCTATTAAAAGCCCGCATATCTCGCTGACGGAATCGTGAGAATCGCACAATCGCCGATCGTCTCGTCGATCGATCGGCAGTATTCGCGTTTTAATCGGAGGGAGAGAAAGAAGTTTCCTCGCGCGCTCGTATCGGCGCGAGCGATCGGTTCGCGAGTGTACGAATTAATCCTTTTAAACGTCTCTTAATTGCCGGGAAGCTCGAAAAATTGAGAGGCCGATCGAGGTACACGGCGAGCGTGGCCTTTCGGCGTACAACGATGCCAAGGTCGACGAGGGAGCGCGAGTCCCATTCACTCGCCTTCCGCCGATCGCTCTCATCGATTTCGATCTCTCTTTTCGACAATTTTTCGTACGCGCACGAATAAACGGCTTTACGTAACTTCGGGGAGAACAAATTTGGTATTTCGGTATTGCTATATTGGATAATAAATAGCAATTAAGTCACGCTGATTGATTATTCGGTAAATTTCAAATGAACTGTATTACGGCTTTAAATATTTCTGTATTGAATTTCAACTGGAAATATGAGGCAATTATGACAACATTGGAGTGAAAATCTAATATATTATCAATATCGAGAGATATTACATTTGAAAATTTTTCTAACAATATACCTAGTCGAGTTTGTTATTAAAAAAAAAAAAAAAACAGTAAATGTGAATTTTCTTCAAGACTCATTCGATTGTTTGCGGGCAGAAAAACGAATGGACGTTCAAGATCGGTTAATTGCCGATTTCGAAAGAGATCGAGACCGAGATCGAGAGAGGATAAATGATTTGTTACTTCCAAGCCAGATTCTCCCGTGATTGATTCAGCCATCGATTTCCTCCGCTCCGAAGGGGGAGAGGAAAAATCGACAGATCGCGTGCGCCGCGCGAATCGAGTGTTTCTCGATCCCGAGACACGTTGTTAACCTTGCGCGTTTCCTGGACCGCGAGAGAGAGAGAGAGAGAGAGAGAGAACGAGCGAGCCGAGTTTCGCGTGCTCCGAGGGATAGACTAAAAAAGGGCTGCGGTCGATCCGCTCGACGCAACAAGAGTTGTAATTTGCACGGGACGAGATCGGCCGACGTAATAATCGCCCGTCGTTTAGCGTCCAGAGCAGCGTTCATCGAGCGGGTCAACCGATCGCAAGAGAGTAAATACCGATTTCCGGAATTTTCACTAAAATAATCGCCCGTCGAGGGGGGAGGGGGGGGGGGTTAACTCGAGCTTGATAAGGTCGAATCGACTTTGTCGCTGAGCGGCTTGGAAGCCGAGCAAGCGCGTTCCACTCGGACGTAAATAAATAATAGAATTTAGCCGATGAGCGCGCGCGTCTAGCGGACGCCCAAGGCTGAATTGGGTCCGTGCCGTCGACCTTACGCACCACGTCCATTATTTACTCCCCGAGAGTTTCATTGCGTTTAATTGAAACGATCTACGCACACGCGTAACGAGCCACACGTACGGGAGTACGTTTTAATCTAGCAGCGCGCATCGCAATTTATCCCCTGTGTATTTTATTCGTCGATTTCGCTTTCAAAGCTCATCGGCAGATTCGACGTTTTGCTGCAATCGGGAGCTCGACGAGCGATTCGACAAATGGAATAAATTTATTCCTCTTGTACCGTGGAAACGTGACTAACATAACGCGGGACGACGAAGAAAAGGAAGTGGAAGGCGCCACGCGATGGAGGAAAATAGAGGAGCGAAAATTCGCCGGTAATAGGAGCTCTCGAGTAAAAAAAAAAGTAAGCATGTACGCCGACATGCGCTAGATAAGTAGCCAGTGAAAGAGCTAAAGAGAATCGAGTCGCATTCCGGCTAGAGGAGCGTCCGCTGGACCGGAACGTCGCTTTCTCGGCGAGTCTTCGCGCGCCCCCACGTCACTCGTACGTGCGCGAATAAGCGAGTAGGGTTGTGTTGGCAGTGCGACAAAACGCATCGAGACTCCCAGCCCGAAATAGTCACCGACGGAGTTAGTAGGGAGAGCGTACTATAGTTAGAATTCGCCCCCCCGTGTTGTGTAGTTTCGCTGCAACGCGCTGACTAGCTCGCTGCAGAATGCGAAGCGAGCACGCGTGTCCCGTCTTTAGATTTCCTGCGCGGCCCAGGGAGGCCGGAATCTCGAGCGAACCAGTCTGCGAGTCTCGCGCTAAATAAAATCGTTTTCTCTCTTTTTCACTGCGCGCGTACGTTCATAACGATTTTTCCTGCCAGTTGATAAATATCCATTAAGAAATCGTTTTCAAACGTGAAATTAGCCACCGAGTTACGGTATCGATTCTCGGTTGATATAGAATATCGATAAGACAAATAAAAGATTAGAATTTTCTCTCTTTCGTGTACATTCATATTGAATTTTGTGCCTCCTCGTTAAAAAACCACGAAGAAGTCACGTTTCAAAGGCGAAATTGGCTCTCGAGAAAAAATCAGAGGCGACGTTCCATTTTCGAGTCGAATAATGAAAGTACTCGCGTATTATTAATTGAACGATTCTTTTTGCTCGAGAGCTCGACGGCTCTCTCGAGAGTACGAATCTGCGAATGCAAGGAGTGCGAATACTTTTTTTTATGTCGATTTTAATGTAACAAAGCCGAAAGTTGCGTAATTAAAACTCGAGTAAGAGCTGCTGTAACAGGACTGCACACGGCGCTTGATAATTAATACCCCTACGTGCTCGGTTACGTCATCGTTAATGCGCGGGCATAAATTTTCATTTGAAATTTGCACAAACGTGCCGCGTCTGGCGTGGCTTCGGCTGCTCTCGCGAATGCGCATCGTTGAAATTCCATTTCCGTATCTAATGAGTCTAGCCACCCTCGTGTACTTCCCTCTGCTCGCGGTTGCCTCTTCCCAGTCTCCTCTCCCTCTTCGCCCAGAACTCTAGAGTCCTCTGGCAAAACCGGACATCTGCTCTCGTTTATTCATACCCGGGACCCGCTGCTCGTGCTAAAAATCCTCGTAAATTCTCTCCTCGTTCAATTTTTCAAAATCAGAGACGATCACCTTTCGCGGTGTCTTTGGGACGAGTGTACACCCCGGGGAAGTTTTTTTCTTCACCTTCTTGAAACGGCGCGAAATTACACAGATGTGAACGATTTGACGCGAAAAATAGGGACGAAAGAAGTAGAGTAGAGAGTCGGAGAAAGAGCGAGATAGGAGGGGAGAAAAATAAAAGAGGCGACCCGCACGCGATATATTCCACGAAGCGATGTCAAGGGTGGTCGGTTTTCTAGCCGTGTGGCGCACGAAAGGGAGTCCCTGCGGATCCCGAGGTGATCTCTATTACGGCGTAGAGAGAACCAGTCCGGAGCAGAAGCGGAGAGAGGATGAAGAATTCCGTAAGAAGCGGCCGAAGACGCTCGAGCGAGAAACAGATATAGTGCGTGAGGCACCTATATGCACACCGGCGCGCTGCCTAAATGAATTCAGATGGTTATTGCTACTGGATATACGAAGATTACCCACCGGGTAATCCGCATCTCCCTCTCGCGTGCTCGCCGTGTGTGCTCCCCTCGGGCGATACAAACTCCCTCCCCCTCCCCCCTCCCGCTCTTTCAGTTCCTTCGCAGACTCTACATCTGTGCGATGCGCTCGCTCTCCTTTTTTTTCCACTCTTCTCGCGTTCGCAACTGGCTGCCCCGGAAGGAAATTTTAGTCACTCCCGAGGTACTTGACTGTAATTTAGAGTAATAAAAACTTTTTCCCTTCGCTCGCTTTATCTCTCCCTTCCTATCTCGCTCGGTTTTCCTTTTTTCTCGCGCTCGTGTTTCGGATTCACGGCAACGGCAACCTTCTTTTTTAAATCTCTAAATTGCTCCGGGAGAACGTGATGATATCGAGCTCGAGGATTTTTCGGAAATTCGAATCAAGGTCTCGACGTAGAAAGAAAGAGAGAGAGAGAGAGAGAGAGAATTTTCGACGTTGTCGAGGATCTACTCGGCAGCCGCGAAGTGGAACTTTTTTGCAGTCCGCGAGCGAGGCATCGGGGGTCTCTTCGTTATACTCGGGAGCTACGGGGATGGCGCGGGGCCGGAGGAAACAACCGATTAAGTTTTTGCTAGCGTGGGGAATTAGAGGACGCGACGGGTGGGGATGGAACACGAGGTGTTAAGAGGGGGAGAGAGGGCGAAAAATGCGAGAACGAGAGGAGAATCGTTAGACGAGGATGGAAAGGGGGGCAAGGTAAAGCGAGCCGGACCCACCGAGCGATTCGTTCGGCGCGCACCTGTTCGACGCGGCTCGATTCTCGTGAAACGATCTCGCTCTACAACCAGTTCGCTCCTCGTCACGAAACGCGCCTCGACGTTGTATACACTCGCGGGGACCCTATGCCTTTGTCTTCGAAACACGATCGTCTCGTGCCCCCACCATTCACGGATCGCCATTCATCCCGCTCACGAAAGCTCGTAACCTCCCCCTCCCCCCATCTTCCCCCCTGCACCTTCGATCGCTCCGTTCATCAAGAAGGGGAATTACCCGAGCGGAGGTCCCACGCACGCGTGTAGCGTGCACACAAGGCGAAAACACGTGCGTCCCTACGCCGCCGTGTCATCGAACCTAACTGCTGTGTTTGCTCGCGAGAGTCCCCGTATCAAAAACGTTTTACCTATCGCCCACCGAAACAACCTTTTCCCCTTTTTAATGAAATTCACGGGGCGACGCGGTCTGTTTGCACATCGCCACGCGCGCGCGCCGTGTGTACAAACAAACGGCCCGTGAAAGAGTTATATAGCACGCGATATAGGAAGTAGAATGAAACTCAAAACGCGTCAAAAGGGGTTAATGAAAAAGCCCGAATATCTATTATCTTATCGTTTTTATTAAAATTCGTACTATACGTTGGTTACGCTGATGGATCTCGGCTGAGAATTCAGATAAAAATTCGGGAAGTAGTTTCACAAAAAATGTAGGAAAATTTCAAAAAAATTAAGTACCCATTACGTATACGTAGATAAGTACATAACAGAATCGATAGTAGCCAAGTCTCAACGCGTTATGATAATACTTTCGAGTCCTTTCATGAAACCGCATCTTCCAATCACCTCCAGGGAAATGGAAGCACTCCGTCACCGCGGCAGAAGAGTCATTTTACCGTTCCGTGCAGGCGCTCGCGTATATTATAGACAAGTATATAGATATATGCGGATGGGGGACGGGTGGAAAATGTTAATACGCGTAAGCTGGCGATAAATCACCCCGCGTACCTGCACACGAAACGTAACAGTGGATGCTGCGCGTCGTGTCCACGGAAACGTATCATCGACAGGTTGGAAAGAGCGAAGCGGAAGGACGTCAGGAATACGAACGACCGGAGTGGCACGGACCGGAAAATCGTTCGAGGGAATACAAAATCGATAGGGAGATATTTAACGCTATCCTGCAGGATATCGTAAAGTTCTCCATATTTTTATTTCTCGCGGATAAAGCGCTCCGAGAACTCTCTCGCGTGTACGCGCGGAACGAGATTGAAAATAAATCTGATTACTCGAGAATGTAATTCTAGACCGTCGATACACGCCCGGTCGTCGTTTTCTTCATCCGATGTAACGGAATACAGTGAAACTGATATCGATATAGGTCGAAACAATCTCCGAAGCGAGAGAGAGAGGAGAGAGGCGTGCGAGTGATTTATACGCGTCGGGAGAAAATTGGCCGCGTATCAATAGGAAAGGAAAACAGATAGGAGAAAGAGCACGAAAGTGCGTGGATACCGAAATGACTGATACGTCCGGTGGGTTCTCGCGAGCCGCGATAATTGCACCTCTTCGTTTCGCGCATTCTCGATCGCGGAGTGATCGATTCTCGGTAACGGTCGGAAAAGCTGCCGGCGAGAGAGGGACGATAAAGGATGTTTTATGGCCGTCCAACCAAGCCTAATAGAAAATTCATCGCGACGCGCATCGAGCGATAAAAATTAATTCGAATCTCGGCGCGTCACGAACGGAAGAAAAAGAGTGGAAAATTTTCCGCGATTCTCGTTTCATCGACGAGCTCGGGACGATACGGCAGACGTTCCGTCTAGCGCGCTTCGTGTACGAGCAGCGAGCATAAAAGTCCGAGTGTAGGGTCGTTCGCCCCGCCTGAGACGAACCTCAACGACGTGCCACTCGCGAACGCACGCTCAAAATGTAAATTACATTGTCGTAACGGCGTTACGCGACGGTACAATGTTTTTAATGACGTTACAAAGTGGTACGGGCTTGCACTACCGAGCGTAGCTCATTTGTCGCTTCGGTCGGCCATTAAAAACCCAGGGAGATGATAAAAATGTTCGGACGTAATTTGCAAACTAGAGGGGAAGAAAAAATTCTTCTCACGTGGATTATGCATTTTCTTGATTGCCGTTATTAGCACTTCTCCCCCCGGGAAGTGAAAAAAAATATATTAAGGTACTCTAATCTCGGGCCGTGGTAAGAACTCGAAAGCAAGATAATTTGGGCAGTTTGTTTTTACACGCCGGAGTTGAGAAATCACAAACACGAAGCTCGAGTCTGAATAAACGCTCGCGATAATCCGTACGTGTCGAGTGTATACACTCTCGTTTTTAGTGCAACGATTCAGCCGACGTTGCGCCGAGCGCGTAAAAAAGACTACGCGAGCTCCTAACAAGACATAAAATCCGTGATTCCCTTATCCGCACCTCGACAATTTGATTACGCGTCTCTCAGCTACCGTTTATGTTAATCGCTCGAGCAATTAGTATCGAGAATCCGAATAAGCTCGGCGTTAAAGGGTCGCGTTAACTCGCCGCATACCCGCGCTTTCTAAAAATAGAGCCTCTGTCTCTTTCTCCGCCGTCCTTCCTCACCACTATGAATTACAATGCGCTAAGCGAGTCGCGTGATTTACACCGAGAGACTTTTACCACATTATACGCCATTAAGGGAAATTTTTCGTCGCGAGAACGATCGTAACGCAAGCCCGGAGATAACTTTTCTCTCTCTCTCTCTCTCTCCTCTCCGCACGTTCGAGGTAAGAAGAAAAAAAAAGAATCGCGTCGCGAAAGGGAAAAATCGCCGAGTCCCTTTATCGGTGGAATTTAAATAATCCCGCCTATTCTCGAGTTCCATTTCGAGTGACGGCACTTCATTGCACAACGTTATGTTATTGAACGTCATAAAATCGTTCGGTCTCGGGCCTCGCCGATCCGAGCGTATCGTCAAAAACCAGTCATAGCGCGAATTTTTTCCCGCGTAGACAGTCGAGAAGGGCGGACTGGCTGAATATACGCCGAGGAAAGAAAACGCCCACGTGAGTGATAATAAACGTGGTGTAATAGCGCGATACCAGAAACGTGAAATCGTACCGCGGAACGTTTCCAGTCCCTTCAGCTCTTTTCCGAGTTCTTTCGCGACGAGGGAGAAAAACTTGGCGCACGCGCGCCACGTAAATAATTCGATATCTCGCGTGGTTTATCTCTCAGCGCGAATCCGATACCCGACTGAATTTTGACGAATTATTGGACGATAAGAGTTTTCTTCGATTCGATCGGATTTCAGGATTATTTTTATCGTATGTAGATTTTGTTTTTAAACGAGAATTATATGAATAAGGGATGTATTTTAGATTTAAATTTCAAGCTCGAATGAAAACGGGAGGGGTGAGTTTGTACGAGTTTTCCACGATCGTATATCGAGGTCTATATACTCACTGGAATCGCGAGTCTCGTAACGGGAAAGTGCAAGAAAATGGAAAGCAGAGTGTATCGCGACGTGACGATCGATATAATCGATTTCTCGAAAACGAGCCTGCGGAAACGATACACTCCCAGTCGGGCTTATTATTTTTAATCGCCGCGAGATCTCGAGCTGTCATCGTTTCATCCAATACGGTATCTCTCGTCGAGGCTGTCTTTATACGTGCGCAAACGCGACTTCTACTCGAGTAGTCCGGTGTTTGTTTGTTTCGTACTAGGAAACCCGCGGACGCTTTATTTTGCTCACCGGACGTCTTTAGCACGTCGAAGAATGCGGCACCTTTTTAATCTGATAAAAATCTATTCACGCATCCTCCCTTGAATTTATTCTCTATTCTACCTCTCTCGTTCCTTCTCTCGCTCTCTTATACTCCGTCCGAGTGGATGATGCAGCGGGTTTCTTCTTGCAAAATAGTCAGCCGTACAGAAGAAGAATGAGAGGTTCGGCCCGATTCGCCTTATATATTCTTCGTATTCCAGCGTTATGACGAAAAAAGAGGAATGAGGTAGGCACTTTCCGCATCGTTCAACATCATCCAGAATTACAGTAGGACGTGCCAAATGACGCGTCCCGTCGCGCAAATCCGCCATTCATCTTCGTCGTTACCTCTTCAAGGTCGTCGACACGAGATCGGAAATTTCAACATCCTGAATCAAAATGTTGATTCGCTGTTCGTAATACTTTATGCATTCACTCAGTGTTCTTACATCCGTAATGACATTTTTTTACTACAACGCTAACGACTCTCTGTTAGGCTTTCACAGTTCTCTTGTACTATATCTTCATTTTGAATTTTCTCTATGGCAGTCTTGGAAATAAGTGCCCTTTGAAGGTGCAATAGGGAAGTGAATATATAATGACGTTAATAATGCACGTATGTATTGATAATTCTCTCGAATCTTATCCGCTAAGAACTTGAAGAATTAATGGAGAACGGAGATTCCGAGTTCGCCAAGTTCCTCGCGTACTAACGAAGGGTTCGATAAAACAATCAAATAAAACCCTCCAGACCGCTCTATCCTGTTATTGTCGCAATAAAATAGCGCGAAACGAGATCCGGCCGCGCTCGGTTGAGGTGAAACGACTCGCGCTCTGACTCGCGCAAGGATGTATAAATACATCCATTCGAAGTCGCGGGGAATGAATAACGCGTCTCCCGACGAACTTCGCGGATATGAAATCGACGTTTTTACGTTTCGATAAACACATTCTCCTAATCCAGAGTGTTGCGTTATACGCGACCGAGGGGCAAACACGTTCCACGTCGGATTCCCAGCCGAGAATGTTGAATTTCGCGTAACGAGATAGAAGGCGAGGAAAACTCGGGATCGCGTGAATAGGCACTTGGAGCGCGGGCGCGTGCAGAGCTTATCGAACGGAAAAACTCCTATGCGCGAATTCCCCCGACGTTTTTGGCCCTCTTTCGCTCGCTCGCGCTTAGAGCCGCGCATCTCGAATACGAATCACGTCTCCTCTCGCCTTCGCCTCACTCGAACACTCCCATAGTCACCGGTCGTTCATTCTTCGACGAAATCCTCCGACCTCTTCCCCTTCGTCCTCCCCGCCTCTCTCCATTCCGCGCACAAAAGCAAATCGCGCGCGTGTATACGCGTCACGTCAGAATGAATTTCGCCTGTTTGTATCGTTAAACTGCATTCCTCGAGGGCTTCGTTTCCTGCACGCGCGCGCGTGTCCTCCGGGCAGCCTTCGGTATATCTTCGCGCCGCTCCCGTCGGGAGGGACACGCGTGCCAATAGCCGCTCCGAGGAATTACCCCGTTACGACATTCGCGATTGAAAATTTCTCGAAAGGCGCAAGCCGGTGGTATTAATTGTTTGAAATTGCAACGATATCGGTGGGAACGTCATAACGCGAAATTTGACTCGCGATTGCAGTCAGAGAGTGCAAAATAAAGCCCCGTTGTCGAGAAATTGGCAGTAAAGGTATTGTCGAATTAAGCATCCCAATAAATAAATAAAATTTCGCAGTGAAAGAGGTCGCGCACCGCACGGGCCTCTTTCATTGGTTTTTAATGCTCCGCTGTCATGTTTCGCGCCGAAAATTGTAAAGGACCAGGGGGACGTCGAGCTCGACTGAGTCCGTCGCCGTAAAATGAATACATTCCGTTTGTTCGTATCGTTAAACTGCATTCCGAAGGGCTCGTCCGTTTCCTGCGTCCCCCGCCTTTTTTTTTAGTTCCCTCTCGGTTTGCGTTCGAGTGAAAAAAACGCTGCGACGAAGTTAACGCGCGGCAATTGGTCGTTCGCGTCAGCCGAAAATAATCGCAGAAAATCGCGACATCTTGATACCGCACGGAGTGATTCTCTCCTTAAATCAATACATTCGAGCTTTTTTTTGCACCCTCGCGATTATAACCGATCCTCGACTTTTTTCACGAGACTTTACGGCCGAATAACGAGAGACTGGCGCAAATTTGTAACGCGATTAACCTCGATGAAAGTGGATACGTAATACGGTAATAAGGGTTACGCGAGAAAGAGAGATAGAGAGGTTAGTCAGTCAACCGCAAAGAGAAAATTAAGCGGTCCTGGTGATGCGTAGGAGGTGTAACACGAATAAGAAGAGTGCACGAGTATATACAACAGACGATCCTGTTACCGACGTTGGACCCACCGATGTACAGCACTCGAGTTTCTCCTGCCTCGAGCCTTTGCGAAACAGCAGCAACATGTGAATACGAAAATTTTAATAATCCCGAGTTATCTACTAATTTTTTACAAAGGGAAAATCAAGATTGTAAATGTAAAAGAATTGTGAAAGCTGAATTCACAATTTTTAGATTTGCGTATGAAAAACATTTGATTTCAAATTTAAAATCACAATGAGAGAAAGTATCGATGGAATAAATGGAAAATCGAAATTCTAACCGAGGAAAAAACTTTAATGAGTATTCGATATTTTCGAAATCACGCTCATAACCGGAAAGAAATTCACAACTTACTCGCGCTAAAGATAGAAAATTTATTCTTACAACGCGCGAGAGATCGTTTACGCGAGATACGCGCGCGAAAACTCGTTTCCTACTCGAATTCTTATCCACTGTGTGATTTCATTAGACCGTGTAGCAGTAGTCTGTTGCATCGGGGGCTACCGGACAATTAACTTTGGAGCGCAAAAGCTGAAATCAGCATCGTACGGCAGCGTGAAAGACGACTCGATGCCCCCCTTTTGTGAGGATCTCGGCCGTACGAGAGCAAGGCCCATTCAAATCCTAACGGATACGGCGAGGCCCTGCGAGATAGAGAAAAGGAGAGGAGCGCGAGTGAATGCATAATGGTGAATCATATCTCATCGGCCAAAGAAATGAAATCGTTATACCCAACGACCTTGGACCTCCGAATCGTTCTATTTTCGTTCGTTCTTGCGAGAACGTTTTTTTCACATCCCTGCCATACCGGGAAGATTTTTTCTCCTACGAAGGCCAAAAATAGCTGACGATTTCGGTGGGCTGCACGGGCAATGCGAGAAAAAATCATAAATCAGCTTTTCGCAACGCCAGATAGTTCGCCATAATGGAGCGTAAACTGGCCACGATCGATCACGAGACTAAACGACGGGACTGACAACCTGAGTCAAGAAATTTGTACGAATTTTGAGAAATCGGTATTTCATAGTCTTTCATGGTTAAAGATAATCGAATTTTGATCGCGATTTTCACAAAGTCCAACTTTGATCGATGAGACTGAAAAATCGTTCGAATTTGGACTAACTAATCGAATTTTTGACTCGGGAACTGAACACGAATCGAGCGATCGGGGCGAGCAACGCTGACGCGAAGCTTTTAGAACGCATTAAACACACAAACCGGAATCACGGGGGCTAGTATATGCGTACTGAGGTCGGGCACGCACGCGAGCGCGTTTTAATGTCCCGCGAGAATCGATTATCGCGCGGCGCCTGAGCTCCCGCCGATCCGCGTACGAGCATCTACATATTACAAATTACGCACGAGTAACGATTTTTACGCGGGTGCATAAAATCGTAAAGTTCTCGCCGTGTTTCGAATCGATCCCGCGATTCGATCTATATTCGCGAATTTTAATGCCGACGCGATTACGCGTATTTATCGTTTTCGCTTATTATAAGAAATCGCAGGCGGCCGGCGTCGAGGGTACATCGAAACGATCGAATCGCACGCTAATGACTCGGTGGAGTTATATTTCGCCGCGTATCGCTATGGATATGTTTATTTATAAACGCGCCCGATCCTCTCCGTCGCGCTATCGCCTTCTGCATCTGTGCCTATGGTAAACTGGTTCGCGACATTTTTGCAATTGTTAATTAGTCGGGGATACGCAATGGGAACGAAACGAGATGGGCGAGCTCGTCGACGATAAGGGACGCGATCGTTCGCGGGTCTCACCGAAGTCGGGATACACGCTAGAGAACCGAGTGGTGTAACTAGCGAAATAACTTCATTATTTTTCGCATTTTTCCTTTTCTCTATCGTTACGATAAAACTAGACCCGCTCACAGGAATCGAATAATTTCACGATTTTTAGTTCTTAGCCTCTCTCAAGAATCGCTCACCGGTTCAAAAATTTTTGACGAAGTAGGAAACCAGCTAGAGCCTTCCAGTGAATCATCATATTCGCGGGGAAGAAACTAGATCATTAAGCCACGCAACCTTGGATTTCTTGCCAAGTTCAGTGCACCGGGCGTGCGCCTATTAGGGTGGGGATACTGAAAATCTCTCTCTATATATATATATGTGTGTGTAGGTATATATACATCGAAACAGCGAAACTCGTAGTAGTAGCGTATGCTTATCTCGCGTCTACTTTCTTCTACGTCATCCGGTAAATTTTCGGAATTGGAGACTAGACGCTCGACTGGTTTGGCGAAGAATCGAAGTTTTTCGCTGGCCGTAGATAGAAGGAGAACGGAAGAAGCTGCTCCGTCTCGCTGCTCGTTCGCCTTTCGCAGCGAGAGGCTATCCTAGTTTTTGCCTAGACCTTGCCACGTGCGTTTTCGGTCCATCTACGGTCGCCGGTCGTTCGCGAACCCGGCCATATACGATCGTCTCTCTCTCTCCCTTCCTTTTCTCTCGTCTGCCGCCAACGCGATCGCGTCCCGAGATGCGGAACATCGCGACGGCGAGATAACGCCTCCGCTCTCCGTCGTAAACCAGCGAGCTGCGCGCTTCCTCTCCGTACTGATACACGTACGCGAAAATCGCGCCTCTCTCGTTAATCCCTCCACCGGATCCTTCCGGTATTTTTAGACTCGACATTGAGACGTTAAAACAATTCCGCTAGGTGTTGTCTTCGATAACCGAAAACAGACTCTCGCCCTTACAATATTTTACACATAACGAAAAAAAAAATACACGTGTGTTGTGTAAAAGAACGTTTATCGTATCAAACTCGATGTTGAAACGTTAAACAATTTCGCTAGGTGTTACGTTCGAGTACCGAGCTCGCACGATCGGCTGTTGTTTAAATTGCTTTTTAAACGCTCGATGAAATTGGACAAAAACGATTTTCGGTAAATACGAGAAAAATTACGATCGGTTGGTAGATAGTTGCCAGCCTTTCCGAGGTTTACGAGACCTCTAGGTATATAACTCGAACACTTACGGTTATCGAGCCGGCGATGACGGGACGCGATATTGGTCGGTCGTTTCGAGCCAAAATGCAACCGGGAAGTATACTATATATAGGCTGATTCCTGCCGGTTGGTGCGAGCGTTGCCATGGATTTCGAGCTCGTCGATCGATTCGCGACTACCGAAAACCGACCCTCGCCCTTTCAATATTCATCTACATAAAATAAAAAAAAAATTGCATTGTTGTTTATTCTTGCTTTTGAAGACGATTAATAAAAATTTGACATTAATCGGATAAAATGCGCACAGGTATGATTTAAAATGCATAAGAGATCCGATCGGAGCCTCAATTCTGCAAAAACCGATGTTCGCGTGAAAGTTTTTATACCGAAAACAAATTTTAAAGCAAGAATCAAAAATTTTCTATTCGAGCTTTTTCCTTCCGCTATTTTTAACGATTCGTAGTTCCATTAACAGGTCGGCAATTACATCCGCATTACAGGCTTATCTCACTCGAGAGCTATTCCCACAATAACTCCGTTCGCACCATCGTAACTCGTGTACCACCAACGCGAAAATAAATTTCCACGGCGCGCGCGAGCGTTTTTTATCCGTCAGCTCGCGCGGAGAGAAGAGCGATCTTTCATTCGTTGCACGCGTACGATGCATCGTTCCTTGTGCGAATTTATCGCGAGAGCTCGTCGGGACTTTGGAAATGAGCTGATAAGCTCGTTGTTGTATAAATTCGACTATTCGACTTTAATGAGCCGCAAAATAGACCCGCCGAGATCACGCTCTTAAAACCGTTTTAAAATTAAAGGGAAAATAACCTACAATTCTTGTCATTTCTTAACCAATATGCTCACCTTTTCGGTGTAAACAATTCTAGCAGGCTGTCCCGTCAGGGGAATTCGCGACCGCATCGCTCCATTCAGAGTTCGGCCAAGCTTTAATCGACAAACAAAATCACATACAACACAACACAACACGATTCGATGAACTCGACTAATTCTTTAAAATCATAATGGCTGACACTGCATAGTACATATTTACATTACCAAGATTCGGATCTATGTACACCGCTCCCGCCAAGATTGTTATTAGCGCCACTCGTGACAAACGTCAGTGCTAATCGTAAATGGCGTCACGCTCAACACGAGTACTAATGGAACTTATGAAAATTGGAACTATGCAAGGCACGAATTAAAACTACTATAGTATAGACGTTCGCCACGAGTGGCGCTTATAACAATTTTGGCGGTATTGGTTTACATAGATTCCAATCTTGCTAATGTGACGTACTACGAAGAGTCAGCCATTATGATTTCAAAGAATTAGTCGAGTAGCGTCGCATTGTGTTTTGTGTTGTTTGTTTTTGTTTACTAACTGAAGCTTGGTTGACCCATCATCGGAGCGATGTGGCCGCGAATCTTCCAGATGGAGCAGCCTGTCAAAATTTATTCGCAGAAAAGGTAAGAGTAAATACCAAGATGGAGCACAATTATCGACAGGTTACCGAGCGCTAGATCGAACTACTTTTCCGAATAACGCACTACTTATCTCTATTTTCTTTCTCGAGCACTCTGCAAAGTGCCTCAATAAAAACAACAGGCGAGAGAATTTTTACACGCGTTCTCGCGCAGAGTGCACGCGATAGGAGTTGCTTTCGTTATCGAGCGAGACGCTGAAACGCTCCGAGTTTAGCGTGAAATTCTCGACGTGTGTCTTTAATTATTGCTTAATATATGGGTCTAAAATGTTTACCGTTCTTTTTTGTTTGACACAACACGAGTTATGAGAGTTATAGTTTCGGAATTGTATCGTTCTTAATTGCGCTGGCCTGTAAAACGGATCTTTCATCGAATCCGCGAATTACCGACGTGACGCACGCCACGATAATTATTCAAATCGAATCCGAATTAAATCGACCGTGGCCAGATTCGTAACGTTCTACACCGCGCTCTCCGTCTCGGTGCTTTTTTTACCTAACAATGCGAGCCTTGTTTAGAAGGAAACGAGTCTTAATCGCGGCGAAAACTGCGCTACATCTATATAGCGCGAGCACGAGCGCGGGAGCGCATACATAATGCGCGCAAACACTCGACGTCACGAGTGGCTCTCACCGTTACACGGAACGCTCCGTGAGTACCGCTTTCGGTGTCCGCGGAGCTCTCGGCGCGAAGGGAAAATTAAAGCAAGACGACGATAAGCTTGACACGTTTTACTGATTACACGTGTCGTCCTTTCTCAGGGTTACAACTTTCTTGATTATTCATGAAACAAAAGTAAAAAAAAAAATATACGAAACAAATGTCGTTCAACAAGAGAGCCAATTTGCGAAAAGTGTCATCCTTTCCCGGTTACAACTTTCTTGATTATGCAAAAAGAAAAATATCCACGTTCGACGAGATAGCCAATCTGCGAAAAGCTCGGCCGGATCGTACCGGACGTATATCGGCTTCTTCAAACGCCTCTCGCGTAATAGAGCGATTACGGTTTTCTTAGTTTTCTTGCTCGGTCGGGCTCAGGTAGTACACCAACTTCCGATCGCGGTCCCAGCGGGTTATAATAGATACAACAAAGCCGTACCGGACTCTAATTATCGCTCGCTGACGCGATTAGCTCGATACCCTTTCCCTGATCGGAGGAGGCGAGCTCGTTTCTATATTCAGACGCTAGAAAAAAAGGGAGAGAGGCGTGCCCGCCGAAAATCACCTCGAGGAATTTCGGTCCCTCGACGAAGCTCGCGAAACCGGAAGCGATGCACACATCTGAGAAAATTGCCGGCGCGGAGGCATCGCGACAAAGTGCACCGTTCTCGGTACGCCTATTAAATTTTCCATTTCCGGTCCCGCTCGAGGGTTTTATCGAACACGTGTTCTTTGAGAATCGTACGAGAGGAGAGAAATAAAGAGAGAGAGAGAGAGAGAGCTCGGAGGCGTAACTAGCCGGTATCGAGGAGCGTAAACGTCGCTGAAATTGTTCGTGCGAAAAAAAAGAAGTCGGAAAGGGGGGTTCCGTTTTGTATACTATAAAAAGCAGAAAAAATTGGCCAGGCGCTTCCCGTGTAATTCGGTACTCTCTATCGTTACCCTTATGCCGTTCAAACACCCGATACTTTTCGGTGCGCTCGCGCAGAAGAGAGAGAGGGGGAGGGTGGTGGCGGTTCTGCATCGAGCGATGGTAAGATAACACCTGTGATATAACCGGCGCGAATAAAACGGTCCTCTAACGTGGAAAAGGACTCGAGCGTGCGCGTCCTTCCTGCGTGTATCGTGTGCGCGATCTTGAGCGCGTAACGAGTGACGCAACGCGATGATAATTTTTCACGCGTTTTAATAATCTTATGAGCGCGTCCGCCCACGCGACGCGAAAAATTCCAGAAACGCGCCATAACGTCTCGCGAGAGAGCCAGTCGTAAAAATAGTCGGAGTTAAAACCCGGACTACACCTGAATCTTCAAATTTATCAGCGCTTGAGAGAAGGATATAGTGATTTACATTCTTAAAAACCAATAGTTCTATTTTTTTTTTATTTATTTGAGTGCATGTCAGGGTACAAGGGCCTCATTCGCGCTGACAGTATTTTTTATACATCAAATATTATATTATTATATTTATTATACTGCAATTCGATTCAAATTTACTACAAAATCCGTAAATATTATATGGCAGTCCCATCCGCCATAGTTGAATTTCGCCGTCAAATTTTTCTCGGCGCACACAATGGGGGATATTTACTGCTACAATTCCGAGTCGCGCGTTTCCGGAAAGCGGGAGGAGAGTATCGGATATAAACTAGAGGAGAACACGGCTCACAGGATCCTGCGGTTACCGCTGGAACCCTCCTCCCCGTATCCGTTCTTTTGCACGCCCGAGTGGGACGGAGAGGGTGCAACGAGCACGACCGACGAGAGAAACGAAGTAGGAGAGCCTCGAATGTACCCACCTAACGTGAATCGCCCGCATGCGAAAAAAGGCCGCGTCGCGAGCACCGGAAGTGCTTCCGAGCCTCCTCCTCCTCCCCGATTCGCTTCCACAAAACAAAACTCCACGGTTCGAAACGAAATTGGCACGTTTTCGAATCGCTCAACGAGAAAATTGTGTAAACGAATTTAATTCGACGAGCGGAAAATTCGCTCAAATTTCACAGCTCGTCGGCGAGTGGATTTCGGTTAATTAGACCGG
>NCVS01001058.1:317590-329608 GCA_003055095.1 Goniozus legneri | reverse complement strand
GGGCTGATCGATTCATACGTTAACCTCGCGCGACTCCCGAGAATGGAATATGAGTACACACCCGGCACCGAAATACAGAAACACTCGTCGCGGATTGAACGAACTCTCACGAGAAACTATTTATACCGTTTTACGATTGATTGCTGCGCGAAAAACGGTTTTACGTAAGATCGCTCGGGAATAGAAGAGCGCGAAACTAGGGTAAAGTTTTTGCTCGAGGTGTAATCGATAGCGCAGCCAGGGCTAACTGTAAGATACGCGAAACGCAATGCGAAGCGGAAAATGTGTAACGCGATTGTCAGTAACCTAGAACTCTCGGGAACGCGAAAAAGGGTAGTACGGTAATTGCTGCCGGCGCGTATCGGAGGCAATAACCGCTCAATCGTCAACGAGCGGAATGAGATGAACGTCACGCGACACACATAACGATTCCAACTAGGAGCCATCGATTTACTTCCACTGTCGTTTCCTTAACGACCTTGACAAATTTCCATTGCATTTCGAGAGCGCTATTTACGTTTATTCGCTTATCGTACTCACCTCGTTTCAATTTTTTATTCGACTTGAAAATTCAATGAATGATAAAATTCCGAATATCGATAAAAATTTTTCTATGAAATTGTTATTGAATATTGATAAAACTTGGCATTGTTAATCGGTATTTTGGGGTTTTCTATAAAAATACGAATCGATGTGGTAATTGATATTGACAAGCTGTCGCGCTCGGGATGAATTTTCATTGATGTATACGTCGTGATAATCAGCGCTGCTCCAATCGCGAAAGGCGAAACACCGGTAAGAGAGAATGCCGCTATGCGGTACCTACCAATTGGCCAGTTGTATAATCAGCAGAAAGCAAACATCGCTATATCGATCTCGTCGTAACCGAGCCGGTTCGTGTCCAAAAATCAAACGACCGATGAGTTTCTCCACGAAACACGGGAAGGCACAGAATTGTCAATCACTGACCACAATTTATGACAGTTCTCGATTGTATCGAGCTCGTATCGACGTTTTACGTCGTTGTCGCGTGAAACCGTTTCACAGTAAATCGATAATTCCTTGAGTTTCATTCATGGATGGCTTTTTAATTGAGGATCCATAGGCGAATGATAAAAAAAGTAGGATAGCGCGGCGAGAGCGGAGAATGGAACGTGAGCTTCGATCGATGTCCGTGCGCAGACTGCCCGCACCTCGGCGCTGCTACGCGTTCATCATGTCGCGGCCTATCGCCATCTTGCTCGCTCCCGTGCCTTCCCTCACGCCCTCTCGCGCACTTCCCCCTACCTATTTCCCTCTTTCACCGGCCATCTCTCCACCTCTCTCGCTCTCTCTGTCTCTCCTTCTCTCTCTCTCTCTCTCTCTCTCTCTCTCTTTCCCTCCACGAATGCCTCTCGTATATACGCCACTTCCCGCGAAACAACACTTGTTCCTCCAAAGAAAAGCCGGACGTCCTGCGCTTTCGCGCTTCCAGGATTAGCCGTGCTTAATCCGTTGTATTTTATCGCGCCTCTCGGTCCCTCTTTGTCCCTCCCGGCCGACTCCCCTATCGCTCGTTTTTACGTCACGTAAAAATCTTATATCTGATGATTTAACTCGGAGTTAAGGGTCAAACGGCGAGAGTTCTCTCTTGTCCCCGAGTGAATGAAAAAAAGGAGCTGGACGAGTATGAGTAATAATAATAGCGCGACTAGGCGCCGCGTTTTCATACCGAGACATTAGCAGGGGCGCGACTATTTGGTGCGAACTGCTTTTCACGATTAGTCACGGCGCAGGTACAAATGACGTTAATGCATTTTTTCCTAGAGAAATGCCAGAGAAAAAGGCGGAATTCCAGCCTCGTGATACACGTGTAACCCATATAACTTTTAACATCTAAAATGCATTGGTATAATAACTCTTGTCCGTGAGGTTTCAAAAGTGGTATAATCGAGTTCTTCACTTTCGAATCTCTAACTTTAACATTCGATGCACAGATTTTCACGAGTATAATCAGGAATTTTTTCAGAGAGTAATTCTCATAAATATATTTAAATTATTTTATTAAAAACTTAAAAACTAGTACATTTACTGATCGTGTCATAGTCCCAAACTTAATTCTATGTGTTCTGTAGCACTTCGTGTCCATCGTGACGAGCGGATATGGTTCGGTATTCCCCTAAGCGAGTCGTTGAAGCGATCCAGGAAAACGCCCGCTCACCATTTCCTTCTCTCGCGTCACCGACGTGGATGATGTCAAATATTTAGAAAGAAACTCGACTTCTCCTGCAATAAATAGAATAACGGTATTTAACCTTAGAGTACAATTAGGGCAGAGAGTATAGGGACATTAAAATGTAAATACAAGAAATTTCCTAGCTACAGAGAAAACCGAGTGTCCCGTTCCCGAAGACAAATTTACATCCCGATCCGATTAACGAAAGCGAATTAATCGCTAACAACGAGATAAAGCGGGGAGTGTGCCTACTTGATATAATTAATAGCTAAATAGCTATCTTGAGCGGGATACATAAACCCTCTTTCCCCGGCACTTAACATCGCTGAGTACTTAATAGCGTGCGCTCACCCCTCGACGGATCCCACCACCGACCCTCGTTTAATTGCTCGCGTCGCTTACGCATTGATTAATGGCGTCCTAATACTCAGTCGTATTCCATAATCAAGCGACTACCCGTCGTTTAACTCTACACACCTTGTCAAACGGAATCCATCGGAAACATTAAAAGCTTTCACTCAACCGGTTTGCGTAGAACCGACGACTCGTGTTAATTCGATATCGATGAGTACAGATTATTTTTACACGTATAACATCGATTAGAGTAATGCGAAACATCGGAAATTCGAATCGATAGCGATCCCCCTCGTCGATTCTTTTGTTCGCGGGGATATCACGTAAGGGCTATAAGAGGGTCGATGACGAAGATTACGAGGTTAAGCGTGAAAAGAGCTTTCGGAGTGGGTGTAGAACGAGTTGTGAATTTAGGCCAAATGTGACTCGAATCGCGTAAAATTTCCGAGTAGGAAACGATATCAAAAGCTTGATGTATACGTGACTGTGAATGCCTTTCAGCCGTTGTATCGTTTGCGTTCGGTTTCGTTTCACTCGTTCTATTTTTCCACTGACATAGTTCGTCGATATTTTCTCTATCGTCTTTCAAAAATATCGAATAGTTTCGATCCCAGCGGGGATTGCAATGTACATCTATGAGATTTCTCTACCAACCTAGAGGAAGCGAGTGATGAAGCTCTTGAATTTGTACACGTAGGTGTATATGTCAGGTTGCGCAGCTTCGCAGTGAGCTCCTCCCGAGACGATACCGATGAAGAAACCGTTCTGCACCAATGGGCTGCCACTGTCACCCTGAATTCACATTGAAATTTCGTTCAGTCGAGTTTTGAATTTCGTTTGATTAATGGCGATCAAATATTGAATCACTCACCGGACAGATTCCAAATCCTTTTCCTCGGTATGTACAAATTTGGTCCTCCCCGATGGGAGTGCCCGGGAAGTACGGTGCGCAATCTTTGCCAGTCATGAGCCACATATCGACCTTGAGGAGTCTCGGGGACAATTTGTACATGGGCTCTCCCATGGCACCCCAACCAGCGCAAGTGGCTGGTTTATCGAAGTTGGGTGGTCCAATGGGGAGACGAATTGGTTTCTGTCTGCTGTTGTAGATCATGCCTTTCTTCAGCTAAAATTAAAATTCACTCGTTAACAATAATTATTACAATTTTGTGCATTATTATCGCATATTTTTCTATAAATAATTATCTTACACACCTTAAGAATACCGATATCGTAGATCACCGCCAAGTACGGGTTCGAAGGGTTGTATTGTTCGTGCATTCTGTGATAAGCCACCTCGTGTTCCTCGCCGTCTATGTCGGGTGTCGTGGTGCCCGAAACGACGGTGATGCGGTATTCGGGCTTATGCACTTCGGATATACAGTGAGCTGCAGTCACTATGAGATCGGGAGAAACAATGGAACCGCCGCAATGGTGTCTTCCGTGGTTACGAATCGACACAATGTACACAAATTCGTTCGATGTGGCCACACTTCCACCAAAGATACGTTCGGGTGCTTCGGCGCGGGCATCTGAAAGTTACGTAACGTGAGAACAAGTTGAACGAGCGACATTTACAGTATACCACATTCGAGAAAAATGCGAGCCATTTACCTAGTGCCGCGAGTACGAGCACGAGTAACGAAAGTACTACGCTTGATCTCTTCATCTTGCTTGTGATTGTATTTTTTGATACACTGAATTCTCGATTTTTACATCCGTTCTTATATACAGAAGATCCGAAAATTTGTTTTGGCGGTGGGGGAAACGCGTGTTAATGTTTATAAAGTAATTTCATGCGAGGTAAGGTTAATGATTCTCGATTATGCAAATATACCGCGATTGTTGCCCGAGATTACAGTGACTATCAATTTGTAACCAAATATTCGATGATGTTGAATTTTTTTGGCGATACGAATAAACAATCATGTAGCGTGTAATTTATATCATATCTTGCAATAAAATATAATTTGTTAAAATTTTATAACTATTCAATATGAGATAAATAGAGTAATTTAACCGTTACAATATCGTATGAGAAACACTGTCTGCGTTATCAGTAGCACGCACCAATGATCAATTAAACAGCATTGAACGGAAGTATTTAAATATGTTATGACAAAATTTTAGATATCTACAAATTCGTTAAGGAATAATAGATCTCGTTAGGATGTTGTACTGATTACAACTCATTTCAATTCTCATTTAGTTTTTAATCGTCTTTCTAGGTCAGACATTTCGTATATAGCGCAATTTCAGTTTAAACTAAAGCCTCGTCCTTGCATTAAAAAACTTAATTTTGCATTTATGATAAAAATATACATATTCGTCCTTGGAATTCTTTTATGAAAAGAATAATTTAGATTCTTGTTAATTGCTCATTCGGTTAATGAGTTTCTATGGATATTTGTTCTACTCTGATGAAAATGATCATAATACCTGGCGCTTACCAGAGATGATGAAACATAGGAATTTTTTGAAACATCAGTGTTTGACAATTCGATCCCAGGTTATTCCCTCATTCATTACACCAAATACTACATCGTACGCTAGAAATATCGTAACAACCACTAAATCAAACAAAAATAAAATAAACCGTATTAAAACAAAGCTTATCTGCCCGATACATTGTATGAATCGAGGAAAAAGTTGTAAGATTCACAACTGAGAGTGACGTCGGGTTAATAATAAAAATGAATTTAACGGGTCATTTAATTTTTCGCGTCATCCCGGCGGGGTAAATAAATCAATGTTTTTTTTTAATTTGGCACGAGATTTCGTGAAAAACAAAAATCTTTCCGCATACCGCAGACGTGTATTGAATCAATTTATCGAAGATGCGCAGCTTACGTAACGTAAAGCGGTAAGTCATTTTTCAAATCAGTAAAATCTTCGGGAAATTGTGGTGAGGATTCATTACGTGCGACCGTCTTGGACGAGAGGCGAAAGTGGAAAAGTTTTTGTCCTCCTTTAATCCTTTACCTAGCAAGCCGCTGGTATTTTATCTCATTGGGATTTAGTCGACCATTCTGAATTTCGCGTAGCTTCGTATTTTCAATTCGGTAAAATGCCACGACGCAAAATTTAGCATGAAGGTTCTTTTCTAAAGTTTCTATAATGATACAATTTGTATTAATTATAATATTTCCTTAAAATAATACAACAGAATCGACTTTTTTATTAAAAATGAATTTATAGCAGTCATTGAACTGGGAAGTGTAGTTGAAAAGGTGGAATGTGCCTACGTGCGATTTTGTACCAGAAAAGAGGGGAAAAGCTAGATCAGCACAAAATTTGTCGAGTCTGTTTTCTCTTAAAATTGATAAGTGCCTGAACCGAAATAAAGGAGAGCGTCTAACGTTTACTTTAAAAATATCTTTTATTCATAGATAGACATATGCTTAGATAGTGAATGTATATATAGATAGCAGAATTTCACAATCTGTTGTTATCCAAACTTCCAAAGCAGTTCCGAAGCATATACAACGATTAAGCAGCGCATCAAGCCGTATTATCGAATTTTCGCCCCGATGGCTCCGAACGCGACATGTACGTCATAATGTCAGTCTCAGGTGAAAAGACAACAAAACAACTTCAACTTCAAATTTCATTTCTGCTTCTCATGCAGTCAAATTTTTTTTCAGTATAGATAAACCAAGAGTTATATTAAAAATATTGTTAATTTATCAACCAAACTAAAAAGTATGAAACTAAATTCTTGTTGAGTCGAAAAATTCGAGAAAATTACGAAAGCAAGCGTCGTTCAACGTCTCTCGTAGGTGGTCGCTCCCTTCAGCCCTTTCATTAATTTTCGGCACTTTGGTGGCGAGAGCACGTAACGCGCGAGACGACATCGACGCACGGAATCCCAAATGCGCGAGCGACGGCGCCAGCAGCCCCGAGAGATTCTCTCGCGCGTACTCAGGTGCGCACTGCTGCTGACGCAACGTCACGGGGTCCGTATCCTTCGACCCGCGCACCAGCCAATAGCCGGTATCGAACGTTTATCAGATAAACCCAACAACGATCGACTATACAACGATGCGACAACGGTCGCAATAATAATCGCAGACCGTTCGAGCGCACGAAGAAAAATACGAAAGACGAGAAAATGAAAAATACATACGCGAGATATTCTCGTTCAAACAGATTACATCTCGTGTGCAACAAAGTATAAGAAAATTTTTGTTAATTTATCAACAACCGTTACGCGGCTGAGATTAATGAGAGAAACTCTCGAATTCGCTAGATTGTGACTTACGCGCGTACGCGAGCGTACGTACGATTCGAAATTATACCGATATTTATCATCGCAACGATCGTAATTAAGAGTTCGCCCTGACCAAAGGCGAAATTGCAAATTCTATGTATAAAATACCGTATGCGCAGATTCTCTCGGATGTAATTTTCTTTTTTTTAGGAACAAATTCTGTTTTACTTTACCACGAATCAGAACGAATACACTCGTCGAGTTTCGCTAACGTCGCGAGGGAATAGCGTTAGTTATTTGTTTCGAATTCACGACGAGAGCACGCGAGCTCGACGGAATGCAGTCGCTCAGGCGCCGAAACGCGAACCGTGAATACCGCTTTGTTCGAATCGAAGCGCAGACAAGTTCCGGATTTTCGAACTACGGGGAATCACATGACGTCCGTAGTTAATGAATCGACGCGTGCGATTGAATAATCGGCAATAACAACTGCCGGAACAATGAAGAACAAAATATTATGAAATTTCAAAATACACACGTATCGTACGTCGTCGGGTTGAATTTCATTTCACGGTAGAGCGATTATGCTAATTTGCGAGATACAACAATCATCCGATAAAAATCATTTTCGTTTCGTTTATTAATCGACCGGGACGATTCGACTCCTTGCTTTCGCGATAAACACGTTTTCAGAATGGTAATAGTGGAAATTCCGATCCCGATCTCAATGGGCGAAATAAAAAGAGAAAACGCGGTAGCAAACGGTTTTCATAGGCCGGCATTAGTAGCGGCCACGAGATGTAATTAATATTTCGATCTCGGCAGAAGTCGATTCGCGCTTTATCAGCCCCGCGATCGCTTTCATCGTTGCGCATTGTGCGCCGAGCGCTCAATCGCTAGATCTCGGGAAAGACCGCGCGCTCTATCGTTTCTCGACCGATAATAATTAAGACCGGCCCGAAAATGTACAATTAATTGCTGCGCCCGGCAATTGGGCGTGAAGTATGAAATGTATGCGCGAATATCTAATCGCTATCGGTCATCGCGCTCTTAACCGTTAGTCTATTGAACCGCCGAGCGGCGAATTGTACGATCATCGCGAATTACCATTCCTTTTTTTTCTGCTGCACAGTACGATGATCTCATCGGAAATTAGAAAACGCACAGGCCTCTCGTATCTCCCGACGATAAGTTTCAATCAAAAGAAGATTAACCTCCCTACCGGTTCCTGTATATTCGCCGATCGGCGTAATTCGCCTTCATCGAAACGAAACGCGCATCGGACGAAACGATGAGGGATACCCGAGATAAAGTAAATTAAAGACCGCCTGCAACGAAGAATTATCGACATTAGGAACGATTGAACTCGAGACGAGTCTTCTGCCGGCCGCTCGCCCGATATTCATCACCGGAGGAAACATTTGTTTATCCACGCAATCTCTAATCTAGTCGAATATAACACTGTATGTAAAAATATTCGCGACTATCAAAGACGGTCACGCGAGCAAAGCTAGCCGTCCACTCGGGTAGAACGAGTTTATCTTTTTTTTTTTCGATAGCAATTAAATCACGAATCGGTTTAATTAAATTTCTCATCGATGTTTCCAACCGTACGCGTATTTCCTCTCTAAATATTCCTCTCTCGATAGTACGACACAGGGAGGCAGGGGCTTTTCCTGAATCCACTCTCGCGCTGCGGTCGCGCCTAGTAACATGATAAATAACCGGTGGGGCAAAAACTGGACGAGCTACCGCCTCGGCCCTTTTTCTCCTGCCGCTTATACACACTCGCGCGAGTCTCCCTTCGTTACGCTCGACGACAGGATTTTCTACGCGCGCGCGCGCGCGTATCGCAATTTTCAATGCGCGCCCATCGGCGAAACGAAAGAATTCGATATATCGTACGTGGGATTGGCCGGTGAGCGCGCGCGCGCCCGCTGCGGACAGCTAATAATCACACGCGCTCGAACGGGTCGCATCGTCGGGCCCCGAGGTTTTCGCTCCCTCGACGCGCCGCGGCAATTAATCAAGCGTGCAGAGGACGCCGGCGCAATAACACGGTGTCGATCGACGAGCGATCGTCGAAATATATACGAGAGCAAAAAAAATATCGCTACCGAGACGGCTAGTACGTAATTTCAGCGCAACCGGTTCCGGATGCCGTATTCATTCATCAAAATTACTGGCTCGAAATTTTCAGTCGCCAATGGTTCTTAGAAGCCAACCGAGCGAGTTTCGTTTACGAAAAGTGAGTTGAATTTCAGCCCGTGAGATTGAAAATGAAACTTTATGTTTCGAATCGAGGTATAGGAAGATGCGAAAATTGTATACTGTTCGAATTCGTATTTATAACCCCTAACGAGGCAAATTCCGCTAGATCTATCTTGGAGTATTGAGAGTATCACGAGCCGACTCGTGACCGAGCATCTCGATTTCCGCGACACGGGTTTCCCATCCGGAGCTCATATAGGAGCATAGAGGAGGAGAGTTTACCGTATGAACGATGACCGTGCTCGAGCGCTCTCGCGAGACTTCGCGCAAAATCGTACCGACCATCTGGCATGCAACGCGGGCCGCATTACCGCTCCTCGAGATAGTAATTGTTCCGCGGGTACTCTCCTGGATTCACAGCTGCGCGAACCACGAGAAAAAGCACTGAGCAGCTTCCACGAAACGACTCAGGAAGACTTCTTTCTCGCGACGAGCCCTGCGTTCGCGAAATTTCTCCGGTAGCCATATTATTTTTCTCGCGACAGAATAGCTACTCGGCAATTAAGAGTACTTATAGAAACTGTACCGACCCTAACAGCACACCGTGAGGAAGGATTCTTTGAATCTAACAAACTTATGCAATGAAATAGACCAATAAAAAAAATAATTTTATTGATTTAAAGATATTTTTAAACGCCTATAAGCGATAATTTAAAATACTTGTTTTATCTCTAAAAAAATACTCGTTTCGCATTAACAAATATCAATGAAACAAATTTTAATTTACGAATCTCTTCTCGGAGCATCTTAAGAATGCGGCAGTATAAAAATAAAATGTCACTTCGTACAGCTCCGTTTCGTCGAATAGGAAAGGAAGATTCATTCCTCAAATACGATAGACGAAGCGATAGAGATCTAGCGAACTCTTGTGTCATTTTAATGGCTTCATTGTTCGTTCCGCGATTTATTGAAACGGTCACCCGGTAATTACTGGAAAAAACACGCCAAGTCGTTCTGAAACTGCAACGGCGATAATTAAACCACACGTCATGTCCTGCGGAAAATTGATTGCTCGGATTATCGGGACCGATGCGAGTAAATACACGGTTCAGAAAATTAACGAGGACCGCTTCGAACGACGACCCAAATGTTGTTTTTAATAATCGTCGACTCGACGACTGATCCACGTCCAGCCCACCAATATTGTTTCAGGAAGTACATAGGGCTCGTGACCCGTAAAGAGAAAGAGCCAAGAGATTCCGCCGGAGGGGATAAAGAAGATCGAATTATCGACACATCTTCGCTCGATGAACCCTACCAGGAAGCGAAACAATAAACCTCATGTAATTCATCTGCGCGTACCAAAGAGTAATTTGAAAAATTTATTCTTGAATATACTATAAATACTAAATGACCATCGAGAGAGATTGATGGTATTGACGGTATTATTATATTCGGTGAAATCTTTAAAATTGTGAGATCATTTTGCGAATTATTCTATAATTGTGGGGTAATTAGTTTCAATATCCAAAAAATTATTCATAAATCATTATACATCATCATAAGTTCAAGGTTTTCATTTTTATTATGTATAAAATTTCTTTTTTCTTTCGAGAAAACCAAATATTTTCTATTTACTATCACCTGGTACATTACACAAATTAGGCTACAAAACAATAGTAGTCTACGTACAACAATAGTAGTTTACGTATTTCTTCTACGATTCCCTTCTTTTTTGGGGATCATTCATTCTCTGCCTAACGATTAAGTATCACGTTAACTTTATCACGAAACCAACAGTCTGACTATCAAAATCAAAATGAAACAATAGAATTGATGATATCTACAGATTGGCTAATTGAGATCATTCTCAACCTAGTGTTTGAGCGTGAAATTTTTCACTAAACTCGAGTCATGTGATTTAAAACCGCAGACCACAGTGAGGTTTCGGTTGCTGTGACGTTTAGATGAGCTAATCTGAAACCACAAACAATAACGGAGATATTCCAAGAAAAGAGCGCAGTTAGTACCGTCATTAAGTAAATTAATCCAATTAGAGGCCGACCGAGAGTCCAGGAATTCCACAGGACAGCTTTCCTATAAGTGTATAATGTCACCTTTCTAACTGCCCTAATGATTCTATGCCTTGACTAATTTGCGAGGGAATAATAACGACGAAACAAAATCTACGATTGCGCTGGGGCTCTTTGGATTTCTTTTCATTCTCTTTTTTGTTTCAGTATTTGAACCCCGAACAAAATATATAAAAAGTAAAGAATATAACGTACTCTTATAATTTAGATTTAGTATTTTACAATGATATAACACATAGTTCTTCACAATATAATTAACCAAACAAATCAGAAATCGACATGTAAGGAATCAAATTGTTACATAGAATGTCTAAAAGAATAAATTTGTCAAAACGGGTAATTCTACCATAATGGATAAAAATCCGGGTGCAAGCGACATTTCGACAAATTTCAGTCAAATTCATGGGTCTACAAGTAAGAACTTAATAGATTATGATTAAGAATGCGGTTTCAAGTGATGTCACAGAATTCACAAATCTAGCAATTCTAAACTTTCGTATAAAAGCAAGTGACGATCTCCCTCAGCGTTATAAGCGAGCTGATTATGCAGCTATTGCGATGGGTGAGTACAAAAATATTTTATATGTAATATATGGATAATAATAAAAAAATATAATTTACCACATAACGCAGTTCGGAATATTGATAATATCCAGCCATGTCGTCGGGCAGAATTCACGACCCTACAGACAAGCAGGTTATTCATACGATCGACCAAATATACCATTCTCATTGCCATCGCCGGGTCGAGTAACATCACCTGAATATAGTTCTCCATCGTATTCTCCATCACCACAATATAATTATCCTAGTTATAATTACCCAGCACCATCTCCTCCTTCGCCGCCGTCTCCTCCATCACCTCCAAGCTACAGCTATCCAAGTCCTCCTCCACCACCTCCTCCTCCTCCACCGCCACCACCTCCTCCGCCGCC
>NCVS01001058.1:253147-316530 GCA_003055095.1 Goniozus legneri | reverse complement strand
CCACCACCACCCCCACCTCCTCCTCCGCCGCCGCCGCCGCCACCGCAATACTTGCCTCCATCCCCGGCACCTCCTCCACCACCTCCACCTACTCGAAGACCATCACGACCAAGTTACACGTACCCAAGCCCTGCTCCACGGCCACCAGCCACACAGCCGAGTTATAGTTATCCGACTCCGTCACCACCAGCATATCGACCGCCACCACCACCACCGCCACCTCCTCCACCGCCACGCACTTATCTTCCACAACCAAGACCACAAGTACAGCCACAAAATAGGAGATATTTGCCACCACCTCCAGTGAGGCCACAAGACAGAAGATACTTGCCACCAACCAGTTGAAAACTTTGTGGACTGTCGTCTTTGTTATTCTGCTAATTTTCAACGAATTTTCAAGTATTTTATTGTTAAATGAATAAAATGTTTGATAAATTTGGCATGTACAGGAAAAATATAAATAATAACGTAATTTTTTAAACAGAACCACATTTATTTTAAATACATTTGTACGGTATCAGCTAGTAAGACTATAATCGATATCACAGCATATTTTCAGGTAGACAATCGGAGTGTCAGTCTTAGCAATACTAAAACAAAATGAATCTAATATCTATTCAATCTAGGTTAACTTACTTGTCATATAAATAAACATTACATGATCGTTACGCTACTTTGAGTATTCATAATAACAATCTCGGGAACATAAGCGCGCAACTCCATTTAGACAATATATGTTTCTGCGCAAAAACATAAGCCAAATGGAAAATACGCTGTGTTGATTAGTCATAATCCAATGCGTTAGCGGATTAAATCTAACAGGATATGACCATACATATAAATGTTATTTGTAGTGTTATACAAACTATTCTGTCCTTTCTACCGATATTATTTCATTTTCCAAAAATCATAATTTTACCATAGTTCTGAACGTTTTCCGTTTCGCATATAATCAGTTTGAACTATTACTTTTCGAGTTAAACGTATCTCGAAACAACATCCAAAATACATTTAATTACGAAATTGAATAGTATATAAATTATACAACGATTATAACATATAAAAAATTTGAGAAACCATGGAAATCCAATTTTTAATTTAATTCTATTCTCGAGACTTCAATAATTAATAAAAATAGTTAACAAATATCACAAATTACATTTCGTACTGTTGGTGAAAATAATTACAAGTAAACATATAGTCCGCATATGTATTACAGTCTACAGACAATTTGCAAATTGGCGTAAGTCAAAATTTTTTAAAACGAAATTTATAATTTACACAGAAATAATACCCTGTTGCAACGAAGATAATATTCGTATTTCATTAGTGACTCAAACAACAGAAAAATTTCTCGGACTTGTGCCAATTTGCGGCCATCGATTTTCAATATTTTACAATACAAATGTTTTAACGAATAATAAATATTATGCTAATTAATTTCCAATATTAGTTATCCGGTCTTATGACGGAGAGAAATAATCGAAATGATTGGAGTGTATTGAGAATTGAGAGACTATTCGTCGCAAGTCTCCGTTAATTTATCCAAACAATCGTACGATTTCGACTGAATGATATACCTGTAAAAAAATCGATCAATTAATATCAGATATTCTCGTAACTTATCATCTAGGAAAAGATAAGGAAAGCAATAATCGCAAATGGCATGCAGAGTATTTTGTGTGTTAGTAAGCGAAGCGAAAGAACTAACCTAAAATTACAATTTAAGATTGTTTTTGCCACAACCGTTTGTGTATTGGGTCCCTTCTTCCAACGTGAAGGATCATCTTTCCCGTCTTTGCAGTTCTGAAAGTCTGAACTGCTTTCTCGTGGGTCATTCCGTTCATAGGTATGCCGTTGATCGCCAAAATTTCATCTCCGACTCTGAGTAGACCACCATCGGCCGCTTGTCCTCCGTCCTTGATATCTTTGACAAAGATACCCATAGAACCCTTAACACTATCCGAACCACCGACGATAGTGAATCCCAATTTCTTCTCCGATCCTTTCTCGAACGTAACAGTTATCAGATCCATGGACAAACTCGTGGCTCTTCTCGGGCTAGTTACCGGTTTCGCGCTACGCTTCTTGACCACATGGAACTTCCTCATTCCCGTAACTCTCTGTTCGCTGTCGGTCCGCGTGTCCTGCTCTTCCGTATCCATATTACTAATCGAACTCTCTGAGTTGCCGATGTTAGTTTTTCTCAAAGCTTTGATCACTTGGCTCGTCGGAACGTCTACTTCACCCTCGCAGTTCGAAGGTAGTACACTCGGCATACCAGAATGTTCTATAGCTTCCTCGTCTTTGATTTTCCATACGTCCGTATCGCTTCGCGTTCGAACCAACTCTCCCCAAGTGTCGCCGATCTCTTCGCCGAACGAGAAGGTCGGCTCTCTGGCTATTTGCAAATCAACAGCGCCGAACGAGCTACGTAGAGCGGTTCTAGCTTCCGAAACAGACATACCTCGCAATCTACGTCCGCAAACTCGGACAATCTCGTCTCCCACGCGAAGCTGCTTCGATTTCGCGGCTTCGCCGTCGGGGTCCATCTTCGAGATGACGTAAAAAGGTCTCGCGGCGTCTCTCCTCTCCACGGAAATGCCCAGAGTTCCAGGTTTGTCGATGAAGAGCTTCATCGTTTTCAATTCGCGCCGTACGAGAGTCTTCGAAGGCGTGGACGATATGATAGCGGACGACATAGAGATCGCTCGAGACATGGTTGCTTGCTTTTTGAATTTATTATAGATGGTATTATCGAGCGCTTCCGGCTCCATGTTGGATCGCGATCTTTTCGGACTGTAGTATTGAATTGGATCTGTCAGTAAATTGTGATTTATTTTATTAGCCGGTGGGCTATCTTTGCACGGTGATGCGGCATCGTCGAGTAAATTTACCAAACTGGCTTTCTTTTTGTGTTTCGAAGCATTTTGAATGATCGTGTCGTGTCTTATACTCTGCGATTTTCGCATGCTTGGATGTACCAGTAACATAGTCGAAGTTGAAGTATGTTTCTTTTGCGGAGTACGAAGAATGTTTTTGTTGCAATCGCTTTTAAATAATAGTCGTTCAACAGTAGGCAAATTGGAGGTACTTTTTGTCAAATCGCGTTGACTATTGTTATTTACGAAAGAATCTTCATTGACTGCTCCGCACAATCGATGATCTTGATTACGATCATCGGTAAATTGGTCGTCGTTACAGCTTTCGGTATCCGAACCATCTGTTCCGACGACGGTACTTTTCGGTTTCATCGAATCGTTCAAACTAGTACGTGATACGGCTATCGTATCGTCCAAATTCTCAGGAGCAACTAACGTATCGTCCGATTCTGTTGTGTCGGATATATTTGAAGGTTCCGCAACTCGTACCGCGCTTAATTCGGAAAAGTCTTCCGAAGTAAGCGATAAACTACGAGGTTTCATACTAGCTGCAGCTAGTTTTTCGCTATCGGGAGAATCAGCCCCAGCCCTTGTACTGTCGGAATCGTAACCACTCTCATCACACCCTAGTCGCAGATAATGCATCATTTCGTCCAGGTTAGTCATAGGGTATGATCTAGTCCTCTCCATCCTAAAAAATTTTAAATATTTATTCGATTCGATATTTAAATGAATCATTACTATAAATAAGCCATGCATTTCGAAAGTGAAGTTTTTATTCCTAACTATAAATTTGTTTTTACGAGAACTTAATTTAAGTGGTACTTGTTAATAATCGACAAACGCCACTTTCGAAATAAATGGTTCAGATAGAAAAATCTACCCACCTCTCCGAGTCTTTAGTGTTGTTAGGTGCCGTGAACAAATTTTTCTTAACATTATCGACTTGGGAGTCTTTCGATTCCGAAGTAACATTGTTCTTGTTGATATCCGTCGTAGAACTGCTAATACGACGTAACGGACTGTTGCTGGTTCCAACTTTATTTAAAGTTTCCCGAGCGAAAGCAGTTCCTTCGCGAGTCTTTAATATATCCTGATTCGTCAGGAGATAACTCAATAAACGTTCCTGCTGTTCGAGACCCTGAATACTCTGACTCAGTTGTCTCTTCTTCTCGTTGAGTATAGCCTCTCGAGTTTCCCGATTGGCATTGACGCGAGTCAGGTTGCTCTTAATCGCACCCTCGCTAAGTGCTTTCTCCATCGGATAGTGCGCGATGCAAGTTACGTCCTCTTCCTCTTGGATAGTCACGTTCTTGGAAGGAGCATCTCCGCTCGAGACGTTATTGCTGCGCTCGCTACGAAAGAAATTCCTTAAAGAGAAGTTCCGCGAAATTCTCTTTGGCTTCGATACAACCGGCGATAGCGACTTGGTTAAACCCTGAAATCAGTTTACATTGTTACCTCCAATCTCGAATAATTCGTTCGACGCTGATTATTTAATAGGACGGAATCAATTAGTTAATTAAAAAGTAGGTATCCTCACGTTTTCTTTTTCCTCGACATCGTTAGCACTCTTGCGATTGGGACTCCATCTGCGTCTTCGGCCCGATACCGATAACAATTCCGAGCTATCCGATCTCGTTAACTGATCCCACCTTTTTCCGACTTTACGACCCCAGGTTGATATTTCTGCAGGACAAGATTAAATTAGCATCATCTTAATTGGAGAATATCGAATCGATGAAGATGACTCACCTTTGCGCGTCGGAAATGCGGATGGCGGCCCCATAGCTTTCTGTACAACATCGCTAATAACCTCCTTAACCGTTGTACGCACAGAAACGTTGTTTTCTACATCTGACGCGCTAGCAGCGACGACGGTATTCTTGTTTTCGTTGGTTATCGTGGGATCCGCTCCGTCCTGCGAGATTGGCGTCGCCGAAACCAACTGCGGGCTCGTGTCGTTTGTGTTACGCTTGAACAGCCTCATTGTGAGATCCTGCGCGACAAAAGAGGATCAAATTAATTATAATGTATAACTTTGACGAAGAAAACAAATATAATTTTGTTTTTATGTATAATTTTATCGCATAGGATTACACGGAATATTATTTATGACGTGATAAGATCGAGATTTGGCGATTTCTTCTCGCGAATTCTGAGTGCCGGCCAATGATGGCATATAGCGGAGCGCAAGTGGCGATGCAACAAAAGGCACGGACGAGTTCGAGCACTCAGCTCCGGCCGATCACTTTCTAGACATTCCGATCGGCGTTTAAGCAACGCTTCCTTCAACAACAACGAGTTGTGGTAGCTCGCGTGCCACCTCCTGAAACGCCAACTTTATCACTACCACGGTTACGCTTTTACGACATTCGTTTCAATGCGTGTCAATACTTCGGTAGGGAAAAACTTCTCGATCTCTCTCTTTCTGCCTCTCTTTCGTTCTCTATCTAGTAGTATTGAGACTGTATCGAACTACTCGGAGGCGGTCGTCGCGAGATTGCTAGCCCACGGGCTCGCAGAGATTACAGATTCCTTCACGCGAGAATACTCGTTTCGAGACTCTGACTTTTCAATATTTGTTACAATTTTTCATGCAATATTTAATGAAAATTGTTATCGGAGCGCTACAACTCTGAGTTACGATTATTATCGGCGTGAAAAATGGCGGGCATTTCGATTTTGCGCACCACTTCCTTCTCGCGCCGACACGAGTGCTAATCGTAAAGCGTGGCGTCCTTCGGAGTTGAGTCTACGACCTCCCTTTCTTCTCGAGATTTCTCTCTCCATCTCGCTCGGATACTCGCGACTCGCTGGATCCGTCGCGAGTCCGCGTGTGCGTGCTCGATACGCGCCTTTCTCGATTCGCGACACCGTGCCCAGACCCGTCTGGACGCCCAGACCCGGCGCTATCGACGCGCCATACCTCACAACCCTTTCTACCATCGTTTCGCTTTTTACGAAACGAGTCGACTTTTATCGAGGCTAACAGCGTTTTTTCATTTCGTTTCGCGTAATAACAGTTTTCGTTGCTCGAGCAATTGATATTTATCCCCCTGATACGAGACGAAGCTTTAATTATCGAGAACTCGATCTCAGCGGACCGGAAATTCGCACGGTATTTTTACCTTTTATCGGCGCGAGCGCGAATCAGCGTCACGTGGTCGTACGTCGATCCGACAAGACACTCGATCACTCGAGGGGCCCGACTCTCGGTGAAAATTCCTAATTAAGCAAGTCACCCGGTATGTGGTTGGACGGGCGCACCGGTCGCGTAACAAGAAGCGCAAGGATGAAAAGAGAGGGAGAAAGAGAGACGCGAGAGTAAGCAGAGGAGACGAAAACGCGACGGAAGCAGGGAGTGGAGACGAGGAAAGTGGCCACGGGGTTGCCCACGTGTGCCCGTATAAGTGCACATCACGTACGTTCACCGCAATAGTGCGAGAAAGAGAGAGAGAGAGAGAGAGGAGAAAGAGAGCAGAAGAAAAAAGAGGGCTGATTTTTCCGCGACACTGACGGTGGATTCGCGCGTGCGAAAACCGAGGCACGTACTCGAGGGATTCGCCAACGAACTCGTGCGAGTCGTACGAAAAAGAATATCGATCTGGCGCTCGAGGCTCGAGATCTCGATACCGCACTGTACCGTTACCTCGCCGTTAACCGTATTTCGTTCGATTATTTTTCCTAATGTTTATTTAGGACCCGAACAGAGTCACGGATACGTCGTGCGCGGCAAGTAAATAAGTTGTTTTTTTCCACCTTCCCTCTTTTTTCTCTACTTTACGCCTTTTGTGCTCGCGCGTAGAGAGCCAGCCGCGGAGAGTAAAATCGCACGTTAACGACGAGAGCATTGCGGTCGTAATATAGAAGCCATGAAAAATTCAAGCGGACGGTTTATCATTTTTAATTTGACTTTCCAATGGAAACACGTCTTCTCTCGCACGATGGCTGCAATAACGCCTAACGAAGCGAAATAAGCATACAGAAGTTAATAACAGACACGAGGTGCGCACGAGCGCGAGCTGTTAATGTTTCGTCATGGTCTGTAAATCAGTGGATTCTTGTTCTCCCTTTTTTTTCATCTTTATTCTTTTCCATCCCCGAGATAAAATAAAATCGAAAAAGTTACGCACGCAATCGCGTCTCGAGTCACTTTCTACGATGACTGCAATCGTCGTCGTTTAATTGTTCGACTCGCGATAGCCGCGACTCGCTCGCGATTTCGATTTTCTCTGGAGGACTTTCGCTCGTGTGCGTGGACATTATAATCACTTCCCAGTCTTGCACGCGGGTGTAATTTACGACCGACAATTATCTATAAACAATGAACGGTAAGCGCACCGTAACGCATTCGAGGAAAATTAATCCCGCTCGAGGAAAACAGCAATCTAGCTCGTCGATGACAATTTTCGATTCGAGATATGACGGGAAAGAAGAAGTTAGTTTTAAACAGTTAATATTACTGTCAATTACATCTTCTCGCTCGTAAATTTCTAAGCGATTTCATTGTAGAGTGGTATATTGTATCTGTTTTTAATTTATTGCTTATTTTATTTATCACTGAAAGAAACGTTTACGAATTTCATTTCAAACACTATAAATAAAGTACGACAAATAAGTAATCTTTAATCGCAATCACCATAAGGGCAAATCATCCTTATGCGTCGCGTTAAAATAATTTTTTTATTTGTCTCATTTCAATTTTTTCAAACTTACTCACGGAACTGCACAGTGCACGCCTACGCGGTCGGAATTCGCGAGACGTTGTGTTGCGCTTTCCGCAATCGTCCCGTAAAACACGCGGCTTTATTACCGTCGATTCGGTATAACGAGCTGGATGGGGCACGGCCCGATGCGATGTTTAACGATTAAACAATATATATCGAGTGACGGGTGGGAGGAGCCCGCGACTTTTCCACTCGCGAGCGTGTGGAAGCCAGCCAACGAGGCGTATCAGCGCGCCACCGAGTCGCCCGAAACGCGTAACGGGCCTTCCTCTCTCGCGTGTCTTTCCATGGGTGTCTCCTCGTTCTCGCGCAGGCTATCATGCCCACGGTTAGAATCCGCCGGAAAGACATTTGCTTAGATCTAAGACAATTACCCACCGAGATATACCGGGTTAGCCCAGTTTACAAAGTGCCGCAATGCCCACGTATTTTATTACCCAAGAACAATGCCAGATTTACTATTCATCGAGTAAATTAGGCACTCGGAGGGAAAAAAATGATTCGCGTAATTCCCAACTTTACGGGCACTGAGCTCGAGACATTATCGTTTACCTTGGCCCCTTTCGGAAATTCGCTACGGCGAGGCTAACTTTTTGTAAAAAAATTAATTCCCTCGATTACTACCGTATTAATGAAGGCAATTGAAAAATGTTTATGGTGCAGGACAGCGCAATTATATATTTTTATTAGCAGAGTTGAGTGAACCGGTTAATTGAATTGTCACGGTATTGTTTAGGCAGTATGGAAATTCTCATTTCTCCCACCGCAGGAAACGAAGTTCGAGTGGTATCGTATCTGCCCTCTACTCGCCAAATGTTGGAAACCATATTGTAAATCGGCAGACTGTTCCTGTGACGTGACATTGGCGTTTTTTTTCTCACGCTCACCCAAGGCTTCGCGCGACTTTTCATTCATTCCTCGACCCCTTACGTCCGTCGTGCTCCCTCTCTCTCGCTCTACTCGCTTCACCCACCCCTCCTTCCTCCGTGCTTACTCTCTCGTCTCATCCTATTCCGCTTCCTCCAGAAATAGACGCACCATGACGGCAAAAGACGAGTCGACTCGCGCAGGAAGTCAGCCGCTTCCCGTCCACACGGGCGCGCAAACGCTATTTCCGTTCCTCTTTTCGAAATCCGTTCTCGCCCCGTCCGGATTATTCGGCCTTTTTTCATCTCTTTTTTTCATAACTATGTTATTTCTTCCCCCTTGGTTCTCCCACGTGGGACCTCCTCTCCCCTCCGTCTCGTACCATTGGTGTTGTAAAAATATGAAGTTCGAGTCGTCGAACCGCCGCGAGGGATGAGAATAAAGACGTTCCTTTCGCGGCTCCAAAGATTTAACGCCTCTCGCGCTAGCGTTCCATTTTTAAAGCTCTCTCCAGTCGAATGTTTGGCCGATCGTAAGGGTCGTTTATTACGGCGACTCTCCGAGAGTGCACTTTTGCCAAAACGACCGCAGTTAAAACGAAATTACGGACGAAAAAAGCAGTCCTCGTCGCGATTTTTCATTGCGAAACAAAAGAGCGTTTACAACGTTGCGAATCGTTAAGACCGAAATGGCGAATTTGCGGTTCCGCCGTCTCGCTCGAACTTTGTATACGTAAATGCGAAATACGTCTGGATAACTTGGTGCAACTCGATACGTCGAGGTATCGAACATTTCGCGATAAACGTAGAATGTATAATGAGTCTGCATGCATATGTATATGATCTAATGGCTAGATTCGCGTGTACTTAAGCATCGTGCTTGCTCGTGGAGGAGAGAGGGGAAGACGCTCGGCGACTCACCTATTTCGAGGTAACGGTACGAGATCATAGGTGATGCGAGATGCATTACAGTTACTCCGCTTACTTTATTCAACGGGCAGTAAACGGTGGACTTTAAATCACGCGCGCGCCTCTCGAGTACCTCCTGCGTGAGCGCGCGCGCGCGCTTTTTTACGCTATTCCTACGCTAAATGTGGGTGATTGGGTTTATCTTGCCGCGCGCGCCTCTACTCGTCATAAAAAGTTGACGGACTCATGATACTCTCTTCCGGCAACACGTGGCTGCTAGTTTCGGTAAAAAATTTCTATAAATTGGTTTCTTCAGTGAAAATTTATCGCGAATCGATATCTACGGTTCTTCAAAGAATTTTTCTCATTCAGCGGGAACGTGTTTCGATTTTTCACCTCGGTACGTTCCGCAAAAACAAACGAAAACAGGGGAACGGTGAAGCTCGTTGATCGAGAGTCGTAAACGGATGATTTATGAAACGGACGACAGATTTTCGAGTATTCCGTTAATCCTTGTAAGACGCGAAATTGAATGGCACGCGAGCGCGAACGGTGAACGAAACGCGAGGAGCGAGCAACAGCTGTGTCTTCACGATGTGCAATGACTCTACCGAAAGGAGAATTTTTTTCATCTCCGCTGGCTCCTTTCCTGTCGACTCACGTCGTAAATTGCGTCGATGTCACGTCAAACGGAATAGAAAAATAATCCAATCGCGTAATAGTTATCGCCGGTAGGCTGGGTCAATGAAACGCGAACAAATACCGTCTCGCGTGTGATTTTTAATTTCGTTTCATCGCACGTCAAGATGCGAAAGGCCGGACCGGCGAGCGATGATTAATCGATCGATATTCTCGATCTCGTGGACTCTCGCGCGAGAAAGAGCCGATCCTTTCACTTTTCGAGGCGGGAAATTATCTTATTAAGTTTTTATAGCGAACACACCTTGCGTTATAAAAAAATAATGCCTCGTTTTATCGGTGATTAGAAAATGGGCAACTTTCTACGAATTTTATCGGTGAACGCAAGAGTTTCGAAAAAACGTATAGGCGAGCGAATAGATAAATTTCATATTAGATGTATAAAAATAAATTACTCGAATTTTCCCATAATTTTATCATGGATATTAACCATAACACGATCGCTCTTTCCATCCGGCGAGATCTTTCTTGTTTTTTCTCAACGACAGCACGGAGAATGTGTGTCAGTCTTCGATGCCTCGAGGACGCGCGACTTACGATTTTTACTTTCTACCGAACGCTGTTTTACAAAGAGAGTAAAAAAGAAGGTACACCGATCCGTTGTGGTGAAAAAAAACGGTAGAGAGTCGGTCCAGCCTATGGCCGAAATACCGAGGCGAGATTTCGCGCGATACACATGCGACGTAACTTCCTCCTCGTCCTCCTCTCTCGGCTTTAATCGGCCGCGTAATGAGATGCAATAGCCGCAACGGTATTCAGGTCTCGCTTGCGATACACGTTACCAGATTTCATCGATTAAACACGATCCTCCTAAACGGTTGGATAAGATTTTCAAACTTTTTTTCCGCGCGGATCGATTTCCGTAATTAAAATCGATTAATCAGGGAAGCGAGACGAGGTAAAAAAGAGACGGCGCGCAATGAGGAAGCGCTCGCGGAGATGAAGGAAGTTGAAATACTATCGAGAAGCCGCGGCACGTGTTCCAGTTATCAACGACGCGTGCGCGGGAGACGGGCGACTTTAATTGCCGGGATCGGGAGAACACTATCGAGAGATATCATCTTAAACGAACCAAATCTAATGCGATACGCGGCCACGATCGCGATCGAACAACGCGCGGAGCCTCGTTTCGTGTTTACACACAAACGCGCTCGCGCGCCTCAGGCCAGCCCAATTAACTATAATTAAATCCCATCTAGCACGTCATAACCGCGGAAAATAAATATTTCATGTACCTCGACCCGCACGCGATTATTTCATCGAGTGCAAAGTTTACGACTGATTTATTCCTCGTCATGCGAGGCTCGGGATTGCGGCAGGTCGGGAATACAACCTGCCGATTAGTCGAGGATAGTTATCGTTTGAAAAAAAAAATTTCCATTCCCATAGCTACGCACTCGAGATTATTCTCGTTCACGTAGCTAGCGAGACGAAAATCTATTGATGGTTGCAGGTAGTTCCGCGGCATTAATTCACCGGGGTAACTCGAGCTCGGTTCGGTTGTGAATATTCGTCGCGTAGAGAGCCCCGAAAAACCGAGACCGGGTGGCATTGTTACGCGGGAGCGTGGGAGAGTCGCCGAAAAATCGTCGACTGTGAAAGGTGCAACCTGCGAGTTTATATATACACATCCCACATAACGGTGAAAAAAAGGACAGTCGACATCTGGTTCGTCTCGTGACCGGCCACGGGTTCCCATGAGAGCGCGTTTACCCCCCTCAGGTATACGCAAACTTCTAACGGAGTCCACCGTCGCTTCCCTCCCGCTCTAGTTTACCGAACTAACCAGATTAACGCCCTTTTTCGACGGCAACAAACGAAAACGTCAGAACTCGCGATGGAAACAAAACAAGAGATAAAATGAAAATAAAATATTTCTTTACGATAAGAGCGTTTCGAGCGAAACGAGGTGAGCAAACGTCCACAGTCCTTCGCGATTTTTTCCGATAACGAACCTTGAATCCGAGACAAACAGGGAGAACTTCGTTATGGCGATTTCGCAGATTAAAAGTCGCGTTTATTTTTCTATGCTCTCGAGAAGAAACCTCGAATCGCGCACGCGCGACTTCTGCACGGGTCCGCAACGAGGCAATCGATCGAGAGCATCGATAACGTTTATTTAATGCGAGCGATAACGCACGAGATGGTTGTAATTCGTTGCGAGTATCGGCACGCGAGCTGAAAACCTCGAAAGACGGAAAATGAAATAAGCGCGGCGGGCTTCGTTCCACGAGGCTGTTATAATATACAGAGTTCGTGATATTCAAAGTTGGCACGAAGTGTGCATAACACTTGGGTAATCGAGGGAGAAGAGCACGCTCTAGGTATATCGTGCAAACGAGAATCGAACGCAACATCCTGCTTTCCCTACGCGCGATAGCGATTATTTTAGCCGACCGGCGCTCGTTTTAATCATCGTTTTATCGTCCGGACGCTTCCGCGACAATTCTCGAGCGCGTTTTTCTTCTTGCTTCGTTGCTTCGTTAAGGAATAAAAACCGAACGTAATACTTTCATCCTCAATTTGCGAAATTCCCGATTCTCGATCGTCCAAAGGTGGGTCAAACGAGACTTAAAAAACGAATTAAGAGATCTCAAGAGATCCGGCAATAAAAAGCGCCACATCTTCGCGTTTCTTGTTTCATTTTTATTATCGGCAATCACGAGGCTGCGCAAATTTTAGTAGTGAAATAAACTATTTTGAGAAAATCGTAGTTTTATAGGGGTTCATCGCATTTTCGACCGCGGCGCCCTCGATGTGCCTCAACGCATGAACTCCGACGCGATTATTACGCAAAGAGGGAGAAAAGAATTACTAAAATAAGCCCGATGAAGAATCTCATTAATTAAATCGGAGAACCGACCGCGATTTTACGGATACGGAACATGTGTTACGACACTACCGAGTTTTTTACTCTCAAGATCGAGGTGCAATCTCTATTTGGTATTGCAAAACCGGTATATCGATGGAAAATATTTGTGCTCAACATTGACTGAACCCGTGACGCGATGAGAAAAGAGAAAAAGATCGATGAGCCTATACCGATCGTCAGTGGATGAGTTTTATTAGATTCCGAAGATCCCAGGTACCGATAGCCAACCGGTAATATAGAAAAACTACAAATGTCGCGTTGCACAACAAAATACATCCGACGTACAGTGACATAACTCTATTAGAAAATAATTCGTATTATTTTTAACCACGTCGTAAATAACATTCTCGTTACCCTCGGGATTTCACGCCACGTTCCGAGAAGAGCAAATATCGCAGTAAGCCTCTGCAAACTCGCATGCTCGCGTTATCGCGCGTCAAAATTTTGCCTGGGCATGAAAGAGAGAGAAAGAGAGGAAAAGAGAGAGGGGAAGAGAGAGAGAAAAAGTTGGGTTTTATCCCGTGGCGGATTTACATGCATTTTATTAGCGCCTACAAGCACCTGCGACAACTTCTTATTTGCTCGTGAGCTTATCTGCACCCGAGATGACATGCTCGGTCGCGAAGCAGGGTTGAGGTCAGATAGAGATGCCGAGATTAGATGAACCGGGAGGAATGGAAGAGGAGAGAAAAGTCGAAGAGACGGTGGAAAGAAGACTGACTGGTGGAGGATATGGAAAAAAAAAGAATAAGCGAAAAGGGAGTGAGAGAGCTCGGAGAGAGTTCGTTGCCCGAATGCCTCCTTCTTCGCGTCCTTCTCGTCCTCCTCGTCCTTTTCCTTCGCCTCTTTCCATTCTTTTCCACTTCAACGAGCGCACCGAATACTCAACCCAGCGCACGTGTGCCCTCGCGAGTACTCTCATTTATTTTTTTTTTTCTTTTTACAGGGGAGTACACGTCATCAATCGACGAATCTATACAGGTAAGGGATCCGTGGGAGACTACCGGCTTTTTACCCTCCCTTGTTTGCTCGCCCCACATGCCCCGAACGTAAATATGGAAACTACACCACCAGCCTAATTCGGTCGGCCAAAAATAATTCCAAATGACTTCTCGATCGTTATTTTTTATCGACCTATTGACGTTAGATCGAATAATACGTCAAGTTCGCTCGAGTCGAAAAATTCGATCGGTTTCTCATCCGAATTTGTATTGTTTAGTCGTATTGTTTGCGTCTGTACTCAAATTTCTCGGCTCGAATCTAACAATCGATGAATCACGATAGAAAGATAGAGAGAGAAGGAGACGTGGGCCAACGACCGTCCTCGGGATCGTAGCGCGAAAAAAAGGCAACATTCCGCGAGAAACGGTTACAAACGAGCGCTGGCTCTCGTCGTTTACACCGTCGTCCGAGGAGTGGGGCATGTTTATTGCGCTACGATCATTAGGCCGACTCGTACTTTCGTTTTTGCCGATCATATCTCAAAAGCGTCGCTCCAATCGGTATGCAAGGATAAAGGGACTCCTCGCGAATGCTAATAACACGTAAATGGCATGCGCGCGCGAACGTACTATTACACAAACGAAACTATCAATTTTCCACCGGTCGATCAATCGAACGTCGGGATTCACAGATTTTCGGTCAGCGGAACGAGCCGGGGTACCGTTGAAAGCCAACGAGACAACAACAGTAGAATCCTCGAGTGTGTTTACACGCTACAGGACCGTCGTGCGAACCACGACGGCTCGAGATCGCGATAAAAATAATTTCGTCGTTGAATATGGAAGCGGACCGAAGATGGCTCGGTGGGGTCGGAGATAATGCACGACCTTACGGTTTGTACGGGCGCGATTTCTTTCGCTCGGCCTGTCACGTGTCATTAACGCCCATGCACTCGCGGATCGAGCTTCGTATCCCGGATCGGCCAGCGAACAATACAATTATATCGACAAGCGCGGGGAGTCCTTTTGTGCGACTCGATAGAAACCTCACGGCAATCTCGATGTCCATTACACGCATGATCGCGTGGTTTGCACTTCTTTATTATCCCCGGGGCCTTCTTTTCATCGGTAACAAATTACATTCGTATTGTCTAACGCGAGCCGTCTATCGCGCGCTGTCTAACGGAACGGGAGGGATAATTCTCAGTTTTTCTCTATTTACCTCGCGCGGTTTTGAATACAAGCGAATTTTTCCTAGGCGAGCTACGGTAAGTCCACGGGGATTTTAAAGGCGGGGTGTAAAACCGCTTGACCTGCGCGCCTCGAGTGGAAACGCTACCTGCTACCCACGGGGGTCTTTTCAAGTGCAATAAAATCGTAAAGCTCGAAAATCTTCGGCCATAACGCACTGTCAGTGAGCGATCGCGAAACGTGAGAACTGTCGATTCGGGAATGATTTACGTAACATACGGGCAAATACATTCGTGTTTTTATTCTGGAATTGTATGAATTTTTCGCGGAAAATTATCGACGAGTTGACTCCCATTTAATCCGATTATTCGAGTCTATTTTTCTGGCTCCAGGCCAGCCCTCGCCCCGATGCGAGCAAAACCTGTACATTTTAATCCTCTTTGCTCGTAATTATTACCCTTTCGCCACTTAAAATTACCGGTTCGGTAACCTAGGTTGAAAATTATTGGAAATTTTTTAAAAACCCGCATCGAAACACCGAATTGCGTTCGGAGTGTTCATTTTCGTGCGATATTAGTGAATTCGTTTCACGGTGCTAACTGCACTAACGCCTGAGATATAACACGCGTGTCAACAAAGAACTTCGGTTGCCAAGTCGAGCCGCGCGGCACCCCCGCTAGTGTCGGAGAGGCGGCACGTAGGAACGAAAACCCGGTGAAAAATATCATCTGTCTAATAATCGCTTCGCTAAATAGTAAACTCGGGAATTGACGGTACCATTATTGTCACACCGTGACATTCGCTCGAATAACAAACACACACGCACACACACACCAGCGTCATTATGTAGACTCGCGTTTTTGCTGACCAGCTTGGGTCAATAACACGAGGTTCCGTCGGCGTTTGTCAAGATACAATTTTTTTGCCGTCGTTTTTTTTTGTTTTTCCATTCGCAAGAGAGACGAAGCCGCGTACGCGAGAGCTGGGGGCTCCGCGGAGCGATTATTTTTATCCGCTCGGCGGGCGCTAGAGCAAAGGAAAATATATATCGCGCGGGGGCAATAAGCCCCGGCGATTCCGTCGCGATTTAGTCACGCCAGGGGAATCACCTCCCGCGTTAAAAATCACCGCGCGAGAACTTACCGTTGACTAGGAATTACAAGTCCACGAGACGCTGCATGCTCCGCGCGAGGTCGATCTCGAGATCGAGGGACCGAAGCGGTAATCTGGCCGCGCGAGATCCGATCCGCGAATGAATTCCGTACCGTCCTCGTGAGAATCGATAAACAACACTGATCCCTCGGAGATGATTTATCCAACGGAGTCCTCGTGCAAAAACGACGATATATCCAAGAAGACGTGAACCGATTCTTGCCGCTTCGAGGAAGATTCCGTGCAACTAGAGTTTCAACGTCGGATATCGCGCACTATTTTACGTACAGGCGTTCCGAAATTGGCGAAAAATAAATTTTACGTGAAATAAATAAACGCGAGTCGATAGTTGGCTACGGAAACGAACGCCGGCGCGGCTACGCTGAAACTGAGTTGGGCTCTCTTCGGAAGGCGAGGGTCTCGCTCGCTCGCGGCGCTGCCTGCGTTCGGCCGATGCACGTGGAGAGTAGGCGTGTGTGGTGGGGAGAGAGGGAGAAACGCCAAGGAGCGAGAGAGAGGGACCGAGAAAGATCGAGTACCCAGTCTGTGTACGTAGGTATATATCGGGCGGTGGCATCGACTCCTTCGGATCCTAGGATATTACGAGCCAGTGTCTTACAAAGGAATCGAAGGCGTGAGCGGAGTTCACGATGCGTTCGAGAGTCGAGAGTGGCCTCTTCGAGGGTGGAGTCGACCAAATTTTCGGCAATGGCCAGCTTCTCTGGCGCCATACCATCTCAAAGCGTTATTTATGGTGTTTAGGAAGATCACCGAGATTCGATTTTTCTTTCAGATTGTCACGTCTTCTAGAAAATTTACAACTTTGAGAGAAATTGGGCTACTCGAGACAACTGTATTTAGGTAGAATGTACCATTGCGATCGACTGCAACTGATAAGACGAATAGGTCTTGAAATTCTGAGAAATGTGTATTTTTCGGACACCCTGTACAGTCGAATCAATTATTTTTCTAGTAAATTCGAATCAAACAGTGCTAGTTATAGTTGCTAGATAAAATAATGAATGACTTTTAATTCGTTAATCAGACTATAAATACGTATATGTATATTGCTGTGTATAAAACAATTATTAGTTTTTAGAGCTATTTCGCTTTAAAATTATTCAGTAGTTACGAGCATGCTAAATAAAATAGCAAATAGTAAATCAAATAAAAGTAATAAATCGGATTATTATTTCCTTTGAACACGCGAAGGATGATACGTTGTTAAATCGAGATCAGTAGCTATTGGACTAGGCCTGGTCTAGGCTGGAGCCTACTCAGCGAGAGAAAGGTGGAAAGGGCAGGAGCGGAAAGCCGGGTGAACAGGTTCTAGATTCATTCACATCCACTTCGCGAAGGCCTTCGAGCTCGACGTTGCCGAATAGAAAAAAACGATCATCTCCAAGTTCCTACCGTAGACTCTCTTATTCCGGGACTAAGCGCGGCCTCGGAACGCGTCGATCCAACATCGTAAAACGTCTCGTATGAGCGCGTACGACAAAAGCGCAAAAAGTACGAACGAGCGCTCGACAAATCTCGTTCTCTCGCGCGAACCGTAATTTATTCATAAGCCGCCGGAGCGACACTCGATTCCCATTCGACACACGCGGGAAGACTCGCGCGATGTATAAATCTCCCTGACGAAAAGAGAGAGAAAAGTCGAATCGTCGGATGAAAAACGAGGATCATATTTTTATCAATTGAGAACATTCGCGGGTTTTTACGTCTCACTCGACGGCGTACACCTGTTTTCTGGATCAGCCTACGCGAGCTGACCTGTACTAAATTAATTATTTTTTTTTTCTTTTCGAAACGCAGATCGAGCGGACCCTTGTCCCAAAATTCTTTCGCAATCGAAAATCGCTCGTCAGAAAGTTTTGGAAGTGTGGACGGTGAGATCACTTTTTTTTTGACAAATCGATGCAGCGCAAACACAAAACGCGGATGTGAGTTATTCGAAGCGTCGTCCGCGTGGGCGAACGCACCGACGTCCGAGGCGCTTGAGTAACTCGCTTATAAGAACCCCGTGTGGCCTACGCGCTTTTCTCACATGTGCTCACCCGTGATGAATTAAAGGACCGCGGGGATTTTGACACTCTTAACGAATGTGCTTGCGCAACTTTCATAAATGATACACCGATCGAAAATTGTCTTATTTATTGTCGCTAAATAAAAAAGAATTGCTTTCAATTTAACCAATGAACGATATTTCGATAAATCAACGAAATAATCGTTCGATTTGGCGAACCGCCTCCCATTTTTCATTTAAAAAATGTACAAAGAGTGCACAATTATTTTTCGATGCAAAAATCGATGCGATTTTTATCTAAAAATGGATTTCATCACGCCCAATTAAGCAGAATCTAATTCGACGCATGTATCCGTGTCATTTGCATAACATTATAACGAACTAGTAGGCTCCGTTCCAACCCTCGGATATATATACGTGTATCTTGTACATTTATCATTCGCCGGCGCTTAATATTACGCGATTTTAATTATGCAATAATTCCCCGCTCGGATAATTTATGCGAGTAAACGCTCCATCGTTATGCGACCGACAGATTAATATTCGACGATTATGTTACGGTCGGCGTTTCGCGGATAGGGGCGCCCGCGTTCGGCACAAAGCGCAGGTATATACACGTGTATATAAATGTGCGCGGATTGAAAAAAAAGCACGGAGGTGTATCATACGCCACAAATGTCGTCGACTCTTAAATTTATTTTAATTTATTCGGTAAGGGGTATCGGATTCGACCCACGGGGATCCCTTTTCGCGTCGAAGCGCGTCGTCGTACCGCCTCCGATATTCCCGTTAATGGGCCGTTTCGACGTTGCACGAGGGTGGAAGTGATTTCTCCATTTTTTTATTTCTCTCGCGCAGTCGAACGATGCGATTGTTTCGATTTAATGCGCCGGTGGTGATCGTAAATAACTCTTAAAATACGCAATTTGTGGTGTAATGGGACAATTAGGGTACGCAGAGTTGCTTCGATTATACAATGTGAGACCGACGGAGCATCAATATTCATAGGTCGAGCCTTCGCGTAATTATATTATCTTTGACTGGAGCAACTGTTTTTCCTCTCCGCCCATTCGCTAGGTGATGACGGACAAACCCGCCCATAAATAGAAACGATTTTTCACGAGCGGGCGAAAGAGAGGTCTACCTCAATTCTTTCGTACTCGGAAGAGCTCCGAAACATTTACAGACGTGCTCGAAACGCATAGCGAGAAACCAACAAGGATTATCGACCGTGACGAGGATTATGAAAAATTTCGCTCGCTCGTTTATTTCCATACCCGCGAACGAAACCTTAATTGCCGATTTTCCTTTCTGTTTGATCCCCCGATTTATTTTTCAGAGTAGTACGAGCACGCGACCGTGGAGAATTTACTTTTACGGTATGGAACAATATTTGCAAACAGCTCAAACTCAAGGAAACGTACAAACAGATTAAAAATTCCAGCCGGTAAATAAAATCGTCGGCACGGCAAACAAGACGCGTGTTAAGTCACTCCGAGCCAGCGTACCTTGAAATAATTTTGGTCCGAACGTTACTACCTGGGGAGAGACGGAAAAAAAAACTTTGTTAACCAAAATGAGTCATACGGTCTCTACTCCGTTTCGTTGCTCACTTTCGCTCACCCTGGAGCCACCGTAAGAGGAAAAAATCCGTACGAGCGTCAGCGAAACGACGCAGTTTCGACTTCCCATCGAACGATCCTAAGCCAGGACGTAAAAATCGCATTTGCGCCGTCGAGTGGGGGTATCCCATAAGTTCATGAATCATAACGAGACGCGTTCGCTCGGCTTTTAACGAGCATCCCATGGTAAAACGGTAATTAGGCTCGCGGAACAATGAGTGCGAGCTCGGCTCCGTCCGGTTGCATCGTCTCAGCGCCTCGTCTATAAACGATAATTAACGGAAGAACGATACGAGCTTCGGAAGAGATAGCGAAGGCCCTATCGATACGAATCGAATCAGAAGCTCTTAAGCAGCACAGCAGCGTTCCTAATCTCTCCAGTCCAGTCAACGACTTCTTATTCTCGCAAAAACGAACATTAGCGGCGCCGTTTTGTTCGTTTCCCTGCTGTTCGATGAGACACTCGAGACAGAAGTGGAACATTTTTTTTTCGTTCGTTACAAGCTAACGTTGGACAGGTGAGGATCGGCGCGTCAACTGCAACGCGCGCGTTATCTCTCTCTCTCTCTCTCTCTCTCTCTCGCTCTTCGTGAGTTCACCCTCGTGTGTGGGACGCACCTTTTAACCTGCGTATATTCTCACCCCCGACTGGTGTTCAAACAAGTTGCTTCAGCTGCGTGATGAAAAAAAAAAAGTTTTTTCCGGGGGTAGGAGAAAAAATGATATTAATTGCGGCGGTGAGCGCAGGGGAGACCACACAAAACGGAAACTGAACTCACGTAAGGTGTATCGGTGGTGAATGCGAGCGCGTGACACACGGTTGATATAATTACCCACGGGGGTTGGCGGCTAGACGCAAAAATCGAATCCCTCGGCGCGTGATCGTTTGTAACGAGGAACCCGTAATTAAACAAAACGCGCGTGGTTCGCACAGAACCGTTGGCTACATTGAACGTAGCCGTTTCGCGTGGGGTGGGTGTTGCTGAACGTTTAAAAGGGCTTGAAATGAAAATTTTTTTCTATATTTTGATAGCTTTGTGCGAAATTTGATTTAAAAAAAGAATGATTTATATTCGATCAAAAAATAATCGAGAAACAGTCTTTAAAACGAGTTATGAATACACGAGTTGTTGCCTCTGCGTGGGATATTTCGGGGAAGAATAAATTTCTATCGACACGATGTTCTACAAGGTGGCAGAGAGTTACTGGTTTTATTTTTCCTTTAATATCGCGACGTTACGCCAGGCGTGAATAAAATGAAAATAAATTTGTATTACCCGTGTTAACACGATTTTTTATCTAATCGCAATTTGCATAGATCGTCGAGGCTGATAGAGGGGCACGGATTTCGATGGAAGCCACCGTAGTTAAGTACCTACCAAGTCGCCAAATTGATTTACGGATAATACCGCGAGACTCGTAATCCCAAATTATCTGCACCAATTTGGCGAATCGTTTCGTAACGCGACTGGTTGGCTCCTCGCGCCAATTTTGGTGCGCGTTACCATCGACGGGATCGCGCAAGGGAAAAAGAATACACACGACGTTCCCGTTTCGCAATCCCTCGAAGGTTTCGCGAGCGAGACGATGCAAATTGGGCAAGAGCCCGCGTGTTCCTGGCTTTTACGACCTTGCGATCGGGATTTGGAAAGTACGGGGACGAGGTAGAAAGGAGCCGGTGGAGACGAAATTTACGAGAACTCGGTTATTATGCCGCTACGAATCGACGGATGAAAACGAGCACAATGACATCGAGCATCGAAGACGCTGTCTTGGCCGCATCCGGTGTTTCACCGATTACAAAAAGCCCCCTCGATTCGTAAAACTCATTTTCATTTTTGCGGCTCCGCCGTTGCACACTTTCCCGGCGTGGAGTGAAAAACCGGGCGATGCGCGCGCGGAGAGAGAAACGGAATCGTGAAAAGCAGCCTGTTCGCGGAGATTATAGTAATAACGGGCATCGGTGCACGATATGGCTCTCGTGCGCGGGTATAAATGCGAAAAGCGCGAGTTTATTACTGGAATCGAACGCAGGGGGTGTTTTGCGTAAACACTCGGGCGGGAAATATAGGCGCGCGTGTTATTGATTTCCCAGTTGGATCTAGCAAACATTTTCATTTTTTTCGAATTTTCGTTGTAACGAGAATAAAATTTTTTATTACCAAAGGTTAGATTAAATTTGTCTCGCTATTGGTAGCAAGAACGGCATTACCATTGTGCCATTCGTCGTAAAAGAAATGTACGAAAATACACAAGGAAAATTTACAGTTGACTTTCTAGCCGAACTTCTGGTAGCTGTAAATGAAAATTTGGAGGCGTTGTTCGTTGCTTGGCGACGGCGCGACGCAAGACGTCTAGACGGCAGACAGTGCGGAGAAATTCAAGCTCGACCGGCTCGGCTTTGTTCGAACCGTAAAGCCCTTGCCGATTTGAGTGCCGGAAGACAATTCGCTCTTCGAGCCCAGGGGGTCCTTCGAGTCCCCAAATAGCATTAGAAACCTTAACTCTGCATCAGCCATTCCGAAAACATCAAATACTCGTTTGTGTCGTTTTTCCTTTTCCTTGATTCCCTTTCATCTTTTTCTCCGAATGATTTCTTATTCGTTTTCACGCCTTTCGGAATCTCGGTACGATTCCAAAAATCCCTATCGAAGCTCCTTAATAAACACTTGTCCCTGAGAGGAGATACACAGGTACATTTATTCAACGAGAATTCTTATCTCTCTCGCTCGATGCGAGTTCTTCGCTACTTGCACCGAGCCACGCCTCGATTAATCCTGACGCGCTCTCCTATTGTGAACCCTAACTGTGCATCGCGGTTAGAAGAAAAGAGAGAGACACTGGGAGAGAGAAAGAGAGAGAGAGAGAGAGAGAGAGAGAGAGAGCAATCTTCGCACCGCGCCCCGTTCCATCCTCTCCTCTTTCGCGGCGGGCTTGCTCACCTCTCTCGCGCGGATAGATAAATTGACGCGAAAGCCGGATCGCATCGCGCGAGTATTCCGCGCCCGTTGCAGGATTCCGTATGGTTCTGCTTCGTAACTCCGCGCTCCGACGATATTTATCGTTTTAACCGGAATGCACGTAGTCACGATATACACCAAGAGCGTCTGAAACATCGACCCTGGAGTACAAACTCGTGACTATTTCGAGACCTCCGAACGAAAACTATCGAATGTTCGAGTCAACATAGCAAATGAGCCGTTGTTTTTATTCTCCACCCCTCGTATATTATAAATTCGTAATACGAGACACATCCGACAGCGCGAGTCTCGTATAGCGAGGTTCGCGCTGGTGGCATCGTTCCGTAATTTGCGTATCGGTACGAGAACGTTACGAATTTAACTAATAATTTCATGGACGAGTAAAGCCGCACACTCGCGGCTACCGTTCGCGTGCGTCTTCGGGAGCGTGAAATTGCTCGGGAAGTACGTTATTGCTGGAAACAGCAGCGATATCGCGACGATTCGCGAGTAGTTTTTCGAGCCGGGCCCAGTCCACTCGACTGTACTAGAATGGCTCGGGTACTCCGGTCGCGTTTGCAGAACCGAAAATTCGATCGTACGAGGACCAGCCGGGTTCTGAAGTGTCCGTGAGAATTCGAGAGGCGAGACAAAAGAAACTCGTAACTGAATTGACGAAGCCGTACTGGCATTCTAGGGGGGTCTTAGAGACTCTGCTATTCTACAGGCGCGCGGAGCACTCGAGACTGTGTTTGTACTTTTCTCACTCGCTCGCCCACGTTGCGTCGCGACGCGTGTCGCATTCGTTAAATTTCCGGTGTATTAGCTGGTATTTTTAGTTTCCGGACGAGCTAGCGGACGGATATCTACGAGACCCTTGCATAATGTTACGTTCGTCTTGATTTTCGATAATCGCTCGTTAACATCGGATTTGGGCACGGTAGGCGATGTTTGACAACCGAGAATGAACGATATCGCAATATTTTAATTTGGAACTCCGGTCCCCTTATTGGATGGTATACCCACATCCAACTTTTCGTTTTTGTACCAAGTGAAATCTACTAGGATCTCGAATTTTATTTCGAACGAATAGTAAAATAGTAATAGAAATTTTTGATCTGAATTATAATAATAATTGTTGAAAGATAAACAATAATTAGTAAAATACTTATATATTTTTGACAATAATTATTGGTTCTTAAAAATATCATTTATTACTTTTTATTATAAAGTCTACAATCGAAAATTTTTTCAAACTCATAATCGTTAACAAGACCCATCGAGCGGGAAGAAAATAAAAATTGAAAATAAAATAAACGGTTGGAAACCCTTTTAAGAAAGTTACCTTCCGGCTCCCCCCAACGAATATACGTTTCCTTTTCGGCGGCTCCTGCACGTTAATTTGAGTAATCGTTTTACGCGCGAGTGAAGCCTCAAACAGGCGTCGCTCGAGTTGACCTATCGGCGTCTAGACGACGTCTTCGCGTTTCGGGGCCCCCTCCGACGAGATCCCTGCGCGTCTCTCTCGTCACGTGGCACGGACCCCTTCGGGCCTCGTCGATTCCCACACTTGACTGCGGCCCATGTGTATTCTTCTCGCTGCACTGATGCGTAAAACATATGTTGAAGAAGAAAAAAAAAATTGAAATTAATAAGAACGCAATGTAATCGCGTGATGTCACTGGCTGCACGTGCCGCGTTCTTTACGTAACGTTATCGAGGCGCGGCAATCTTGTCCCGTAACTCGCCGGTAGGTACGTAACAGAACACACAACGGTGACATTTGGCGAGGATGCGAAATCGCGAGTAGGAAGTTTATCGAAACGAGCCGTTTAACGAGGTCGGGAAAAAGTAGCGTGAGAGAGAGAGAGAGAGAGAGCTCCCCTTGTTTCTTGGGCGAACAATGGGCAAAGGGCGCTATGTCGCCCGGGGGCCCGATCGACAAAAAAAAACAGGAGCACACTCGCGTATAGTATATATGAGCGGCGAGCTAATTGGGACCTCCAGCGTAAAAGGAGGCTCGCGCGCAAGCGCACGCGTGCCACATGCCGCGAGCTTCTTCGGTCTCGTGTGGGTCCTTCCTTCTGTCCTCTCTCTCTCTCTCTCCCTCTTTCTCCCTTTCTCTTCCTCGACCCACCCTTCCTCGCGTATACTCTTACCGTGCGGCGACTTCCCGCGAGCTTCGCCTATTCGACATCGCTGAACCATGAAAATTTAATGTCCAGTTACTCCGGACGAACGCGCGTCGAGGTCGCGCTAGAAGCCCACACTGGCTTCTCCGGTACCGTCTTGTTTCTTTTTTTTCTCTCTCCTCTTTGGGTTTTTTTTTCCTTTTCTATACTCGGTACGTGTGCGAGTGCGTAACTATGTGTGGCGGAAGCGAGCCGAGTCCGGATAAAACCCCCGATGGGTCCGCGAACGAGACGGTTGATGAGTTCGGTCTCTCTTTCTCTCTTTCCCTCTCGAGCGTATGTGGGAATCCAGCAGGGCCGACCGTGGGTGGTCGATCGCTCCTTTTCGATAGAACAAGCTGAAAAACAACGTATGCAAAAAGTTCCGACTGTATGTACACGAGCGGTGAAGAGAGAGAAAGAGGAAGAGTAACGTTTGCAATTATCTTCATTAGGAGAGTCGTTAACAGTCGACTGATTTTCAAACGGCTCTCTTTTTAATTTCGATCCAGCCGTCGAATCTCGCCCATGAAAAAAAAATTCGATAGAAACTACCGTTGCTCGTACCGTTATTTGGATTTTAAAAAATTGTTATAAAAAAACTTTGCTTATCACATCCCTTCGTATCGGACTAATTCCTCCCGCGAACTTCCAATTATCCTTCCGTCTCTCTGCGTGTGAGCATTCGGGCTTCCGTTAGCGGAACGAGAGGTGATAATTCGATGTGTAGAGTGGCGAATTCGAGGGTAACTGTTAGACTCCAGAAAACGGCGAGCGAGTTTTTAGAGGGTACCGCGTTCCGTCGTGACCGGGAGAACCGGCCTTCCTGGTTGGTTATATATGCGCGTGGTATATACGCGCCTTGTCGGAACTATCAATCTAATCTCGATTAGGTTTGTGGCAATTAAGGTACCCTTTACAAGACTGACTTTTTTTAACGATTTCGAGGAGGAAGTGCTCGTCCGTACGAGGCGGATTCTCCCCCTCGCACCCCCCTCCCCTCCACGATTTTAGGTAATTAAACCTGAATTTGCATCTCCGTAGCGGAACGCGAGTAGAAGGAACGTCGATTCCCCGTACGAAAATATGATATTCGAGTGCGTCGGATCGAGCTTCGAGACGTTCGAGCGTGAACGTTTTACGATACCATAACCGCGCGTTTTACGCCCATCTTAAAACGTAAACAATATTACCGAGCAACTATCGCGATATTATTAGTAATTACCGCTGTAAATAAAAGCACAATGCGATTCTCGAATTATAAAATTCGCGAAAGGTTAGACGCTCGGTCGAAAATTCGTACTAAACGATTCTCGAAAAATCAGCGACGGAGAGAGCCGATCGGAGTAGACGAGAATTTACGACGTTCGTGTTTCGCGTTAATATCGTAGAGAAGACATTTTCGCGAAACCGTATTCCGTAAATTTTATTGTCGCGCAGCGAGAGAGAAGAAAGCAAAAGGAGAGGGAAGAAAGGAGCGACAGTGAGCGGCCCACGCTGTCCGGTGTACTCGGGTAAAATAGCTTCTTATCGTTCAAAGAACTCGACGTGGCGAGTGCGCGACGAGCGGTGGCAGAGTCTCTTTATTCGTATATTATGTATGCAGACGCGCACAGATACGACTTTTTTTTAACAAACTTCACTAGAGCATATTACTTAATCTGTTATTCGCTTTCCTCCTTTTTTTTTATTATAGGCGAGTACAACGCACCGATGCCGGAGTATTCCGTATATAAAACCAGTCGACAATTGTCTCGCCGCGTTACGGCTACGCAATTACGATAAATAAGAGCTCTCGCGCGACGTGTTAAATCGAACTTACGGTATATAAGGCGAGCTAGAAAATATTACGCCGGATTGGCTCCTCGAGAGCGACGAATTACGACGACCACTGCGGTTTTACACCCACCAGCGCTCGATTCTTTTCTCCTCCTCTCCCACTTCCAGTGTCGTCTTTTTGCCCGCAGTCTTCTTAGGAATAAAGAATTTAATCTCGAGATTGTCCCGCGCGAGCTCAATTTTTTCTCGCGAGTACGTAACGGAAATCTGAATAACTCGAGATGCGCGTAAAATCTGGTTTGCGGGACGATTACGCTTCGAATAAAACTAACGAAAAGCAACGTCGGCGTGATTCTAATTCTCTAAATGCTCCGGATTTTAAAAAAGAACTACTCCGACGTTCTCAGGGGAACTTGGCGCGGTGTGGCGCTCATTAGCCGTTATTTGAGACGACTCGGAAGGAAAAGAAAGAAAAACAGGCCGAAAATAGAGAAGACGAAAATATGGAGGTGAGACATACCGCGTGTGTTGGACTCCACGAACGAATTTCTCGCGAATGTATAGATATCGGCGTTGCGTCGTCGATCGGTTACAATTACACATCTCCGAGGAGCTTCTCGGGCGTGTAAAAGAGAAAAGTCGTTGGTATTCCCACGCTGGGATGCCGTGATCACTTTCGCTGCAGCACACGTTCAACTTTATCCGGCGCACTTATTGCGAAACTCGCAGAGATAAAGCGCTTATGTGTACGTCTGGATGTATCACGAGTGCACGAAATAAATTTCGCGGGTGGACAGGTAAAATGTTCGTTCGGTTGCGTCACAATAGAGGAATATGTAAAATTTAAATAATTTTTTCCCCCGACTAAATTTTCATCGGATGTATTTAATCTTCGAGGAGACCCTGTGAATTATAATCACCTGTCTATCCATAACGACCTCCTATTCTTTAAACACATTGCGCTGCATCGCGAGTGGCGTTGGATATCGAATATTGCACTTGATAGCGCACCACGCTGCTCCAGCACCTGCCTCAACACCTGACGTGGTCGGACCCTTGGATGCTTCTAGTTTTTATGAGTGCGTCATTAATGCGGATATCTTAACTTTTTTTTCATAAAATCATTTGGCTAATCGTTATCCTAAATAGCTGAATTTTTGAGCAATTAGTAATTTTCCTCCAATTTCGAGAAATTTTATCCTGAATTTGGCGTAACGAGAAATTCATTATGATTTGAAATTTACATAACGACTAACCAGGAACACGTTCGTCTTTTTCGCACGTCTCTCGACAGATGGGAATCACCCATTATGCTGATCATTTTCGCGTGGGAAACTAATTATTATTGTGCGCAAAACAGACTCCAACCGGAACGTAGTACTCGCCAGTTCTTTATTGCGCATCAATGAAATTTTCTTATACGCTTATTTTGTATCATTCGATGGTATCGGAAAATGTTGCATTTATGGTCGAGAAAGCTGACGAGATGAAAAATTACCTTTACGATGATCTTAGATATCCAAACTACCCATGACATTTCACTGGAGAACGATTTACACAACTATTATTTGAAAATTTGCAACGAAATTGTCGATAAAAATTCTATTTATTCAAAAAGAGTACAAATTTTATGAAATCGGTTTTATTTTAAATTATATAATAAATAAATGCGTACAAATGATGAAGTATTAGTAAATTTTTTTTAATGATTTTGTTACTTTTTCGTCTTAAATATTCATAAAATCAATAGATGTGATTAAATTATTATTCAATTATGAACGTCGTAAGCATAAAGGCTCGATACAGACTTTACCAGTGTTGACGCCGAAGCGACTGCAACACGTTCGGCATCGCGGTTAGACGGGTTTCGGCTCTCCGGCGTGTAATCATTCAACAGTGAACGCTACTATGGAATTTAAAATTCACTTGCCAGCGAAGCCGAATTTATAATTAATTATATATGATTATTAAACCAGAATAAAAACGAATCGTTAATAATTTATGTCCCACCTACACAATGCGGACTCTGACATGGTTTACTCGCCGGACTCGCTGGACTTGGACCTGCCATCGCGTAACAAGAAATGTCACATTTGTATCGCATCATGGGATTCCAACATCCAGAGCAATCGATGTTACCGGTATTCTGTAATTCGATCGATTTCTTCGATAATTATCGTCGTTCGTTTTATGACCATTAAATATTGAAATCTTACCGGATAATTAGGAATGCAGGGCCATCCATTTCCAAGTTGACAACCCAAGTTTCCTCCTACTCCTAATCCTAACCCCAGCGTGAGTTGCGGTACGAGGGTAAGCGGAAAGTTCGGCTGATGGTAGTTAGGGTAATTAGGATAATTAGGATAATGAGGATAATGAGGATAAGATGGACGACACGGTGTCGGTGGTAAGCAGTGATCTGAGATATTAATACCAATTATTGCTTTTTTTTAATATTTGTTGTACAAACGCGATAAATCATTAAATACTTACCGCCACAACAAGTATGATTTTTACCACCGCTGGCATCGCTCCCTCCACTGCCACCACTGCCACTACCACCTCCATCACCACCACCGAGGTGGGTGCTGTTCAAATTTATGACGTTGTTCAATTCAATTTTTGTAGTGATGTTGGTGCTACCGAAACCCTCGTTATTATTATTCGAAGAAGGTTCATTGCAATTCTCCTCGTCGCAGCTGGTCTCGTATTCCGTTATAATTTGATGCCTGTGTTTTGTTTTCCGATAACAATGAGTGCACCTTCTATCACAGTCACGAGTCGAAGTATGGCATTTCGAAACGCACGCGTGAAAACAGTCCGGATCTTGAACAGAAATTAATTAACATTCATTATACCACACCGAAGAAAAATTTATCGAACCAGCTAACGAGCATTTCTGTACAGCCAAATGATATTTTGTAAAATAAAAGAGACTCTTCTGAAAATTTAGTTGGAACTTTTTTATCAAATTCAAACTTTTGGTAGTATAGAAGTGCATCTGTACAGTAGGTTCATCAAAACTTTTTTCGTTGCGGATATCCAATGAGATCGACAAGGAAGGGAACGGAGATCGGTGGGAGGAGAGAACAGAAAATCGAAATACGAAGTTGCCATCGGCTGTACCCATATCCGATGGAAAGTCCCGGCCGTGATGGCGTTTCTGGCGCTTCAGGCACTTTATGTAAGTCCTGTAATCCGAATTCTGGCACTCGAGGAGCAACTTTTGCTCGTCCTCGGTGGCGGACTCGGTGACCGCCGCGGGCGGCTCGGGCGCCGCGGTGATCAGGGAGCCGAGGCCGAACAGCAGAAGGAGCACGCAGGTACACGACTTCATCCTCGCCGTGCGAATTGATACAAAATGACCGTCCACGATATATCGCGAGACCCTTTATACCGCTATAACGCACTGTTGGGTAAACGAACGAGCGCGGAGCTTACACGCTGATGTTTGCCCTCGCGAGAGTCGCCGAGATACCGCGGGACGTTGTACTCGACTAATATTTTAAGAATCGTTTTTTTTTCACTCATCCTCCTCTGCACCCCACCCAGCCTGGTGCATTTTTCTCACCGCGCGAAACATCTACGACGACAAATTTGCTCTGCTTATCGCGCACGCGAGACTATGAGGGTTTCCCGGGAGATTGACCGAAACCTGGATTCCCAACAAGCCAGCTCGTTATGCGGTTTTTTGCATCTTGTGTGCTCACGCAAATCGCTGTCGTGTCGACCCGAGATTGCTCTGATGCAACACCGTTGCCGAAAGGTGCGAGAGAGACTCGGCATTCCGGAGCAGCCGGCTCTCGAGAGCTGTAAATTATAGATAAAGGGAGCGTCGCGATCGGAGAATCAACGATCGATAATCGCTACGCGACGAGTGTCTTCGCTCGCGTCTAAGCGATGATTAGATGGAGAGAAACTTGACAGCTCGGGCTTACTATGTCGAATAGTAAAATATTATTAATATTTTACGTTAAACTTTTTCAGGTACTATTTTAAAATAAGAATATTATTTTTTTTAAGTATAGATTCCGCTAGTGTACGTTTGACAATTATCGTACACGACAAATCGATATCGTCTATTAGTGCTTTGCAACTTCGCCGAGTCAAAATATTTGCCATCTCGTACGAAGTACTTTGAAAAGATTGAAATCTAATCTCGACTTCGTTGACCCGAAAGTCCCTTCACAAACTGTCGTGGCGTTTCAAATCAAGTAGGTGCAATATACTTAGCGAGGACTCAATCTCGAGCGATGGAATGCAAAAACACGATCGCAGCCTCGATAAAAATTGCACAGACGACGGATTAAGAATGTTGTACTTGGTCGTGCACGGTAGTCGGAGTCGATAAGACGAATCAATAAGATATTCAATATTTTTGTTATTCGCTGTTTGCGATGAATAATATTATTTTCATCGGAAAATACTTAAAATCGGTAGCGTACGATAAAACGACATTCCTGAGAATGCATCGAGCTCTCATTGTCAGGTGCATGCTTAATCGTCCTACCAAAGCGAGGTAGGGTCAGTGACATGGACGCTCTTATCGCGACCAAGTCGGGTAAAATGTGCCACAACTTCCTCTATTTATTTTCCCAACCCGTTGTCTGTGTGCTCCATAGATTTCTAGCCGGAGCCGGTAAAGTACATCTACAACATCAAATAGATTTAAGCTTTTTTTCCAATCGCAACTGTAGCGTAAGTTTTTTTCACGATACTACCGATGAATGGCTCACGCACGTAACACGTGTCGGAGCGTATGATTTACTTTAATGGTGTGTCACGACCCGTTTCATTGGAGCAGACGATTGCGAAAATTAGTCACGATCGTATTCGCTCCCATCCACGCCTTGTTCGGACTCGTTCACGCTGTCAACTAATTGTCAATTTGTCAAATCTCGGCAAATTTACTTATTGGATCGGAAAATACATTTTCATGAAGAAAAATGCTTAGACGAGATTCGCATATTCGATTAATCACGTAACGATTTATATATAATGGCTTATGTGGGACAGAGTCCCGTACAATCTCGTCATCGTGAAATTTCATTGTCACCTGATGTACGGTACAAAAACGCTGCAAAGAATTTTTATCGACTGTTCTATCGACGAATGAAATTTTTTTCGTTCAATAAGAGTAGTTATTTAGTGTAACGTGCAGAGTCGCGGACGATCAATTACTATATACTCGATGACGAGAGAAAGTCATAGAAACTCTCTCATTTGATGCATAGCGAAATGCCTAGGTTTGATTATTAATAACTTTGTTCTTCTCATAACTTCGCGAAACTGGTTCGAATTCTTTCCGCGCGTATTCCGCCTCGACTTATCGCGTTAGATAAAGAATCTACTTTCGAAATTGCGATTCGCACTTTCCACGATAATTGAAAATCACTTTCGAGGTTCTCGGCGCTCGCGCATTCGTAATTTTCCGAATCATCGTATGCTTTTCTGTATACATTTTTTTTCCGCCGAGCGATCGTGCGAAAGATGTATTCTCGCAGCGAGCGATCCACGAGGCGAAAGAAACGTCAATTAGGTTGTTCGAGTTTGACCCCCTTTTTTTCGATAGTACCGTTCACCCACCGGAAGTCGTACGTGATATACCATTTTGCACCGATGCGATCTACGACGATATAGGTTACGCTACCGTAAGAATCGTAAATAAACGACATTTGCATGAGGGGCCATTTCTCCTATACAGTTTGGCGCGGTCGCTCGTCGAACGAATTACGCGTAATTTTCCTCGCCGAGCTCGAAATTGAAATTTGTCGTTTAATACGTAGCGAGAAAAAAATTGAACGTTCGTACGTTGCAACTCTGAGTAAGTAGGCGATTCACGAGCCGAGTTGAAATTTCCGCGATGCGGGAGGATGGAGCGTAAAGAGCGATGGAAAGAATAACGGGCCCGAAAGTGTACAATTGCCGTTGGTGTACCTCGCGGCATGCGAGCTAAAGAATAGAGAAACGATCGAAGAGGGACGCGCTCGCGAGCGAGTGCGAATGTTTAAGATGAAAAAAAAGAAATTACTTTTCATTTTCACATCGAATCTTCATTGCGGATTCACGACGTTCCCACGTATTCTGTATTCGAATTTCTCCAACCATATTTCAATTTTATTTCATTCGAGGCTCGCTCTTCTAACAATACAACGCGAAGAAAGTTCTTCGAATCGGATTAATTACGACTAATCATATTTTCTTACGATTCGGTGCACAAGGCGGTATCTCGGTGCTTTTCATGAACCGCTAGATCACTCGACAAGTAATGTACATTTGATTTACAACAACTTTATTTCATCTAGACCATGAAGCGTATGAAACATGAGATGCACTATAGGATGCTATATCGTGAAATATTTAGCTCATTACGAAATCGTTTTCTACGAAACATTTTTATTCAATTCATCATCATACGACAAACCTTAATCAGTTTTAATTAAGCCCGAGTCGAAATTATAATTCTGGCTTGGACCATAAAATCTCCTTTTTCTTTGATCTTTCACAAAGCCGGCCTAAAGATAAATCTAGTTTAGTTCCACGTCCTTCGAATAGTTGGTATTTTTAGGCACAAGTTTGTATTTAATCCCTATAAGAAAGTGTATGGGTTCGATCCAGTGTTAAAATTCCGACCTGGGAATGCATTTTTAGATTTGAGATTCCCATGAAATGGGTATTCAAGACAGGTAGCTAGAAACCAATCATAGAACGGATAATAAGAAGCAAATTACAAAATCTCTACAAAAAACTTCCATCGAATTAATCATTCTATGAATAAACTCAGCTAAGTTCGTCTTTAAATAAATAATCCATCTAGAACCAGCATTTAACAGCCGATAGCCAGAAGCCGATTAAACAGATAACAAGACATAGATTAAAAAATTGTTGTCTACAAAAAATTTTCACTCAATTCATCATCGCATTACCAACATCAATTCCATCGAAGAACACCTTCGGATAGACAATTCGTCAAGAATCGGTATTTACAAAAAAATCTAGAAGCAGATCAGAGAACAGATAATAAGACGCAACCGGCGAAAAATGCACGGAGGAGTAGGGGAGGGGATCCCAAGACGGGCGAGGACAGGTGAAGGGGGATCTCTGGATCCGCTGGTACCCCGAGAAGTGGGGATAGAAGGCACTTGTTGAGCGTGCGCGTGCGCAGTCGGTCCAGTGCGTGCGCCGCGGGACGCGCAATGGCCGCCGTGACCCCAGCAGCGTGCCTCGGTGTCGACCTCTTCTGAAGAATCCGTACGAAAAGCGAGCATACCGAGAATCGACGGGATCGGTAGAGAAAAAGAAAATCGGCGGGGTCTGTGATCGATCGCGAGTCGAATAAATTTGCGAGGGTATACGGGAGGATAAGAAAAAAAAAAAAAATGCGCATCGCGGTGCCGAGCGGGACGGTGGACGACGTCGGGCCGCCGTTTCGCGCTCACGAACTTCGTACACACGCGAGTGGCCAGTACGCTTTGTGGTGGTAGCGGGCAGCGCGCACGACGTGCCCGACACGCGACCGACCGTGTCCAGCCGTTCGGACGAAGGTGCGCGCGCGCCCCGCGAACTTCTCTCTCCTGTCCAGTTTGAACACACCAGTGTCGCTTACACCGGCGAACAAAAACACACACCACGCGTGCACCGAGAACGCGCGCATCGCTCGCGAGGAGATCTCTCGCCACGAGACGAGAACGAGAGTACCGAGCCAGCGGAGGAGCCTCGTCCTCGTGGAACGCTCCGAGTAAATCGCAGTGAAAAGTGCCAAAGAAACGGACTGAGAGTCGAAAATTTCGTGGCTCGAATTTCCGTTCTCGTGGAGGATCGGGAAGAAAATGTGTGTTTTGGAACTCTCGATTCTTCGCGTTGTTTTTCAAGAGAGCCCAGCGATATGAAATAACTCGAAGCGGACGTATCGGCTGTTTGGATAATTTCGCTCAATTCGCCTGTGTTGGCTATTTTTTTTTTTTTCGCGTTATGCAACGTTGACGTACGATAGAGCGTAGGTGGATTATTAGACGGGCACGGTTTGTCAAAGCGGACGTCGTCTCACGCGGCAATCGGAGGAGCACCACTGCTCGAGAAGCAACAAGTGGATCGTCCGTGCACGAGGGGCGAGAAAAGCCACCAATTAGCCGTGATCCGCTTGGCGCGCTGGACCGCGCCAGTCACGTCGACGAATCTCGCACTCTGATTTCCGTCGAATGAGGTAATAACCGAGGAATTAATCCACATTCCTCGCTCGCTGAGAAAGATTCCTCGTACGCGCGAGGATAAAGATCGGGGCACTCGGCGATAATTTTTATCGCGCTCGAATCGTTCATAAATATGCAATTCGATCCGATCGCGACAACCGGAATTGCAAGTCCCTCGCGACCTATCACCCGGCTGATAACCATTTTTTTTCACGTTTGTTATCCGTAGGTCTGACACAACAGCGCGACTCGGCTAGTCGTGCTCCGACTTTGACGAAGAGGCTCACGCTCGACTTTCGTTTTTTTTTTTCGCGGGGAAACCGTCTTCGGTTGAGCGTCGACCGCAAGGATTGCGAGGAAAAGTGTTGCAAGTCCGGAAAGTGGACCGGTGCAATAGCAGCGGTTGGGCGTATAGAGAGAGAGAGAAAAAAAATAACATCGAGTCGCAGAAAATCTACAAGTGTATCCAGATGGAGTCGTTACGAGCGAAGGCCCGACAGAACGGAGATCTCTCTAATCCGATATAAAACAACAGACACGTGACGCGACGAGGCAATTTTTATTCATCGACGACATGTGTCCGTCTTATTTTTGATTCGCGATTATTTCATGGAAGAACTCGCGGGATTTTTTATTATCGAATAGAAACCAGAGAATAAAGACTAAAGCGTAAATACAAGCAACGACAGGAGGCACAACCGCGACGGATTATAACGTCATTTTCCTCTTTATTATTAGCAGTTGCGCGTGGCTTCTTCTCGGTATTCAAACACGATCCCGAGGAATATTCAATGAGCACACAATCGACCTAGTCGGAAAATACGTTTTGGAATTGTTTGCGATATCGCGGCGCGAATTATTTTCGCTCGAGGAGCTCGGTAGATAGCGACCAATAAGGCATTATCGTTAGTCGACTCGTGATAAACGTTAATTGTCCAATAGGCGCTACCAGTCGACTTTATTTCGGCGTTTCCACATTCCCGTTTTTCTCGCAACGCGTTACCGAGTAAAGTTTCGCAAGGAGCGGACGATTCCGGTGAAAATCGCGAAACGAGCGCCGAGTTCGGAAACGAGACTGAAGTAAACGGTCAAGCGCGTTTAGGATGTATTATGTTAATGGTGAAAGCTCGCGCGTCGATAGAATCTAATAATGAGCAAGAGCACGGGCACGGAGGCCGAGAGCGCTCAGCCGAGCGCGCCCTGGTACGCGAAATTCTTCGAGTACTGGCGCAATCGAAATCGCATCGGGCCGGGCAAAGTCGAGCTGCCCGACTGCGACTTCTTCATCGTCGCGCCCCGGCGAACCCTGAGGGTCCTCAGGCCGGCGATAGGCAGCCAGGCTTACTACGAGACCCGGCCGGACAGGCCGGAGTCGATAAACGCCAACGTCATCGCGAGATGGACCAAGAGGCCCCACTCGACCGAACACTGCCGATGTTCCTTCAGGATGTCCAACCGACTGAGCACCACCGAGGAGCGAATCATCAGCGCCGAGCTGAACAGGATCAGGACGAGCCTCTGCGAGGCGGACATAAGCGGCCAGGACATCGGCGAGCTCGAGCAGGAAGTGTCGGAAAATCTTCAGAAGCTCCAGACCTCGACGGAATTCATTCAGGATCAGATAACGGAGAAGGCTGACGAATCTCTGCAGGTTTTCGAGGCCGGCGAGGTGCGGGAAGAGAGCGTGGCGAAGAATAAAATTGTCAAGGAACTGGAGAGGTACATAAACACGCTTCTGGAAGAAATACTGGACGACACGGTGAAATTTATCGGCGGCTCGGTGGATCGCTCTACGATGAAGACTGATAAGAGAACCAAGAGGAAGAAATCCGAGGAGCGATTGGACGAATTCGTTCTGTGTAACGGGGAGCGCGAGAGAGACGGCGAGGAGAGCTCGACGAAAGAGACGTTCAACGATATCAACTTCTCGTTCCACGAAGACGACGAGCCGGCGAAACTGCCGAACGAGTGCAAAAATACCTCAGCCCACCAAGGATACGTGAATCGTGCTTTCATTGGCACGACGAACGACCCCGATTCCCTCGAGTTTTATCTGCACCAGTCCGTGGGCATGAAGCCCCTCGAGAACCTCGACTGCGTCGATTCCGGCATAAATAGCGTCGAGACGATCGAATTCCAGCCCGATCAGGAGCCCAGCCTGGAACAGTCGCTGCTGCGAATAATCGACGAAAAACTCGGCAGGACGCCGGTAGATCCGAGCCGATCGGACGCGAAACTAGAGGAACACGCCGGGGACGAGATATCGATCACGGAGCGTGTCGCGGATCTCGATAACGCGCCGAGTGATAAAGACCCGAGTCTCGAAGCGAGAGTCGATATCTCGAAGGATAATCTGAGCGCGGACTTCAAGGATACGGAGGAGCCGGCTAACGACGCGTTCGAGAAGTCGCGGCTCGACTTTGGCGAGGGCGCGGCGACCTTGAACGACGCGAGCTACTCGAGCTCGCGTAGACGCTCCTCGGACGATTTCGGGAGATCGCCGAGGAGCTGGCAGGACAAGCTCGGTTCGTTCGATATGAAGAACCAAGCCGGTCCGATCGAACTTCGCGATTATCGCAGAAAGTGGCCGGAGGTTAAAGAAATCGACGCGAGGCAGGATCGCATTCCGCGTGAGTTCGTAACGTTTCGCAAGAATAAAAAACCGACTATCGTGTTCCTGCACGGGTTCGGCTCGTCCGCGGAGTCTTTCGAGCATCAATTGCAGTACTTTGCATCGCTCGGCTATCCATGTATAGCCCCGGACATGCTGGGCCACGGTATGAGTTCAGCGCCCGATCGCAATAGGGACTATCGCTTCGACAAGCTACTGAAGGATCTCGATGCTCTCTTGCAACATTACGCCTTCAAGTCGGGCCATAAATGTGTCTTGGTGGCTCATAATTACGGGTAATTTTTTTCTCTCTCTCTTTTTTCATTCTATTTGTAGCTACATATTCATAGGTTTCTTCGAATGGAATGCACTTTCGTATATAGTTATCTACCTGGAAATGTTTAAAGTATTTGTTATGTTAGGCACGATTGCGATAATGCGACGATCGTTAATTATTCCAATACCGACGTCGTCTCATTAGATAATGCTATGCTGATACAATGTAGCGAAATTGAGGCGATATAATTTGATTTTTCGATATTTTTCGAATATTTGCAGTCTGTGTTTATATTGCGCACATTTTTCGCGTCGAGAGAATATGAATGAACCATAAAAGTAGATAAAATAAAAAATTGTATCGTTACAATACAAAAAAAAAATAATTGTATCGTTATTGTTCGTTATTGTTCGTTGTTGTATTGTATCGTTGTTGTTGTTGTTGTTGTTGTTGTTGACTCAGACGTTAAATTTAATTAACTTGCGAAACATTACACGGTATAACCTTGAAAACGATCACGCAGCTATTCCTATGGGATGATTTAAAAATACATTTACCTAATAGCTCATTTTACGTAGTGTTATGGAAATGCAACGTCTATTGCAAATGATACGTACGCATTCGCAACGTCGCTTATATTGAGTAGGTAATCATCTATATGGCAATAAAGTGCGAATGCTGTAATAACCACTTCCAATCTTTCTTCATTCAATGTTACAACATCACACGTAGGATGTAGTTAAATGCCGAGCTTTTTCATGCTCGAAAAAATAGATTTGCAATTTAAACTTTTCCGCGACACTCATATGTAAATCCATTGTTATTAATAAACATTTTCGTGAAAAATTTCAGTTGTAGTTTAGCAGCTGCTCTGGCGCAAAAGTACGAAAGCGAGATCACGCAACTGATTTTGATTTCGGGAGGTGGGCCTACTCCTCTCGCACCTCCTAGCACGGAAAGTACCGGTCACTGCTGTCTGAGGGCAATTTTGGCTCCCTTTTTAATGTGCGGCCTTCATCGCGATATATTGTACTCCGCGAGAGGCCGGCAACATCCTTACTGTGGTCCTGAACCGCCCGAACAATGGCCGTCTCATATGAAGTACGTCTTGAATGGTATGGTTTGGCCGGAAGGAGACTATGTATTCCATAGAAGGATCTGCACTCCGACGCTTCTTGTGCACGGTCTCAGAGACAATAAGGTCTCTCTCGTACAAGAGTGTCAAATGGAGAGAGTAAGTGAAAATTTGTAAATTAGTAAATTTGCATATTTGTAAATGTTTTATTTATTATAACACGTTATTTCATTTTTCCAGACTATGGGAAAAGCTTTTCTCGAAGCCATACCGGCCGCTGGTCATAGTCCCATGATAGACTGTTCGGATCAATTGAATCACATGATACATTGTTTTATAGACTTGTGTAAAAACAAAAAGTTATAGCAAAACAAATACCGAGATCGGTCGTTTCAAGTTCTTCGTACGGGTATTGACTCGTAGTCTAATATAAATGAGATGTGCGAGTTAGTTTGCGAACGTTGCACTATAATGCAATAATTATTCGAGCTCTCGAGTTAAATAAGTTTTGTACATATAATAACTTTTATATTATTCTCACCGAGTAACCAAGGCCTCTATTTTACAAGATTTAGAGACAATTATTCGATAATTAGTTCAATTTCTTTTATTACAAAAATTCGAATACTTGCATACGTGCGCTAATAAAAATTGATTTTTAAAATATATTCAATTTTCAGTTTGCCATGCGAGTTATGCAATACTCTGTTATAAATTAGAGGCTATGGCATTACATTTAAGTTATACCAAAGACGATTGTAAATTGTAATATTCTATACTACTGCACTGAAGTATAACTTATTCGTTTTCAATAAAATCTTGTATAGATATTTCATTTTCTCTCATGATTATATATATATGACAATTTTTAAGATCACATGCATAACTTTGTTTCATCAGTCAATTGAAAATTCTCACATATTTGAATTTCAATATTAGCGATTAAAGAGTTTTTGATTTAAAGGATTCTCAGGAGATTTCATCCATTCTTTCCTCAGAATCTGTTTTAACTGACTGAGTCTCAGTGTTGGATTCTGCTCTTTTATAATGGGCATCATCTTCTCTTCGAAACTAGCGTAAGCTGCCTTCACTCGTTTCTCTGGATGGCGATCGGCATCTGTTTCTTTCATACTAAAAAAATTTCAAACCCAATATTAATATCCATTGATATCGAGTAATCAATTGTTTGGATAATTGTATTTAAACTTACCTCAATATCGATAGAGCTTCGTCAATACCATGAGCTGTTTCTCCTTCGAGAACAACACGGTTAAGATTTTCCTCGATTGGTTTTTCTTCTTCTTTTTTATTCATTGCCACTTGATTACGTTTTTCGGTAACTGATACTATTTCTGCTCTTGTTATTTTAGCAGCTGGCTGTTTACCGCCGACCTTTATAGTTGCCATTTCCTTTTCTAAAAGAGCTTTAGCTTCGGCTTTTTTCTCTAGCTGCTGTTGTCGTTTTCTCTCCAGCTCCTCCTATCGCAGAAATAAAATACATTAACGTGTCTAAAGTTACCCTGCCAGACAAGCTTTGAGATGCCACTACTTTTGATGTCGAAAACTCACTTGCTTCTGCTTTTTCTTAAGAATTTGTTTATCATCATCTTGCCAGGCTCTATCCTCAGCTTCTAGAATTTTTTTGTTATTTTCAGCTTCCTTTGCAGCAGCTTTTCTAGCTCTAGCAGCAACAGCCTTACTATTCTCGCCGGCGAATTTTTTGGGCATGGTAATCTGTAATTTTAAAGAATATTTAACATGTAACTTTAAAAAAGGGAAAATAATTATTCATTTGAATATGATATCAATTTTGAAAACAACTAATTCTTTCACGAATTTAAGGTTGGCAATAGTGTCGCACGTGCGCACAACATTATCACAAATAATTGAGGTTAAAATCAGTAGAGATTTTTCTAATGTTTATTCCTACCTAAATAACAGAATTCGATACAATTTTATTGGTAAATGATTGCGCGTCTTAAGGATAAATTCGTGTATGAACGTTTTTCGCAAAGTTACATTACTTTACGAGAAATGTCGAAGCAAGGATCCAAGAAAGCTGGCAAAGCCAATAAAACTACAAACAACGAAGTAAGTAATCATATGAATACAAAATACTCACAAATTTGAGTAAAAAACCGCAAAATTCAGTTATCAGTTGTAATTAAATCATCTATTGCAATAAAAACATATTAACATTTTCCTACAATACATCCGTCAGCCTGAACGAAGCCACCAGGTGTCACCGTACAATTGTCAAATATAGTGTACATATGTGGTGGGGGGAATTCGATTAAAAAATCTATTTACCAGATAAAGTAAAACAATTATTAATTACAGTTATATTATTTAAATCATTTATAATATATTTGACGTAACACATTAACGTAAATCACATATTATTATCATATTAAAATGTATAAAAGAAAAGAACATTGTCATTTCGAATTTCGCGCGAAGAGAACAAGTCATAAACATTTAACAGACCAGAATAACCAGATTCTCGTCATTCGTTCCATGTCGCTGGTTGAAAAATAAGAATAAAATTCTCCTTCATGAATTTAAAATTTTGTAGGATAAATTTTTTAGAATAGATTAGGACATTAGATTAAAAATCGTATTTTAATTTTAATTCACATTTAATAATGAGAAAATATTGCAGGCCAAACCCAGTGGACCAATCGAACTTGATAAAAGCGGCAATGTGATGATCAAAGTTCATGCGAAACCTGGGGCAAAACAAAATAACATAACAGGTGACGTGTAATTTATAAAAATCGATGATAAATAAACACCCCAGCATAATAATAATAATATTCTTCAAAAGATATTACCGACGAAGCTGTTGGTATTGCAATATCGGCACCTCCCGTTGAAGGTGAAGCTAATACGGAACTTGTGAAATACATCGCTTCCATATTAGGAGCAAGAAAATCGGATGTAACATTAGATCGAGTTAGTATTACATAGGCGTATAAACGGATATAACTATTGATAACTTATGAAATGAAATTTATTTTTTAGGGATCTAGGAGTCGTCAGAAAGTTGTCTTGGTTTCCGGCACAACTGTCGAACATGTACTTGCAAAATTAAAACAAGAAATGAACTGAAAAAAGTTTTCAACTTTGAATCATCAATTTTTTAATTATATTAAAATTATTATAGATACAAATGTATGGCGTGTGTATAAATAATTTTTTATAAGAAAATTAAATTGTAATTTTCATACTTACACGATAATAATATGTAATAACAACATGTCTTTAATGAGGAATCTCCTTTCTGTACATATATAGCGTATTTTTTGTATCTTTACGTAGATACATTCAAAATTCTTGTTATAGTATTTTTCCTTGAAAAACGTTTGACACTTTTCAATAAAAATACATGATAAAAATTTAACTTCATAGTTACAAGATAATTCTAAATTTATCAAGTATTATCATACTTTTATTAGTCAAGAATAATTAATATTAATCTCTTTCCTCTTGTCACCGCTAAATCTCATTTACTTAAGTATTGCACTTAATTTCTTATCGAACATATTGTACTGCATTATCCAGTTATTAACACTTGAACAACAAGTGCGACTCGAAGGCAATTTTTATTATTCCTGAATTTCAAAAACTTTGTCATCGAGCCAAGGTCGGAATATAGGTAATGTGGATGGATAATGCGCTCCTCTTTTGGAAGGAGCTGTTCCGGCAGGCGCGCCTTCTTGTCTGAGCGGGTACGTTGCTAGTACGATCGGTATTTGCAATTTGATTTCTTTATCTAAGCTCTTCGGACTAATCACGAACTGTAGAAAAAAGATAAAAAATATAATTTTATATTACAGTATTGAATTACACAAAAACTCACGTAAACATGGTATAGAACGTTAATTAAATGGCATCCTCTGAGATTCGTTGGTGGTAAAGGTGGAACGTACATCTGCTCGTTCAACCATTCTTCTCCTTCCCCGGGGCGAATTTTTCCTCTAGAGACACTTGCTAATTCTCTTGTTTCGCTTGCCAATACTTTCCCTCGACATAAATATTGAATAGTCTCCGTTAAAGACGCCTTTGTCGATTTCATAGTTACCTGGCAAAAAATCAATTGCGGTTGAGATTGTTTGAGAATAACAAAAATTTTTTATCGTATTATATTTTTAATTTGTACTAACTTTGCTACGATTACTGACAGTTGCCGAAATTCCAATAGTTTCTCCAGGAACGTAGCCACCTCGATCAAGGCTCACTCGACAGAACACAGGGCCACCGGACACGCAAGATACACCTACACGTTGTTCGATTTCTTGCCTAGCAGGTTGCTATATCGAGAAATGTTATCGAATCAATTGCTAATCGATCAATTATATTAATGTATAGATATAAAATAAAGACAAATATGCATCGATTAAAATTTTTTCACAATATATTCAATCTCTAATTGTATAAAAAATTTTGCCATTGGTTACAATGCCATAAGCCTACGTAATCGTCGTATTGAACGCTTGGCATTATAATAGCGTTATGTCGCAAGAGTGTAGGACTCAATTACGAATATTATCATAATTACGCGTTATTTTCAATTCATGAAACGCATTCAAATGTTACAAACTATAGAAAAGTTTATTCTTATAATACTTTTCTTATGCTATTTTTTACTACTCTCCAAAGAAAACCGGGACAGTTAAAATTTACTGATGACACGCTTTTGGGAGATTCGACATTCAGTATTTAGAAATCGGTTATATTGGCATGCATCAAAGATTTGCGTTAAACGGTTCGTTTTGCAAGAAAAAATGCGCGTGTCGAATGATTATGTGAAAATTGTATGACTCGTTCATGGAATGCAGCCAGAACAACGGTGCCAAGATCTCTACATTTTAAAGAAATTAAGAATCCGCGTTACGGTAATCTGCGTCAAAGATTCATTAAATCGCTTCTTCGCACGAGAAAGAAAGCGTGCCACAAGTAAAACACGTCTCGAGAATATAATTTAGAATTTCTAATTCCTTCAATGAGTGTCATAAGTAAATTTCGTAATTTTACCCTAGAAATGATAAGTGTGTCAATGAGCTCGGTAACATACATTTCGTATAAAAAAATTTGTTAATAATAAGAATAAATTAATAACTTTGGTCTTACCGCCAAAATCGGAGGCTCGAGATTTAAATCAATTGGATTCATAACGATGAAAACTTGCTGATTTTTGTGAGTTAAACCGCCGGGTTCTCTCAGTGCAGCTTTGCAGTAATATTGCACCCATCCGTGTTTGCCCAAAAAAGTGGAAGGAAGTCCTAATGGCAATCCCAATTTGAAAGGGAAACTGTGAATTCCCGGTGACAGTAAAGAAGGACCATCGCCTCCACGCCGACGTCATCGTAAGTGAGAGTGAAAGAAACGTGAGAAAAAAACCAAGTTAATTTATTATGCAGTGAGTATGTGCATCGAGGTAATCGCTAACGTAATTCGATTATTGTTTCGAATATATGCAATTAAAAAATAAGAATATTTGGTTATTATGTCAATAAAATGATTACCAGGTTCTCCAAGAAGCCTCATACGAAAATCTATGTAATTTTCTTTGTCATATACTCTCTCGGCTCGTTGACTTCGTACGCGGACCACTCCTTCGCCAATAACATGAAAATGTAATCCTGAAACGCTGCAATTTGATATTAGAAAAATAAAAATTGATATTCAAAGAGGAAAGCTGAATTTCATATGAACGTTAGATATTCAATTATGCAGTGTTTTTAATGACACTTCGATATTCGATTAGATCGTTTTAGAAAAATTTTTTGGCGAATAGTTTTTTATAAACTTACTATGCTTCATCGTCTAGTTCAATAAGCACCCGTCCAGACAAAAAGTGACCCGGAAAGTAAAGCAAATTTGTATTGTCAAAGAGTATGAGGAATTTGCTCAATTTTCTCGTCATCTCGCTTTTTTTATTTTTTCACAACAACCACAGGACACCCGCGCTTACGTCACAATTTCTTCACGCTTCTTGATCTAGCAACGAAACTCATCGAAGAGATTCTCGATCGTAATACATGACATCCTCTAAATCATAAATCACTCGATCACTAAGTATTCAAGAATTGACCGCACAAAAATTCACATTCTCCACACAGCTCACAAAACAACAACCTTACTCGTTTTGTATTCTTTTTACTGTACTAATGATATGGCGAGCTTCCACTCTACTGTATATGTAACCTGTAAATCGGAGACTCAATTTTCACTCAATTTACTCGTAATAATCTCTTTAAAATAATAAATATTCGTTTACTCGTGTTACAACAACTGTTTGAGAATTTTTCAACGTATTACGCGTGACATGATGAGAAACTTTCTGCCGCGGGCTCGAGGAGTTCGTTTCTTCCTGCCCATTCTTGGAGCGACGTTCACTTTCGCTCCCTACCTTTCTGGCCACTCGCATCCTCCAATCGTTGGAGTCACCTGTTGATACAACCAATGGAGGTAGTTGAGTATGCACTGTGCATAACTCGCAAACTTTTTCTTGCTTCGGAAACATTTTCGTGCATTCTAAAATATTCAAATCGCTATTTCCACAATAATATTCTATTAACGTTCAGAATGATTAGAATCGATATGCAATTATATAGAACAAATTAGAAATGCAATTAATTTTTATATAAGCTAAATAAATTGATATTGCAAGAGGTTAATAAAATAAACAAAATTTTTACTTTGATAAACTCAAAAATATCTTCTAAGTTGTCTTATTGGGTAGTTTGTTTATAAAGAGGAACAAAGGGTACTTTATATTTGTATAAAATACAACATATGGAGAGGGCGTACAACTGGAGACATCAATTCATAGTCTCCTTTTCTCACATGTCCTCCATTTTTAGATACGTAGCCAGTCGGTACATTAATTTTCCCGCCATTTGTGACTCGCTTAGACACAGATCTTGCATAGTTACACGGCTGTCATTTAGTTACTATGGGTGTCACCAGCGCAACCAAGTGGCAAATAATGTAAACAGTTGCAATTCATCCATTAAAACATTAAAAGTATCTAGAAAGTTACTATTAATAACCAAATAGCCCCAGATTTTACGACGCCACAGTATAGTAGTTTCTACTCTCTAGCGTCTGTGTGTGTTATATCCTTCAGTTTTTTCTTTGCTAGTTGCTCTAATCTAATGTGAGTTCGTCTGATTGAAAACTGACGGACCCTGGGACCTGTCTTTATCTGTTGTGCGAACTTTTAAAACAAGTTTTATAATTTTTAAATTAATATTAAATGTCTTAATTACATTCGTTGTAAGATTTTACAATAAGAAGCAAATACTTTGTTTTGCTGAAGAATCTTTCAAATATGCAAGTACAAGATACAGAAGGTGCTGATGGTGAGTGACGGTTTATTTTGCATTTTTAACTCACATTTCATTTTCGTAATTTCTTTTAATGTATTTTGCTATTCTTGTTCGAACAATTTGTTAATATTGACCTTGATTGACACGCGACGCCTAACCTAACTTTTTTAATTGAATAAACAACACTCCATTACCTGCAAATTTTACAGAGATAATTTTTAATGCTTACCGTTTTTTTTATTATAGAATCACCTTGGAATAATTCCAGTGGTTGCGAGGAGGAACGTAAATCTGGTCAAAAAGAGGGTAAAAAATCCAATGTGTTGCCACTATGGGGTAACGATAGAACTATGAATTTGAATCCATTGATTCTCACAAATATACAATCTTCACACTATTTCAAAGTGAACTTATACGAACTGAAAACATACCATGAAGTTATAGATGAAATTTATTATAAAGTTGCACATTTGGAACCATGGGAAAAAGGAAGTAGAAAAACTGCAGGACAGACTGGCATGTGTGGAGGCGTGAGTATGTTTTATATAAAACTATTGTTTTCGATTGTAAATTTTTCTTAATGGTTATGATCGAAAGCTAGTTTTTGTAATTAAATTATTAAGTAAAATAGACGTTATGTATATTATTACATTCGTAGACCAAAAGTCAAGACAAAATTTTATTCTAATGATTTTGTTGCATGTGATTATAGACATGCAATATTTAACATGATAATTATTACAGAGTAGCATGTTTTTGGTCAATATAGTTTACTATAATACGAATGTTATTAATTGACATAAGTGTTTAAATTTAGCGGTTCATGCAGGTTCGAGGTGTTGGAGCTGGAGGTATAGTGTCAACAGCTTATTGTTTACTATATAAATTATTCACACTGAGGCTAACAAGAAAACAATTAAATGGACTAATCAATCATCCGGATTCTCCATATATAAGAGCTTTAGGTTTTATGTATATCAGGTAGGGGTGAATTTTCATTAAACTTATTTTCATTAAAAACAACCTGATGTTAACTAAACTTCCAATAGGTATACTCAACCGCCACCGGATTTATTCACTTGGTACAGCGATTATCTGGAAGACGACGAAGAGTTAGATGTAAAAGCGGGTGGTGGACAGGTAATGAAAATGGGTGACATTCTCAAGCAATTTCTTACAAAATTAGAATGGTTTTCGACACTTTTTCCAAGAATACCTGTGCCTATTCAAAAAGAGCTAGAACAGAAATTAGCTGAAAGATTTCCACAACAGACAGTGAATGTACGAAATGCCAAACCACCAATCACTTTAAATAATCATGGAAAATATAGTAATAACAGTAATAGTGGTAGAAAAGATAACGGTAATTTAACTAGAAATCAACAACCTCGTCATATACCGGATAACGAAACGCAATGGGGAGAGGCAGAGAGAACAACTCACTGGCGTGCCAGGTGCGTCTACGTGGTATGAATACAATCACGTTATTTGCTTAACGTAATATTCGGGAAAACACTAATTATTTTTGCGAATCGATGTCTCAATATCTTTTCTTCATTCCATACAGGTCAGATGAAGATAGGAGGGACAAATACCGAGAAAGAGATCGAGACCGAGATAGGAGAGACCGTGAAAAAGACAGAGTCCGAGACAATGAAAGGTCGAGAGACCGTCACTTTAGACGCTCCGGTAGCCGAGAACGAAGTCGAAGACAGCGAGAATACAGAAGTCGTAGTAGAGACAGATCGTACCGCGGAAGAAGCAGGGATCGACACAGTGATAGAGATCGATATCGTGATAGGTATTCTATTATTTTTATAATAACATTGAATTAATTTCGTTTACGTATTTAATACCGTATAAAATTTCAGAAGGAGTTCACCATACGATTACGCGGCAGATCTAGCACGTGAACGTGAAAGACAACGAAGGGAATAAATATAAATTGATGTATGCATTGCACAAGCAAAATTATATGTGCAACTGCATGAGTGTAAATTTCAAGAGATACAAATAATATAGAACCGAGCCATTCTGCACTAAAATCAATTTACCAAAAGCATACTCTCAGTGATAATAGCCTAAAGTTAATTTGGCTGAATTCATCATGTAGTTTACATGTTTTTATAAAATAAAACCCTTACACGAGATACAATTCTGTTTTGTTTTTATTTCGTTAATATACTTAATTTTACACAATTTGTAAATAATTTTAAAAAATATAACAAGATTATTTAAAAAATAATTGAATTTTCAACTTCACAAATATTTGCAAAGAACTTTTACCGTTAAAGTAATAGTGGCGCTGCTTTCACGTGAAGAGAGCGCTGCGTGCGTTTCCATCTGGGTACGGTACGGGCGAACGAGAACAAGACTAAACCACCATTTCATGACATTCGCACTGCAGCCATTGTCTACACCTACAGAAATAGTCGCTGTCGTCGTATCATCTTAATACATTCTTTTCGCAGTTAAATTTGAAGAATCGGTGAGTAACTGCATTTCTTTCTAGACTGAAAATTTTTCTCCCAGCATGCATTACTGGACTCCGCAGGATGCAGCTTCAAGTAGAAAGAGGAAATCTTACGAAAAGGTTTTCAGCGTCGGTACGCTGTATTGAACGAATCAAACGTATTTTCACTTCTCTTAGGAATGACTGTGTACGAAATGTAGCTATTATATACCTAAATTTTGTATAATATTAACAAAGACAAAGATCGAACAAATGGAAAAATCTTAAAAGAAAATTCGATAAATGAGATTTTACGTTAAACATACTGCAGGTGTTTTCGCATCGATTCAATATGGCCGCTGTAGAAATTGAGCTAAATAATTTCCACATTGGATTGTTCTCGTGGAAGCTCTTAGTTTATCATAATTCATTAAATACCCCGGTAGTAACGAAAAATTTAATTTGGTTGATGAAAATAATGTTTCTATACTGGTTTAAGTGTGAAATTCAATGATATTTTCATTAATTCTCGGCAAATATATACTTCGTATCTCATTAAGTAGTTAATTCTAATAGAAAACTATTTTATTAGAGATTTACATAAAATATTCAATTTGTTTAATAAGGGCAATCAACTAAATAGTGATAAATTAATTGAAATTTAATTATCTTCATATTTTTTCATTAATGTCCTTTTTTTCATTTTAAGGAAACTATGTCTCGCTATCGCGAGTGGGATCTCTCTTGTAAAGTCTACGTTGGTAACTTAGACAGTAACGCCAGCAAACATGAAATCGAAAGTGCATTCAGCAAATACGGCCCACTTAGAAATGTTTGGGTTGCTAAAAAGCCACCTGGCTTTGCTTTTGTAGAATTCGACGACCCTCGTGATGCTGAGGATGCTGTCAGGGGATTAGACGGAACGTAAGCTGATAAGAATTTATTGTTATTTTAAATTTGTATCAATAACAGTTGATAACATTTAAATAACAATGATATATAGGCGTTGCTGCGGGACAAGAGTTAGAGTTGAAATGTCATCAGGAAGAAGTCGAAGAGGTCGCAGACCTGGTGCAAGATTCTCAAGGTAAATATTATTCATGTTTCAGTCATAAGCTAAATCAATATTGCATATTACTTGAAAAAACACATCTATACAAATTGATTTTTTAATTATAAAATCTATTAGAGAAAATTTTCTTATACAATAAAAATTTAAATGTTTATGTATGTATATTTATATATATATATACCTATATAAATATATGTGTGTGTGAACAAGAAACAGAAAAATAAAACATAATATATTTTCCACTAGAATAATAAGATATAACGAAGAAAAAAAATAAATTCATTTCTTTCAATTATGAAGATTTTGAGATTACAATACTTTAAAAAATTTAAATCTTACTATATTGTAATGCAACTTGCTGATAAATATGCTTCATTAGTTGGTTATTTATATTATAAAATATTTTTTGGCTCATTTCTAGGTCAAGATCGCGCAGCCCACGTAGGAAATCCGAAGGTCGTTACCCAAGGTAAGAGGGTTTTTGCTTTTTCAAGATACTTTTCAGATGCCGATTTTACTAATTAAAGCGAACACAATGAAAGTGAAATTATGGTCGACAAGGGGAAAGCATACAAAAATTCTTAATTTTTTTTTAGGTCTTGGTCAAAGAGTCCGCGAAGAACATCAAGCAAACGCTACTCCAGGTAAATTTTTATTCTTTTTTGTAGATTGGTCTATTTTTCAGAAATCAATGAGCAGATCGCGTAACTCCATTACAAGTAGGTATCATTTTTAATACCCTGTATACTGTGATCATTGCAATTTTTGCACGCAATATCACATGAGGTTTTGCGAGGAGAAATAGAATAAAATTATTAAGAGTAGTGTGAGGATTCAATTTCAAAGCATTTAATCAATGTGAAATTTCTATTAGATGTTTGAAACTCGAAAATGAGTATGGACATATATAAAATTATAATTACATCTATAAAGCATCGAAATTTACATTGTTTAAAAGAGATCGCAATGTTATTGAAAATATTTATTATATATTTTGAAAATCGAACACATTTATCACTTTATTTAATGAAGAACACATTTGCATGGATAGAAAAGATACTAATGTACTTATTTAGTTGATATTAACTTGACACTCATCACGATATTATTGTTCGGTACATTAGAATTATGTTTAATGCATTAAGTGGGCAGTCTAGGATTCTTTTGAGAAGGCTCTTAAGAATATCATTTTCTTACGTGATTCTCAATAATAAAAAAAGAATGAAAAACAGAGCATATATTGTTAGTGGCCAGGAGTATGATATGTTGTTATATCGCTAAAACTGACGTTTGCAGATTCTCCCAGCGTCAGCTCCTAGCTCTGCTCGTCTCCCCGCCACTACTACTTCTGCTACTACTACTACTACTACAGCCACCGTGAAAAAAAGTCTAGCAATCGAAATGAAAAAAAAAAAAATTGCCTGCCTGCCCACTAACTTCCCAACCAGTCACCATCAGTCACCACCAGTCACCGGTAGGAGCCAACTCGTCCGACAGTTGACAGTCCGACGCTGTCTGTCCGTCTGTTCGTGTGTCCCCTTCAAAAAGACTTCTTCGAGCTACCTCAACTTCTAGCGGCTAGGAGCGGCACCGTGAATCCACCAAAACAGCCGACGCGATAAGAACGAATACTTCTGTCGAAATTTCGACGCGTCGGTTCGTCCATTCGTCCCAACTTCTACTACTACTACTACTGCTACTACTACTACTACTACTACTCGTCAACCATCACGTTAAACTTAGCCGGCAACGCGATCGTCACTTCTCTTCGACTGAGCAAAAGCAAAATGATCACCACCTACACACCATCCCACCACCCAACCAAGTACCACCACCACCAACCACCACTACATGTTCACAAATGTTTGGTATTTCACAGATTTTCAAAGATTTTTTATTATATTTTTCCGTCGCAGCGGCAGATTCTGCATGATCTAACATTTATTTCATTAACTTTTGACATTTCATTACGTATATTTACGGTATTTTCTCCTAAAAACTAAATGAAACTAAATAATATCATTTGACAATTATTAAAGTATATACTGTTAGACCTCAGAAGTGCCGCGAATTATTTAACAGTATATATCTGTCAACGTAACATTATTTTCAAATTAATTTTGTTCATCATTGAAATTATTCCCTCTTTTGTTCCGCGTGATTTGTTGTTACTATTGGTGAGGTGTCGATCTAAATTGATTGTGTCTAACTAGTTTTATCCTTTAGGTAAATAGGAATTAGTTTTAATTATAATACAATTACCTTGAGATGATTTTTCCTACCTGTGTGTTTAAATGACGTCTCTTTGCTATTATGCTATTGCATATATATATATATATATATATTTAATTATAAACAATGCAATTATAATTATATGAATTCTTCTAATCTCTATTATAAATTATTTAATGCTCCACATAGTAGAGAGACGCTCTTGTTGTCTTCAATCTTATCGTTACTCAAATGGTGTAAATCTTTCGTTTCGTTTTTTAGATCACGGTCACGCAGCCCGCGCAAAAGGTCCCTATCTCGCAGTTGCTCTAGAGATCGTCGTTCCCGCTCGGACTCTCGTGACAGACGGTACTGATTTTTAAACACAATTATTAACACAAGCAAGTATCGACTTACGTTGCCATTGAATTAATTTCCATCTATTCTATATCTGCTTTGTGTTTTATACCCAATGATGAAATAATTAATATAATTAGTTAATAATAATATTTTTCTTTAAAATTGCAGTTAATGGGAAACATGTCGAGGTAACAGTTTGACTTGAGGTACTGGAGGAGAAATATTACCAATTTTTTTTATGTATATATAAGTATACATACACACATACGAACCAATCACCATTTGAAATACTACAAGAAACTATTGAAGTTAAATTTTCATAAAATTTCACATGTACTTGTACACGCTCTTACATTAGAATATCGCTTTTAATATGCGTAGGAGTTTTATTTCATTCACCGTTGAAGTATGAGATAAGATTAGAAATGCAGAGATTTTGGAAGTGAAGTGCACCAATCGCGGATGCGATGTTAGAAAAAGAAGTAAACCTAATCGTTAGTTCAATAAAAGAAGAATAAATTGTTCGCAGTGATAAAGAGACAATTAATAGACGCGCAAATGCTAGTATCTTTTTCAAAACAGCGTGTACAATCCATCCACGGGTTACTCATAGTAATTGAGGAATATACATGTTTTATGTTGTAATAATTATTTTGTACTCATAGAAAGATTAATTTTTAAGTAAAAGTGTAATTGAATAATTGTCGTGATATAAATTATCCAGCGTCTCATGAATTATCAGTTCCCCACATTTTCTTTGTACATGAATATTACAGTGGGTAAAATAAAAATGTCAGGAAGCCTGGAATTCTATTTGTGTTATTTCGAAAGAACAACCTTCGTCTTAATTTATTTAATACAATCAAAACATTCATTTTTCGATATAAATGATTGATTTTCGTTAATGCCACTATGAATTAAATTTGCGAAACATTTCCAAGAGTGAGCATACATAACCGGACACCTTGCTGGCACAAATGATAGTCTCGAATAGGTAATGCTAAGTTTTCGTCTAATAGTTTTAAAATTTCCAAATAAGATTTCAAAGCTTTTTTAGGTTGACCATCTTCTAAGTGTCGACCTGCTACTTTGAACAATTGATCCGTATCTTGCAGGGCTTTGAGACCCTTCAAAATATTTGTGCTATTGCCACATTTTGAACATTTAATCATAAATTCATTTGCATCTGTTCGCACGGGTAGTACATTTCCACACGATGGTCCCGTTTCACATTTGAACCTAACGCATGTAAAAAGATTTTTGAGATTAAAAAATATTTCAAATAATTTTGTATCACGAAATTGTTACCTTAAGACATTTGGATCTATTTCGTCCAAAAGCGGCCAATGGTTCGTGCAAGCCTCGCATGCACAATCGAACCAGTACTGAATGCGCATTTTACGTTTCCTTTCCGATTCTGGAGTCACTGTAAAAATCGGCCCGTAGTTATCAGCGACTTCTTCACCGGCGCGAATCGTGCGAACTGCACGCGCAACCATTGTTGTTCCGTTAAAATATCTAAAGTATGAAACGAGCATTAACGTCTGTCATTCTTCTAAACGCTATTTCGAAATGTACCTGACAATTCCAGGATTGCATGAGTGATTTAGTAAAGCCATTGTAGGATAAATACCTCCTCCGATAAAAATGCTCTTTGCCTTTGCGAGTGTTTTATCGAATTTGGACTTTGACAATTCTGAGATCTACAAAAAGTGAAACAATTTTTTTTTTTAAATATAATAATATTAGTGAAAAATTATGTATATCTGTACCTCGTGAGAATTAAATTGCAAGAGCTGCAAGTGGTGGAAAATTAACTCTCCGATAAACAATTCGATTTCCGTTAATTTTGCATCAGCTGCATCCAATGATTTGAACTCAGCTGGTATATATGAACTATTCTTGATGAGCCGTAATAGCCAACAAGCCATATAAGTCCTATGAAATATGTCTTCGACTATTCTTTCGTCCTCGTGAGTGACTAAGTTGATATTAAACAATTGATAAATATACGATTTAACGTTAATAAGTTTTAATGCACTAAGCCTTATAATTACCTAAACTATAAAAAGATAAATAATCGTTCGACTTGTGGGGTTTTTTCTCCGACACTTCCCAAACGCCGTTAGTGGCCTTGAGAGTATCTTTTATTTTCAATATATCTTTGAATGGTCTCTGTATCACGGCTTTTAACGCTAAGAAACAAGTAATCGAGGCACTAGACATCCACAAAGGGGGTAATAAACTGCATTCTCTGATATGTACATCGGCATCAAGATCTCTACATTTAAGGCTACAATAAGCCACGCAATTGCAGGTATAACAAGCTGCTGGCACAGGTACAAATATTCTCGTAAAGCAACGGTGGCAATGTGTAAGCCTGTAAATGATTATATTTTTAATTACAATCCTCTCCCCTTATGTAATCGCTACGCGATAGATATACCTATATTCAGGTAGCAAGAAAGCGCAGTGGGGCTTTTCGATAGCTATTAATTCACCAGGATAAATATCTCTGGTGGCAACTGCATATCTCCCTCTGTCGCTGTCTCCAGTATTAATAGTAATCGACGTACTAAGAGCCGGGAATAGCGGATTACGCTTTTCCAACTCGGGAAGTGGATTTCCATTCGTTTCGGTTTTATTGCTCAGGGACATATTTTTCACGCCCTTATTGAGCTCGGTTCCTTTATCCATCACAGCCAACATCAATCTAATATCCCCCTCGAGTTTTTTCTTCTTATCGGTTGGCAATTTACAATTATCCAACGCGTTCAAAGTGGCTCTGAATGACTCGATGGCTTTAGAATGATTTTTCAAACCCAAATGACATCTGGCTCGTCTCTCTTCCACTTTGTACATCAATTCCGTAGGATAGCCCATACGCACGCACTCCTCAATGTCTATTAAAGCGTGCTCGTAACGCTCCAAGTGATAAAGTGTGGCGGCACGATTCGCCAGAATCACTCCCAGTTCTGAAAATAACGTCAACGTGTTTCAAATATTCGTAATATCGACGCGAGTCGAACCAACCTTCTTTCGGGGCGAGCAGAACCGCGTTCGAATAAATTTCTAGCGCCTTGGTGAATTCACCGGCGCCGAAAAATTTGTTTCCGGCATCTTTCAGCTTTCGAGCCTTCTCGCTGTCTTTTAAGGCTACGCCCCCATCGTCCACAGACAACGAGTGAGCTTCCGGGTAACTCAGAATGAACGCAATTCTTTCAGCGTTGGAGTTCAATGCTCCGAATTTTCTGAACTCGTGGTGTTCGATGGCTTCGCGAGTCTCCAATAAATTGGAACGAAAATAATCGCCAATTTCGGTGTCGAGATCGTCCTCGAGCATTTTGTTTTATTTTGATTACACTTGGGTTAGTAACACGAAACTGACATTACACTCTGAACAAGATGGGGGCAATTAACCGATCGCGCAGCAATTAGTTATAATGAAAATGGAACACAATCAGGAACTCATTTTCCTGATGTGGCTCGGTTCGACGGTTCCAAATTACTGAAGCTTCGACTGAGTTGCTAGATCGGCTATTTTCGTGCGCGCTATTTTTATACGTCAAACATACAAGTGCGATGCACTCTACGCGGATCGCCGCGGTGGGTGTAATACATTTCGTAACGTTTATTTTTTTTTTTTTTTTTATTAAAGACAGATTATCTTACAGCAGGCAGTTGAAATAACGACGCCAAGCAATCGAGTATCAATTGTCTATTAATCGCATACAATAAGTGCAACAAGATCTACACTAACGCGTGATTTACTTAGTAGGCTTTAACGCTAAAATCTAATTTACATACAATATATACAAAAATCGAACAATACAGAGATTGTTAGTGTTTGGTGTGTACAAGAAAATATCGACAATTAATTCTAACGTACAAATGAATACGAAAATACGTAAAGTTTCTCTCGTGAAAATCATATCGCATATAATTTCAATCGGGTGAGTATTCGGAATCGATGAATTTCGATGTCATTCGACAAGACTGGTATGGTTCAAATGACGATAAAATTTGTATAAAAAATGTAACGAAAGGCGAGATGAGAGAATGAGTGAAATGGTGTCGCTTTTTTTTATCGAGAGCTTAAAAGTCGTAGGACGCCTCGTCTTCGTCCTTCGGTCCTCTGAATCCCAGTCTGTAGAGTCCACCCGCCACCAGGCCACCGATTATCGGCCCGACCCAGTAGACCCACTGGTCTTGCCAGTCGCTGACAATGACGGCGGGCCCGAGGGACCTCGCTGGGTTCATGCTGCTACCGGTAAAAGGCACAGCAGCCATGTGGGATACGGCAATCGTCAGGCCAATCGCGAGAGGCGCCCAGCCCTTGACGTCGCTGCGTCTCGAATCCGTTACGGCGTGAACCACGAGGACCAGCAGGAAGGTTATGATAGCCTCCATCAGGATTCCCTGGGACGCCTGCATACCTGTGCCGAGACCGGTCACGCCAAACCCGGTGGTGGCGTCGCTGGTTGGCAGGACAGCCTGGAGAATGAACAAATAAATTAATTCATTCAAAATAAAAACAAAAAAATTCATTATTCGTTTAAATTGTTGTATGATTAAAAATCGTCAAAATTTTCCACACTTCATATTTCGTGAATAGTTTAACAAAAAATAAAAAAAATGAAGGAATCCTTTTTTACAATATATATAAAAAGATAGCCAAGCAGCAGCTTAATCGAAGATGCAAATTTCAACAGTTGAGTTTGTACGAAACTCATTCATAAATGACGTCTCTTGTAATTCTAGAATATTTTTTATTATAGATGACATAAACGACTAATGAGGTTTCGTATCGTAACGCGATAATTCCAGAAAGACGGGAAGTGGACGGTATCAGATAATAAATTCTCGTTCTATTATCTCATAATTGATGCTCTTAATAACGTGCTTATTTTGCTTACCTTCAAAAGTGCAGCACCTGCGATCGCCCCGCAACATTGACATACGATGTAACATAGAGCCTTCAAGAATGAACAATTGCCGCTAATGACAAGTCCGACGGTTACCGCTGGGTTCACATGACATCCAGAAATCGGACCCAAGGCCTACAAACAGAGACATATTCTACATTATATCGATAGAGCAATTTCATCGCGTGCTCCGGCACAATAATACACCCAGTCCAAACGAGGAATATGGGAATTGTAAGGTGCGGCTAGGGAGAATTAACCTAATTAATCAGAGATGAACCCCCGTAGGATTGTCTCGTCGCTAATTGAAAAAAAAACCTCGACTAGGATCTTCTCGTTACTAGCTCGTATAGCGTATAGCGAATTTTCTATAACGACGTCGCCGAAAGAGAGTCCCGGAAAGATATTAACTCATTGAGATTCAGCGCGTTGCGCATACAGCTTTTGCGGCGAAACCGGCCGACATAACGCAATCGTACGTCGCCAGACACTTTGGCGGCGCGTATTCGGAGAGGTCACGTGCGAGAGCGAAAAAGAGTTGCGAATGAAACGAGAAGGAAAAAAAAAGAGCCGCCGCGGCCGATTTGGGACCCCCACAATGGATCAAGCGGCGATCGTTAGCGCGCGGCCCAGTTCTCATGCACGTCGGCAAGGTTTCGCCTCGCCTCGGGCGATCGGTCATACACTCACACATCGAGCCACCACTTGTCACGATTGCGCAACGCCTCTTCTCTCATTCTCTCTCTCTCTCATCCTCGACACTCGAGAGACGATTTTTGCCATCCTCGATTGTATACAGTAAATTTAGTAATCCACCGTGGACGACGAAACTCTTTCTCTTCGTCCCTCGGGAGGGAGCCCGAGAGTCGTATTTCGGTTAATTATTTCGTCAATCGTTACCTTGTTGTTTTTTTCTTTATTAAGCACACTTCGTTATCTACGGAGACGGTTATCTCCGAATTATTTTAATGTAACGCCTTATCGCGTATCATCTCTGTGCACATACGAGCGCGATAAAAAATGACGAGTGTGACGCGCGCTCGGGCGTAAATTGCCCCGATGATGTTATACTCGCGCGAGCGTAGCGGCGCTCTGATTTTGGAAGAAGCCGAAAATAATGAGAGAGAAAAGAGCGTGGAAGGGGCGAGAATCGCGGGGGAAAGCGAGGAGAGTTTTCGCGACGAGGCGACCTTCGAGTCGGGAGAATTACGGGAGCCCGACGTTCCGAGAAAATCGATACGTTGACTCTTCGAGTTCTATTGTTTGACGAATCGCTCTCGAGTGCTCTCTCCGCCTTCGTTCGTATTTAATGTCAATTCTGAATTGGCACTCGCGGATTTATTATATGTTAATTATAAACCTCGTACGTCGAGCTCTCCCCATATAACACAATTATCATCGTCGACGACCGTTCTGACATTTACGCGCGCTCGGTTATCGACAGATCGTAATGAGAATAGAATGCTTTCCGAATGGAAAAAAGCACTCACGAACCATCTAGATAGCTTCGGCGAAAATTCATTTTATTGCGGTAATTTTTCGATAAGGATCGCGGAATAGGAGAAAAAAATTGAGCCGATTATGGCGCAATCGGAAAATATGATATTTAGCGGATCGTCTATTACCCGCGACGGTGACACAGAAAGAGGATAAAATTAATCGATAGCGGCGTTGAATTTATTAACGAATCTCAATTACGGCGAGAGAAAAGGGGATCGCTCGCCGCGTAGGTAACCATAACTCGAGTTACGGATGATATTATTAACGATTCGAGTTGATTGGAAATAACGCGCCCTCGGGCTCCGACGACCCACAGCTCCCGGGCACGCGTGTCTCTTGCGCAGGAGAGGCCCCGCGAATCCTTCGCACAAACGCACCTACGGCGAGAGAGAACGTACGCGGTGCGTGCGAAGGTGTTTCGACTCTTGCCACTCGTTATCGCTATTTTCTCTTATTTAACTTTGATACCGATCGCAGGCTGCAATTGTTTTCGGCTCACGGTGGACCATTAAATTTTACAACTTCCAATTTCACCCAATCATCGTATCTCTCATTCGAGAGAACGGTGCGCACTTATGGATGAAAAAAATAGATACTTTCTCGCATTATTGTTCGAGGATTCTCATATGCCGAGCACGAGATTTTTTTCCTATCGTCTTAAGTTTTGAATCAATTTATCCGCGCTCGCGCAAATACGAGAGTAATCAGTCGCGACAGGGTTCACGAGGATCGCTGCGTTTCGGGGATATTTCGATCTTTGTCTTCCGATCTCTTCGACGCACTCTTATCGATGCTGCAGACGAAATGGTGCTTGCACAAGCCAAAAAGTGCACGCTCAAAGATTTACCGAGCGCGATACGGGAGAAATTTATTACCGCGTTAAAGAAAGCTCGCAATCATTTCGGGTGTATAAAATGAACGCGAGAATTGTGGAAAAAGTCAAAAGCCATCTACCTTGGACGTGATTTGTACGCGAAGTCACCTTTCAGAGATGAGATATACGATCGTGCTAGTTTCCATTTTGATCGCGCTCTTCGGTTTAACTCTCGCCGCTGACACAACCGAGAGTCCCGAAACTAGCGACGGTGGCGGAGATGGTGATTTCATCGGCGATTTGGTTAAAAAAATTATTGGGGTGAGAGAATTTTTTGATTATAGAAAATAAAAAAATTCAATTCTTCTTTATCACTGGACAAATTTTCTTTCAGCTTCCGGGCAAAGCGCTAGGCGATATTTTAAATGGCTTTCGAGGTCTCACTCCGTGATACTTCCTAGTCGCCTAGAGGAGTCAGCGTGGAAGATCAAGATGCGCGAGATCGAATTCATTGATTAAACATTTCTTTTATCGTCGTTCATCAGAATTATAAAAAAATTGATAAATAAAACCGTACTGGAAAGCTCGTTTCGTTGTTAACGATTTCATAATGTTTCTTGTCGTGAACAAACACATCTATTTAAATACCACCGAATGCCGCGAAGAGTAAATATAAGAGAAAAAAAAGCAAAACGCCCAACGTAACGATGCCAACTACTTTCGCGCGTCATTGAACGCGCGCACGAGCGCACGAAAATTCCGTGTGGGTAATGTAAGAGAGGCGCGGTTTGTCGCGTGTGCGTGCAAACGATTTCGGAACAGATCTGAGGAAACGCTGAAAATAAAAGAGAAAAAGGTAGTGAAAAATATCCTTTAGAAAGTTTTTTTTTTCTACTCGGATATCGCGTCTCGAAGCGCGATCGGCGTCGGGCTCGTAAATTGTGCAGCTGGGCCTATCGCGAGCGCGCGGGCCTTATCGGCTTCTCTATTGTTCGAGCATTTTCCGAACACTTGCGCCGATATTTATAGATCTGGCCGAATTGATACGTCAAACTCGACGTAAGAAAATATTTTTCAATTAACTTCGCGAGGCGGAACGAAAACAGAGATCGGATATCTCGCGGAGTGCTATCGGAAGCGTCTAACGAGCGAGACGATCTAACAGTAGGAGTACGTTATTACATAAAAACGAAACTGACCGGTCGATGAGGGGTCGTTGTGTAACGAAGGTAAATCTCATCTCGAGATTTTCGTCTTGCATATCGTTTCTTCCTTCCTCTCTCTCTCTCTCCTCCATTTTTTCACGCTTTATCGCGATTGCACAAGACGTAAAACACGCGCGGCTGCTCGGCCATTCGTAATTCGTGCGCGCGCGCGCGCGCGCGTGCAAAACGACGTGATTTTTTAATAAATTTCGCGCGATTGCAAATGGCCACATCCGGAGGTGGAATATCGACGGAACGAGATGAAGCCTCCGGGGCAGAATTGCACCACCGCCGTCGGTTAGAGCCCCTTGGGCATACCAACGACCTTATTCGCGACGTTCTAAGCGCGCTCGCCAATATCCACGGAACTGTATTACGTTGCGCTCACCCAAGACCACGAAATTACTCCGATATGATAATGATAATTTTTTCATCTTCCGAGCGTCAGCCGTTCACCTCACCTGTCCAACTTTCGGTTCGATAACGGCTCGTACGATATGAATTTCTATCGGTCAGATTATCGATTAATTTTCGAAGAATTATACTCTGAAAAAAATCGTTGAATCAGTATGCATCGCTAACAAACGAGATTCTGTTGGATAAGAATGAAATTCTTTTCAACTAAAAATATGTTGGTTGATTCAACAAAGATGACAAAATATTGTTTTGAGCGTAAGAAATGTCGTTTAACAAAAATTTTTTCTGCACATCAATTTGCATTTTAATTGAAGCAAAACGCTCGAAAACGATTTCTTTTTTCGCAATTGCGATGAGATCACTGATGAGATCGATGACTCGAGATGAATAATAGTGAATGGAAGACTCCGCAACAATCATCCGACATAATTGATAGCCCTGACAAATTTTCAACATCCACAATAAGTCGGCGGCGCGAGAAGAAAACAGTCGGGCCCTCTAACATGTGTAAAAATCCATCTCGCGCTGAAAATCTCTCCACGACTCGCCGGCTATTCACAAGTCGATTCTATTCGCAGTCACGGACTACGAATCATATTTCATCGTGTACTTTGTAAAAACTGCGGAAGCCAATCTGCACCGAAGGAGAAGATAAGTAAAAACTACAAATAAAAAAAAGGCACCGAATACAATTATTCTTAGCGAGTTCTTTGAAAACTGCGCGATTTCGCCGGTCCCCGGATTGGAAAGAGCCGTGGAATGGGGAGGGGTGCTAAATAGTCGAAAAAATGTAAACTCACCTGAGCCAAACTGGCGACCGTGAGGCCGAACGTGAACGCTATTCTCAAAACCGTAGGCGCCTCGCCGGACGTCCACTCGACGCACGACGAGCATCCGATCATGACGAGGATCATCGTGCCGAGGGCCTCGGCGAACATCGGTACCAAAAATCCGACCTTCGAGACCTCCTCGAGACCTACGAAGTCCTTCGCGCCTGTCGACCAGAAAGAGCCAATTACTAAAAATAAAACTCCAGGTGGAAAAATAAGACGCACTCGCCGGTAACTCCGTCGGTTCATCGAGCAACGCGTAATTAACATATACGCGCATTTGAATAAAAAAGAGCGGCGGAGGCAGGAATTACGACGGCTTAATTGAATGACTGGTTGATCCACGCGCGGAACATCGCGTGTCGATAATTCGAAAATCATCGCCGGGGATCGATTAAAAGCAATGCCACCGGCTCTCGCTCGAGCCGGACAATGCGGCCGGTAGAGGAGGAGAGAACGAGATGTAAGAATCGTGTCATCCTCGTAATCGTTATGCCTCGCCGCGATGACGAAGATCGCGAGCGCGAATATCGGCGAGTTTCGAGTGGCGCGCGGACCATTCAGAGGTAATAAAATAAAAGCGCGCGACCGCAATGCGTGTCTTTTATGCCTTCGCGCGCGCACCAAACGATTTTACACGCAATTACCGTCGCCCGATCCGTGAGAAACCGAGCGAGTTTACCGAGCGAATTTTTCGAGCTATTCGATCGACGTGTGTCATTGAATCGAACGATCCTACGAAGATCGTTTAGTGCTCGTTAATATCGTTATCGGTGCACGTCGGTGCATCGATTGCCACGGACGTTGCCTTGAATCTTGATCGCTGCAGCGTAATCCTGCACTCGACCCGCGTAGCTTGTTTGTTTCAACTACGGAAATTACCTTTCCACGTTTTTCCCATTGTCGCTCGCTACTGGCCAAGATTCACTGATACTACCGATCTACTCGCTCTCGAATCGATCGAAGATTTTTCTCACTGTTGCACTCGATCCGCATATACAGCCGAGGGTTGGTCCTCGCCGAATGGTTCGCGCGTATCGATAGGAAAATCGGTGTCGGGAGGACGCGGTTGGGTCGTACTGATGTTCGTGGCGGCAAGACGGAATGATAAAAAGTCCGGTGGAGGAAACGGCGGGGCGCGCAGTAGCGCGAGGGAGGTGGGGATTATTCTGATGTGTGTGTGCGTGTCTACGTGAGCGTGTATTCGGCTCCGCGTGCGATTCCAGAAGACGAGGAACCAGCGAACGGCGGTAACGCACGAGCGGGGATAATGAGTCTCACGCTCCTCCCCCCCCCCCCCCCCCC
>NCVS01001058.1:216191-253140 GCA_003055095.1 Goniozus legneri | reverse complement strand
CCCCCCCCCCTCTCCCCCTCTCCCTCTCTCGCTCTATCTTGTCATAGTTTATCTATTTTGTCGAGTACTCCCACACCGACGCCACGCCGAACTTTATAAACGACGTGGACCGATCGCGAGTCGAAAACCTGTTGCGCTCCGATCGATCCTACTTTCGACTTGCGAAATCGGTGCTCATTGTTGCACGTGAAAAATTGGACCCTCGGACGGGTCTAGAGGCTCGAAGAAATTTTTAGTATAGTCTATTTTTTTCATTTGAGGAAAGACTATAAAATAGTGATAATAGTCGCGAGAACTGATAATAGGCGGGTACGTAACCCGAGAGTGGTAAACATACTAGTTGAAAATACTGTCAACTTTTGATGTCGATTTTTTGCAATATTTTTCACATTCACTGATGAAAATCAACGGTTTTCAATGTTGAAATTGAATTACCAAATATTTCTCTGTGTACCACATCTTTCGTTCGAGGAACCTCCTTTTCTCGGGCAATACTAGCAAAAGCCCGCGCTTCTAGAGCATTCGGCTCGTTCAAGGATTATCGAGAGCCGCGGGTGATAGATCGTCTCGCGTCTAAAAGCGGATCGAGACTGAACAGTTGTTGTTTTTAATTGCGGAAAATAATCGGCGCGATTTGCTCTGTCGTTGGCAATCGTGGGGCTTGAGGATGGAAGCTATTTGCGCTCTCTACCCAAAATAGGAAATTACGTCGAGCGAGGAGAATTAATAAGCCGAGTGCTAGATGAAAACGAGAGGAAGCCTTTTAGATCGATTACCCGTGACGGGTGGAGTCGCTTTTTAACGCCAAGACCCCGCCCGTGCGCCAAGAGAAGAAATAAATTGTACCGGATAAAAGCCGGATAAAAAACATCGATATATTTTTTTTGTTCAACAAAATATTGGTTTAATTGCAATTTCACTTCGCTCTCATGTTTCAGTAAAATTCAAATTTATCGAGAAAAATATTTGATCGGACGAAAAAAATATTTGGTCGGGCGTATTTTAAATAACTTTTTCTCTCTCGATGTGAGAAGTCAATTTTTACAAACTTTCCACGGTACGGGCAAAGTTTGGATACTGTCAACTCGTAACAAATCGTCAACGGTACCTTTCCGATATGTGTCAAAATTCGTCTCCGGTTCGCGATAACGTATGCACATATAATCGCTTCGACGTACGCACATGGTACGCCACCGGACTTTTTTCGTTGCATATTAAACGCGCGCTGTCCATTCCCCGCGTTACATAAAACGAGATGAGGACGGCAAAAGAAAAAAACAACAGCAGCGGCATTCTTACGGATGAATTTTTCCTATGGTGCGTCAAGATCGCGCGGAATCGAAAATATTACCATTTGTCAATTTCGTAACGGCTCATTATCTTAGTGTGACAGAAGGTGCGAGGCCCATCGATCAATCGCACACCGTTCGCAATCCCATTCGCATAATCGTTCGCGTTACTTGATTTTTTTCGCTCGCGAGAGATGAGCCGGTCGAATTGTCCGGGCAATTACGAGGCTCGTTAATTGGGTCGCCACGTGGCCGCTCGTTTAACGACCGGCAATGGCGCGTTTACAAAACCGTTTCGTCGCGCGATTTTGCCGAGAAATTTCATTCGCGCCTCGCAGCAACAGGTAGCCGAGTGCTCTTGAAGATGAGCCGCGATTAAGCAGAAGTTTGTGTAACCGCGGTTGGTGTTTTACGAGAGACCTAATCTCTATTGTAAAGATAACTAGACGGCGCTCGTTCCCCGCGCGAGCAAATATCGCGCGCGCTCAATTCACGCGGGAACGCAAGACTTTGAATAACGAGCGTGAAATTGTTCAAATGTCGCCAACTCTTACGGATATTTATTGGTCAAGTGCACCGTGCCTTTGCGCGAGACACCTGCAGAGTCTGTGTGCTATGTGACGTTCGCTCGTTCTCGCTATCGTCGCGAATTCTCCGACGTCCTTGCGACGTAACTCGCGAGGCTCGCGCGATTCGGAAGTATCGGCCAAAAAATTATCGGAACAGATACATCGACGACGATTCGATAAAGTTTCAGAGAAAATTGAAATGAACCGATAAGGAGATAATACTCGTCGATGACCGGAGATCGAAACTTGGAGAACCATCGAGATCATTGTTTCAACACGTGTAAACGTTCTCCAGTAGTCGCGCTGTTTGCCGAGCGCTTCACGCGCCTAAGAATCGCGAAAGAAAAACAGCGGCTCGGTGTGAGAGAATCTCGAGAGCATTTCGCGATTACGAATCGATTATGCGAAGAAGAAAAAGTAATTACAATGAAAAATTTTGCGGCCGATTGCGTCCCGAATGGCGTTTGTAGCCGCGAGGTAGAGAAGCGAAGAAAAGTTGGCGCGATTCTATCGTATCGAAAAGTTGAGTTGCAAAACACGTGCAATTATCGTCTATGGCTCGAGGGATCCAATTCCACGTCGAGAATAAATTTGATCCTAATCTAGATATCGGGAAATATCCTTTCAGAAGAACGTCGGAGGAAAATTACACAGCGCTTAATGGTGGGAAAAATTACACGCACGAGTAAAGTTTGGAGTTTTTCCTTTTCTAGTCGTCGTGTCTGGTGTACTCGTCGTCCTGGAAGGTTAAGGTTATCGGAAAATTGATACAGCACGTTCCCATACGGGCTCGTGAGTCGTCACGTTCGCGCGTATGCGCGGATAAGTTGTGTCTGCGGGCTGATACACGAGAAAAAAATTCTTTTTCGAGTTAACGACTGTTTCGAACAAAGTTGAGCAATAAAACGGTTCGACAAAACATTTGTTTGATTAAAAAAAACGATATTGTTTAACACTAATGTTGACGTAATCGTTTTTTAAGTTTCAAACAAAAACGAATGAATATTTGATTATTAAACAAATAAATTAATTAATCCGTTTGTCGCCAAAAGAGCTACTATTGAAAAATCTTATACATTGAAGAATATTTGTTTCGCGCAAACAAATTTTAGTTTACGACCCAAACAAACTGTTTTTTTCGTGTACGAAGGGGACAACAATCTCGAGAGACCTTCTATCCTTTCTAAAAGTACAGTGTGCCTCGAGTTATCAACCGGCTCGCGCGGCATACTTAATGAACCGAGATACATTCGACTAACTCTCTCGCTCTCATCGCACATTCATAATACGTAGAATATACCGATGGCCGAGGCAATAAACTCATTATTACGAAACCGCTTAAATTCCGCTGGACGTTATCGTTCCGGGATCGTGTTTGCCCGATCCAGCGTGTTAATCTCGATGCCGAGCGCTACCTTCGACGCCTCCGTTTAGCGCGAATCCGTCAATTCGCGACATTCCGTTGACAGAAGCGATGAGCGACATTACCGGGACTCGGACAGAATATTCCTCCGCGAGTTTGTTTTCAATCACGGCGTATCAATTGCGCAACTCGCCAACAACGGCATAGCGAATTTAACAAGTGGAAAATTTCAGCGCGTTACAAAATTCTTTCACCGACGGCGCACCTGATTATCATTCGTGCGTTTCCGAGAAGCGCGCGGGATGAAAAATACTCGGCTAAATTTCGCAATTACGAGCGGTAATTGTGGCGGGAGGTTCGATCGCGAGAGGAGGACGGTTTTATTGCGCGCTAATCGCGCATCCAGACGTCGGACGATAATCTCCGATAAACGGAGCCGCACACACAGTCGTCCTCGCGCGTCGAGGATCCGGCCGGATTACCGAGAAACGATTCTCGACTTTTCCTCCTGAAAATCGCCAACGTTATCCCTGAAAACGCGGCTGACCCGTCCTGGCGTTCTCTACTCGTCGAGTTCGGCCAACGCGACCTACCGAGCCGGCCAGAAAATACGCGAGGAGCGAGCGAAGCGGTCGATAAGCTAGAGTTCCCCGCGCGCCCGCTCGAACGTCGAAGGACGAGCAATGTCGTTCGCGATTAATCGGACGAATACGTATCATTATCCTGTCGCTATAAAAGAAGAAACATTATTCCGCGGCGGGAAAGCGCCCGCGGACAATTCGCGGTATAGTGCTCGATAATGGAGGATAACGCGTCAGGCGATTTCACGGTATTTGCGCAACTCGATCGCGTCTCGTTGGAAGAGAGAAAAAAAAGGGTAATTGGGTATTGAGCTCATCGCGATTCATCGAAGAGTGGCAATTTTACCCCCCACGGCACTTAACGAGACCCCAGCGAACTACTCACGGTGGTAGCGCTCGTCGACGTTCTCCTCGCCATCTGGGATGTCTCGCGAGCGGGATCGCGTCTCTTCCGGTATCGTGTATCCCTCGGGAAACACCGTCGACACATTCATAGCGCCGTTCGCCTTCTGCAATACGACAAGGAAAAATTTCTCTCAGTTTTTCCGGGAATCGTAATTTTTTCGCGGCGCGATACATAGGACTTCTTATCGTTCGTATCTTCTCATTAAACTGCATTCGAAAAAAAATTCTCTCCGCGCAATTAAGGCGCGAGCGCGGTGAAGCGTAGCTCGTTGCGAAATTGCGATTACTCTTGAGAATTTCCCATGGTCACCAGAAAATGAAAAATAGTACAATCTGACGTGCGATCGAAAAATAGCGCTCGCTCGCGTCGGTGCATCGCGCTCGTTTCACACAGTAAATAATCCAATCTCGAGGGGGACCTAGTCCTTTCCGAACGGTGAGTCACAATTTTCTTCGGTACACAACTGTACACTTTCACTAGGGAGACTATCGGTCTTAAGCCGTGAGATCAAATTTTAATAATCCTTTCGAACTCGTTATTTTTTAAAAGCATTTTTCCGGATTGTTTTCATAATTCCTCTTTAATAAAAGATGTAGACAGAGAGAAATTATTCGAATCAAAGATGGAGTGAAATACATATTGCACACAGTCTTTGTTTCATTTCTCCACATAGCAAAGAGGATTTATTTAGACCGTGAACTGAAATTCAAACGAATTATTATCGAACATTTGAAGAACATTTCACTGAACCATAAGGCCCTATACTTTTCTCTGTGTACGCAATTCTTTCAGTGTCCTTTAGAATTGAACAGTGAAGAAAATGAGGAATTCAGAGTATGATAAAAAATACACGCTTGCGTACCCTCGCGTTGGCCAGAGCGAAGCGTCGCGCGCCGGAGTGAAAGACGAGGAACTCGCGCCAGAGGTTCACGTATGAGGAGCGTGTCTGGTGTTGCATCCCTCCGGAAGGGTGCGAGCTCGTCCGGCTCCGGGGCGGTTTTCACACCCCTGAGGCGCGCGTCGAGAGATGAACCCGAGCGAAGCAAACTCTACGCGACGACATTCGCGTTTGCCTTCCCTTTTTCGCTTTTTTTTTTACTGGGTCTCTCGTTGTCAACCCTCCGTTGTCTCGTCGAGATCTCTAGCGTGACTGGACTCAGGCCGGCGAGCTACGACCTTGACATCCGTTCTCCATTCGCGTGACTCGCTCGACGGACACACGTTGCACCTCGCACGTGCGATCTTTCGCACGAGCGACCGTCGTCGATGCTTTCGTCGTCCACCCGCGCGCCACCTGCGAGAATACCAATTCTTAATCACTCGTCACGACAATCGAGGCTATAAAAACCGCATGCGAAACGAACCAGCTCGCTTCCGCGTTTTGACTCACTTTAAAATCTGAATTTCAAATGGCCCGAGGGCAGGGTTTCGACGTGGGCTGTTTTCTTATCGGGATTGGAATGAAATTCTCGCTTTCTGGGCTAGAGAAGCCGGGCGAGCTCGGAGGACGTAGTCGCCGTGATTTTATATCGACTCGTTAACCGGCCAAAGATTATCCTGCAAATTCGAAACAATGCACGCTGGCCGGAATTACCGCGGAAAATGAAGTCAATAATTAACTTTATTCTCGAAAAAAACACACTCAGAGCACTTAATGGGCTGATGAATAGTAAAGTACATCCGACTATTGTTATTACTTCCTGGAAATATGACATTTTGCTATTCGATTATCTCAACTAAGAAATATGGTAAAAGATAGTAATTTTGCTGAAAACATTCCGCGAGCGTGCACAGGACGAGAACGGAGAGATAAACATTGTTATTTCGACCGAGTCAACGATTTTAGCGAATAGAGTCGAGGAGCCGACCTCTGACATCTCGTAAAAAAAAAAATCGGTTGCAACGATTTACGCTATAAACGTCTTCTGGTCAAGGTCGCCGCGATAAGAGTTTGTATTCGGAGGTCAGGCCGGCAGTCTTTCAGCGTGGACTTCCGGTTATCGTGCATGTTCATTAGACCCACCCACGTTTCGGTCAAAGATCCGCCGGGACGATATAAATTTAAATTGGCTCGGTACCGGCAAATTGAATCTAGCGCGATTACACGCTAATTTAGCTCTACCGGGGCATTCAATTTTTAATGCTGTTCGACATTAGAGCGTACGACACTCGCAACGCGAAACAGGTGTATTTGTCGATTCGACAATCGGACGCGTGCGTCGCATCGTTATAGTCCGATATTACCACTGCAACGGTGAGCTCGCGTGCCGATAAAACTGCGGCAATTAGCATATGTGAGGTCAGTCGATGAATGTGCAAGTGGCGCGAATTTCTCATCGGGAACGTCACGCTCTTCGTTACTTCATCTCCATCGCGAAACCTCCCGGAGTCCTTTTAATTACGAGCAATTTGTCGTTTCGATAAATCGAGTTACTCGAGAGATTATATACAGCGACAGGAGTTTGACGGCTTCCTCCAATTATATCGAGTATAAATCGTAGTACAGTTGAAGTGACTGTATATTTAATTCGAACCTGCGTTAATTATAATTAAGTAAAAAATTATTTTCTACTACTTTGTTAATTAGAATTTTTTTGAAATAGTAAAACAAACTGTTAATTTTCTTGAATGTACGTAGCGAATCAGAACCACAATTCTTGTTTAATGAATTCAAAGTGCTCTAGTCGATCTATCCAAAACGATAAAAGCCCACGAATCGATCTAGTCGCGATAAGATTGGCCATTGCGTGTTGATAAAAATACAACATCGTTGGATCGATCTGTACCACAAATAGAGATATAAATTGTCTTCCTCGGATGCTTATTCCCTACAAATGGTATAATAATACTCCGGCTCGTTTGACATTTAGCGAAATGAGATAATTCCCAGAAACAAAACCAAGGTGATCCCATCTACACGAAGCAAGTCCACGGCGAAGTGTCATTGCCATCTCGCGAGAGCTCTTCCTCGCCATAAATTTCATGCAAATGTATGCCGATCCAGGACGGATATCCCGGAATTAACATACTATAAATAAAAAAGACCGTAACTCGGGGATGGCCACGCGCGGAGAGTTACGTTTTCGAAATAAAATTCGAGAGTCCGGAATTTTCATTCGCGTAACGATCCACTCGAGCGTAGGACGTATCGGCGATAACGCGGCCCGTGTTTACGGCCTAAATGAGCGAATCCGTACGAGATTAGAGGTGCCTGGTTCTCTTCCGTGGCTCTCGACGTGACGCGTAGCAGCCGGCGGACCTTGACATAGACGAAATTGACGAAGAGCAGGGAACGCGTCGTCGCGTACGAAATATAACTGGACTCGGCCGTGAGCTCGCGCATGTAGCGAGATAGTAATTCCGTATAAGACCGCGGCTATCTAGCGTGCATCTTTTTTAGCCCCCACACCTAGCGAAATGGGCAATAAAACAAGAACCTCTCTGGCTCGCGGAGAGAGAGAGAGAGAGAGAGAGACAACTCGCGCGTGGCGGCCAGCGTCCGTCAAAGGATAGCAGAAAAACAAATTTCGCGTTGGAACGGTTCTTCGCGCCGTAACTAGACTCCGAACGCTCTCGACGAGTTGATTTATTCTCGCGCTTTGCCGCCGCTAAGATCGTTTCGGCCCCGTCGCAATTAGACGGCCGAGCCAGCGGGTGGAAAATTTTTCGCGAGAGGGCTCGAACAATGACGCTTCCTCGAGTTTCCAGCGACAAAGCGCCCGATAATAAACTCGTCCCGGTTCGCGAACCGGTTTCTCTACGAACCGCTGACTTTGTTCTCCCGGCTAGCCGTCCTACAGCCGTCCACCCCGCGATACGATCTCTCCATTGACAGTTTCAATAAAATTCGAACGCGTTATCTCGGAAACGATTTTCGCTTTATGCTCGGCGGATCGTTGCACCGTTATGATGCACCCGCGCTTCCGCTCTCGAGCGGAGAATGGAAAAAAAATGCAACTGAGATTTCCGGCTCGGGGCGTCGCGTGCCGGCTCGATTCGATGCCCGACGATGCCTGCCTCGAACTCGCGATATTTGCATATTCGAATTAGAACTGCATTGTGCGGTTTTGAAAAATTTCTACTATTTGCATATTCAGACGCTGATAATTTTTTATTTAAAAATGCTTTCGCGAACTGAGAATTCATATAAATTCAAACGTGAATGCGCTCTTTATTTCGCACGAAAGTCGACGTAATGGACGAGCGAAGGGCGCACCGACCACGAAGCGCGTATTACTAACATTCTAGAAAATAAGACGCTCGGTGAAAGCCATTTCTCTATTCCCTATAAGGTTCGCCGTAAAAATTTATGAAATCGTACGGAGAAATCCGAGTGGCACCGATGCGAGCTCCCCGGGCTGTACGATTCCGCGAAGAGAGCTCGAGATGTTGGGGAATTTCGGATGTTTCGTAAAACGAGAGAGACAGCGAACCCGTGAATCACGCGCGGTGATTAAAATTTCATGGAAAGGTGGAACGGAAAAAACAACAGAGCGAGAAAATTTCCAGAGTACCAGTGGGGGGCCCATAAATTTTCCGATTAGCGTGGCTCATTGACTGCGATACATCTGGCAATTTTCAAAATTATATAAATTATATAATCGTGAATGAAAGTTACGTAAACGGCGCTTTAATGTTCCCCGGTACGTCGAATGTTTACTGTTGTCGCGAGCGATATAACGCGCGACAATTACAACTCGCGTCGTTGGAATATTTACGACACTCGATACGCGTAATTGTCGTCCGTTAGCGCGATATATTTTCGGTAAACGGGAATCTCGAGTGTCTGGCAGCGAGAGGGAATCTCGAGTAGACGCTAGAACGCGGGATTTGACGTTTAGCTAGAAAATCGCTAAAATAAGCACCGCGATGACACGAAACGAGGCGGTTTGGAAGGCCCGAGTGGCCGTAAATCAATCCCGGTGGGTTCGGCAAGGGATTACTTTCTGTGTGTATAAATAATCGAATCGTGGAGAGTCGGGGCGCGCTAACCGATCGCGTTGCCGGTGCGATGCTCTTACCTGCCGATCGCCGCTAGTTTTTAACCGTGATATCCCTACTCCCGAGGCCCGAGCCGTAACACGGGAGAAGAAGCACGAGAAACGGACGGATAACCGAGCCTCCTCTATAGTCGGTAGTCACGACAGTTGTCGCTCGGTAACCCGTACGTCGCGATCGCGCTACCAAACAAGTCTTCCGAGATCGATCGGGACCAATCCAGCTGAGGAACGAGATCGCTAAACTTCACTCGGAGATCACTATCGGGGTGAGTTCGCCCGCATTATCGACCATTCACGCACCTCGACATTCCTCCACCGAGAGTTCTCCACGACTGACTTTTTTCTCCCGATTCATTCGATATTTTTTACCAGTCTAAAAAAAAAAAGACACTTCGCGCTAAAAGGTAACTGGGTCGACAATTCTATAACTTTTTTTTTTGTTCGTCTCGTGCCACCAACGTAATCCGACTTTTTGTTCTTCCTCTCTCGTTTCGCGTTCATCAACGCCGTACTATTATCGATACATCAAAGTTGCGTCGTGGTAACGGGCGCGTCACGCGAAACTCTTGGGCATTGTCGCGAGACGCACTCGGAATTTACATACACGCCGTTGTCGCCGTATACGCGAAGGTAACTTTATTGCCGCTTCAACGTCGAGGAATCAACTCGCGGGACGGGGACTCGAAAATTCTGTTTGCCGAATTTATCTCGACGGTTCGCGCGTTTTATAGCGCACGCGATATTCGCGCGTGCGAGAGAAAGAGAGATCGCGAAGCGAGATTGCGGTCGGCTGACAGTGCGACTCGAAATTAGATTTTTAAGTGAAAAATGTGAATTTTTTGCTCGTTTCGATCGATAAAGAACAAACCGTTCAAGGTCGATGTTGTAAAATAATCGCGTCGAATGCTATCCTTGAGTGCTATCCCCGATTGCATTCTAGCGACAGCCAGTACGACGTGGTTCGTTCCTAATTGAAGAGATAATTTTTAATTACGGTAAGTCGCTCCGACAATTACTCTAGAATTACGATCGCGAGATCGCGTATTTTCGTCCGCAATAACGTCCATTTAATGAGATAAGCTCGTCGCGAAATGATAATGCGAGCCGGTACGCGTTCCCCTGGTATTGCGCAACTTTACTTGAATTCTAAGCTATTTAACATTTTTTTTTTTTTTCGAGAATCGATGTTCGCGATCGATCACGAGTTCCTTTCGGGGCATCACGGCTCTGTAATTTCCGACGCGCTCGTACGGACATCGCGAAACATCGGTTTCTATAAAATGGGCCGGAACAGTTAGGACCCGGAGGAAGAGAGACGATGCAATTTTCGTTGGTGGCGTCGAATTTCCCCGATAGGCGAATGGAGCACGCGAGGTAAAGGGAGACGTCGCTACTAGGCGCTCGGTGCTCCTTATATAGGGTTAACGATCCTTCGCGTACTTCGCTCGAATGCCTAATGCCGATGTCGAGGCGAGTACGTAACGGGTAATTATGTCGATTCGACCGGTTCTCGTGCGCCACATCGATGCAGAAAACCAAACAGAATCCCTTCGGAATTCTCCTTCGATCTGTCTCTCTCTCTCTCTTGTTCGATGAGAGATTTACAGCCTTATAGGAGGCGAATATAAAACCGATTTAGAACCAGACGAGAGAATCTGACCTAGCTCGACTCGTATGGCGTTCGTACAAAGAAACATTTCTTCCACTTAGCGCATTTTGTTTTGCTCGAACAAATTGAAACAGTTGAACCGAATGTTTGTTTGAGAACTGTTTATTAGATTATGATAATTTACTCGGATTAAGCTTTATCTTTTAACATATCACACAAAAACAGACGGATAAATTTGAGTTAACGATTCAAACAAACTTTTATTCTGCGTAGAATTTCGAAAAATTTCTAGACGTGTCTGTTTACCATTTTGAGACCGATTTCTTAACGATTTTAGCGCCACGCGAATTGAACGAGTAAACGATTTTACTCGCGTACGCCGGGACGAATATTTGGAATTTAGAGAAAAGTAGGATTCCGACAATTATCTCGTTTCTAAAAAGGGAAGTACGTCGAGCGCGGATCGCGATTCATTCGCCCGGATGATCTCACTCAAAATTAAAGCCGTCGTTGAGTTAACGGGCGAAACGAGAGGGCGTATACCTTAATTCGCTAGGCGAACGTGCCGAGGGTCTCGTATGTACAGGTCGTATTCCATTTGCCGGCATATTTCCCGGTACGACAGAAATAACGATAAATAACGCAGCGCGCGTCCCACGAACAACGGAAATAGAAAGACGCGTTCGAGTAACGAGACTCTTAGACGAGAACACGTTTTCGTCGTTTCGAAAACGAAATCGAAGTGCCGTCGCGATGGGATTATCGACCCGCGACCAGCCACACGTTTATTGCCATAAACGATAGCGTGGGCGAGACGATTATCTCGAGTACCCGGACACTGATTTAACCGGACGAATAGATCATTGTGCCTCTTTGGAAATATATTATATTGGACTGTTCTATTTTCGACAATTCGTCTATTACTTGTAATTGTGTTTCTGTATGTACACAATCTTTATGTATCTACACTGAAAACAGAAATTAGTTGAATGTATACTCAATATTTATTTGCACGTTCAAATAAATATCAAGTAAATTTAATCTAATATTTGTTTGAATTAAAGATACTAGTTTTATTTTAAACAATATTTCTTAATTCCAAGTAATAGTTCATTTTATCGAACAAAATATTTTTTTCTATATTTTCAAACAAATATTAAGTAAATTCAACTAATTTTTGTTTTCAGTGTAAATGTATATCATTGTATTTATATATAATTTTATGTAGATGTAACGATTATATTACATCGCTAAAACTTTCCAAATTCTCGAAATTCAAAATTACTCTAGCTTCTCGTTCTTTCTACGATCCTCCGCACGATGTTTTTTTCTCTCGTTTCGCATTTGCATATCCTCGAACTGTAAATTTCAGGTGGGAATACTCACGCTCGATCGGGTCGGAGTCATTATCGGACTCCCTCGCGATTAAGCGATTCGCATTGTAGCGAACGAGAATCATCTGTGGCCGTTACGGGACGTTCGAAATCATCGCGCGCGCGCGTGTCCTCGATCTAAATTCATTGCGCTCGCTCGCATCGGCCGAACCGCTAAACGATCTACGCCCCGTGCAGGTGGGACCGCGAGAACGCGTGACTGATAACGACGAAATTTCGCCGAGGAGATCCTCGGATAGAAGCGCGTTATTACGCTCTTTCTAATGAACGCCGGCGTAACAATCGATCGGCTAGCGTATCTGATCTTATTGTCTCGATATTCCCAATAGCGTATTTTTGCGAATAAATATCTTTTTCGTACTCTCCGGCTTCCTACGGCCTACGGGCGATACATTTCCAGTACGTAACGGTACTTCAGCCGTGCTCGGCGCACATCTAAACGCTCTTTAATACCAGCGAGGAAAAACTCCGTTCCCTGGAATGCGTGTACTGGCTAGATCGCGATCTAATCACGTCGACCTACCACGTTGTCCACTTTATCTATATTGGCTCTAATTGTTTGATAAAAATTCCTGCCCAGTGCGCGGTCTTCTCATTTTTATCGAGTGTATTACTCGAAACGGAGAAAAAGCGCCAACGAGCTTTGATCGGTAGAGATATCTGGATTGAGATGCGAGAATAACTGGAATTACCTTTTGTCGCGTTCGCAGAAGATGGCGAATCTGAAGGAAGCTCTAGGAGCTAACGAGCTCACCGACAAGAAGGCCAACCTGTACAGAGCGCTGGTCGCCGAGTTCCTCGGCACGCTGCTGCTCAACTTTTTCGGCTGCGGCTCGGTCATCACCGGCAACGTTGTGGCCATAAGTCTCGCTTTCGGATTCACAGTCGCGGCGTCCGTACAGGGCATTGGCCACGTCTCGGGCGGTCACATCAATCCCGCGGTCACGTTCGGCCTGATGGCCATCGGCAAGGTACGTTCAACTCTGCAATGAGAAATTCATCACCAATTTTTTTTATTCCCGTAACGAGCCTAATGAGCGATAAACGCGCAACTCGATCGGACTCCTATCTACTTAACGTTTCAACGTTTCAGATTTACTAGCTGGTATGATAATTTACACTCAATCGAGGTATAATTACCGCGGAATGGAGCAATGATTCATTCGAGAGCTATTAACTCGCTCGATGAGATTTGCTCCTTCCTCCGCGATTAATCGGAAATTTAATCGCGCTGACTCTCGCGTTACGAAGAAGCGTTAACGATTTTTTACCGTCCAATAGGTGCCAATTATCCGGGGACTGCTGTACGTCGTGGCACAATGCGCCGGTGCTATAGCCGGCTCTGCTGTTCTGCGTGCGTTATCGGCCGAGAGCATGGAGAACCAGCTAGGCGTCGTGTCCTTGGCTCCAGGTATCACGCCCGTTCAGGGCCTCGGCATTGAGTTCTTCCTCGCGCTGATCCTCGTCGTGGTCGTTTGCGGTGCCTGCGACGCAGCCAAGTACGAGAGCAAAGGAATCGCGCCCCTCATCATCGGAATCGCTGTCACTGTTGGTCATCTAGTTGGAGTGCGTATTTCTACATTCAGAAAACATGAAGAGTATGGTTATTGTAGGTCACAATTGGACTTGAAGCATCAATTGTTTACCAGACCATATTTGAACACTCAACTCTCAAATTTGCTCCAAAATTGCTGTTTTTCCACACTGAAAATGAAAATTTGTTGAATTTACTTAGTATTTATTTGTACACGTTCAAATAAATATCAAGTACATTCAACAAAATATATGTTTGAGTTAAAGATACTAATTTTATCTTGAAGTGGCTTGGACCAATTTTTATTTTCAGTGCATCACTTTTCATTTAAATTCAAAAGAAAATGGTGAGATTCGAGAAAGGGTTAAATTTTGAAGAGTCGAGTGTATAATTATGACCAAATATAACTATACAATTTCGTATGAGAAAGAGGACGAGATAATAAACATTGTAATTGTAGGTACCGAGAACTGGCGCCGGAATGAATCCTGCCCGTTCTTTGGGTAGCGCAGTGGTGAAAAATGCGTTCGCCGATCACTGGCTTTACTGGGTAGGACCGATTCTGGGTGGCATCGCTGGAGCCCTTATTTACGTTCACGGAATCGGAGCCGCTAAAGAGACACCGGAAGGAACTACTCGTGCCTACGCCACCGTCGCAACGGAAGAGAAGGAGGTATATAAGACAACTAGAATGTAAATTTACGATACTGCGCGAATTGATTTCGAAAATTGTTCTCGTTGGTTTTTCGACTTATCAAGTTCTTGTTTTGCTCTTTTCATGTATGAACGTTCTATCGTATTTGCCCTACAGAGGTTCGAGTACATAGACAGCGGACGGGGTGGACTTTAAGTTATATGTAAAAGACAGAAAGAGGCTTCTCGAGAGAGATTTAATGAAAATATTAATATTCGGGGGAGAGAAATCGATTTGCGTATTGACATCAGTATTGTTAATTCGATTGCGCTGTAACGGGCGAAGAAAAATTGAGATTGTACGCAAATGGAAACCGTTATTTTGCAGCTCCAGAGTCTTACTAGCCGGAAGAACGTGCATCCTGCTTGAGCATCTAACCAGATGTTAACCAACTGCATTACCACCAAGCCGAATGTAAAAAGAAAATCCTGCAACCTACGCTTAATGTTAGTACAATCGACGAATCGATTCGTCGATTGTAACTCATCCAGCTACATTAAATTTTATATCTACCTAACGCAAAAATTTGACAGAGCTAACACGTTTCGAGCATCTTCATAACTTTAATGCGTATTTTTATATGAATTGTAATTATTTTTTATGTGTAACGAGTTTTCTCACATGACTTTTTCATTTTGTATTAATAATATTTTGAGAGAACCAAAGTATTTTCTCGTGTATTAACAGAATTAATATTGACATCTGTTGCCGCAAAATAGAACTCTATTTTTGTGTAATATATTTGTGGCGCCATCTTCAGAGCATAATTAGAAGCGCTCTACTCATTAATTTACTACAATTAGTTTGATTTTAAAAAATCAAATTTTTATAGATGTATTTAAAGATTCTAGTGATATTAGAAGAGGAAAATTTTACGTACGAAGACAAATCTAATGAACTATTACACTGCCCCAAGTTCTGATATTTATTATGTGTAGTTAATGAAAATATAGATATTGTTGTATGTGTCTATTTATAAAATTTGATACATCAGTTTGAGAAATATTGATTATTTAAAAGAAACGGTATCAAATTTTCTGAATGTAATATTTTATGTATACATTTTATAATATAATAAAAACTTGCATATTATTGAATTTGAACAAATAAATCATTATGTATAAATATATTTCTTATTTCATTTCATGCATGTATTTCATGGAAAGGTAATAAAATAAATTACTAATTTTACACATACACACCATACTCTGTATATTTAATACATAACTCCAAATATGGATTTTTGTATTCAATAGTCTATGCATATTTCCTGTTGCCTTAATAACTAATTATAGTTATAATTGCAGTTATAAATGTGACTTATGGTTAATCCAATTTTAACACTTACAAGTAGGTAAGTGTTCACAATTAGCTGTAATAGAGGTAATTGTTGGGTTTAAGATAATGATGGAAATTTTTTTCTCGGATTTCATGCCCAATTTCGTACGAAATATCTTTTTGACGCAAGATTAACAATCTTCAAATTATGTATTTACATGCAATGATTGACTGACATATTTCGAATCGAAAATCAAGAACTTATAAAAGATTATTTACAGATAAGTAGGGGCCAAACCACCTGCATATATATTATTGATTTCAATTTCTCAAAATTTTAATAAAAACAAAAATTATAAATTTTTGTCATCCTTATGTGATGTAGAAGAATATGCAATATTCGTTAAAATTATTTAAAAAATCGACATATTTTTCACCCTATTTTTTCTAACACTAGCGGCGAAAAAGGAGAATAAAGATTTAGCTACGTTACAATGCCGACCACCAATCATCAGTTAAAATATAGATGATGCATATGAACGTTAGCAGGTCTCTCTGATATTTCGAAAAATAATTAGTCAATAAATGAATTAGAGTCAAAAATATAGACATCAGACATCTCTCTCAAATGACGATTAGCAAAACTAGTACAAATACTCGGAAAAATTTATATCATTAAAGAAAACGTTTCTGATAACATTTGTATGAAATATACCGAGAACTCTACAGTAAATGATACTAAAGTCGAAAATTACATCAGCTAAAAAGAAGAGTCTATGATAACGTTAATACGTTCTCTATTAAATACGGAAGTAGAAATATTAAAGTTAGCCCTCCATTCGTGAAAGTTTGTCTTCTAGACTATCTTGGCTATCCGTAGTTTCGTTCAAATGAATAGTTTCATTTTCTCGACTGAGTTCAATGACAGAATCATCCATATTCTCTTGATTTTTCTCTACGTCCAATACATTTTCCGACGACTCAAAGATGTCTGAAGTATCGGCGAGATCTTGTGAACCTAAAGTTGTTTCAAGTTCGGAAGCTTGATGCTCTACTTCTTGTTCGACGATTTGCTCTTCTACAGGACCTGCCTCGCATTTTATCCCTTCAATTTCTTCCGATGTTAATACAGATTCTTCACCGGGTACAACGAGTTTAATTTCTTGGTCTTCCTCTTCATGCTGTTGCACCTCGTCTTGACTATCGGCAATTTCGCCAACTGCCTCAGCTATGTCTTGTTCCATTGGTTCTGCCACTATAACATTGGAAGATGGCTCTTCTTTTGGTTGAATTTCATATTCTTTCTGTTCTTCGTTAATATTTGAAATTCCTGTGAGATTGCTCAGTACATTTTCCTGCATTTTGACTACGTTATCAGTAGAATCTAATATGTTATTTAATTCACGTCTCATTTCATCAACTTCTGAACACTCTTCTTCTTTCATAATAATAATTTTCTTATTACTGTATACTTTGGAGCTCGTTATAAAAAGTTTATTTTCTTTCTTTGGTTCATCTTTCTGTGCGACTTCGGTTGGAATAATGTCCGTCAAACCTAATTTTTCAGCTTCTTTCTCAGGCTGATTGCTTTCTTCATTGGAGCTCGATGCTGGTTTTGGATCATCGTGATACTCTTGCTCTTCATCGTATAAACTTTGTTTCCTTTTAACGAAAACTCTCTTTAATGGTAATTGTTGTTCATCTTCAGACTCATCGTGACGTTCCGGTAACATTTCATCCATCGCCTCATATTCTTGTTGTTTACGAGCTTCTAATTCTTCTATTTTTAGACGTTGCTGTTCAACACGTTTCTCTAATAGTTCGAGCTTTTGTTTAGTTTCCTGATCGCCCTTTGACATTGTCGTGACTTTCTGTACTGCAGAAACCGTAGGTTTCGGTGTAGATGAAGTCATAGTTGTGGATTGAGATGTTTTCAATTCGAATTTCGGAGATTCGCTCAATAAAGTTTCATTTGTTTTCAATGTCGATGACTGTAAGACAGTTTGTACCACGCTTTGATTCTTATCTGCTGGTTTCTTCACTATTACTCGTTTGACGACATTTCCAGTTGGTAATTTAGCCAATTCCGCTGGATCAATAATAGTACCATCGGGATTCATAATAACTTCCCTTGTAGTATCACCTTGTCGAATTATCCTACGAACGATAACTCGTTTCGTGACCTTTGGTCCGCTAGTCGAAGGCGTTGGTGCATCGTCCTCTTTAACAGTTGACGGAGAAACTTCAGCAGTACTCGTTGAATTTCCTGGCTTTCTTACAACGATTCTCTTTATTACTTTGACAGTATTTATAGCTTTAGGTGTATTAGTGACAGTTATCTCAGTTTTATCTTCTTTTTGAATGGTTTGATTTTGAGATACTTGACGTATCGTGCTTTGCGATTCTTTACCTTCGCTTGTTACATTTTGATGCTTATAAGGTATCTTGTGTTCTTTGAACACAGAAGCGACGATTTTCTGAACTTCAGCTTCCGTATCGTCAACTCGAGTTTTCACCTGAGGCTCTTCCACTTGTTTCACTTGCTGCGGTTTTGGAGTCGATTGACTACTAACAGGACTCGTTTTTGTTTTGTTTTCTTGGACATCCCTCCTTTGTATCGGCATAAGTGTTTTAATAGTTTTCTTTACCATACCTCCATCTTTACCTCGAATGTATACCACCTGCTCTTTTCGTTCATCTTTTTCTCCTCTGGCCTCGCCTTCTTCTTCGCTTTCACCTGATTTGGCTTTAGGGATTTTCTTCACCATATAAGCAGGTGGTTCATAATCATCATCTCCGTCAGAGTATTGTTCCTCTTCGTCTTCCTCTTCCGAGTCTAATTCTTCTAATTTAGTTTTGTTATCGGGTTGTAATCCATCGGGTCCCATTTTTTCACCAGCTTCAATATGCTGCTTAATGTGAGTCACATAATCAGCTCTATTACGACAAGATTCTTGACAAACGTCACAGGTCAACGCTAATCCAGTACGTTTGGTATGCGTTAATTGGTGAACCATCAGGCTTTCCTTTCGTTTAAAGGCTTTACCACAATCTTCGCAAACATGACGTTTCTCCACTGAATGAGTTCTCATGTGTCTAGTTAAATGATGCGACAGTAGGAATGTTCGCGGGCAAAGTTTGCAGAGATACGGCCGATGACCAGCGTGGTTTGTTAAGTGACGAGCTAATTTCGTACTTGTATGGAATGCTTCTTTGCAATATTCGCAAACGAATTGTTTATCATCGCTGTGCAACATTTCATGACGTTCCAAACCCTGTTTGTATGAAAAACGTTTGTTACAAATATTACATTGATAAGGTTTGTCCTTTTTGTGCATGGCTTCTTCGTGTTTTTCCAATTCCTCCGTTGTAAAAAATTCACGATCGCAATGTTGGCATGCATACCGCAACTCTTCCCTATGTATTTTTTCATGTCGTTGTAATAAGTTAGAGCGAGAGAACTGCTTCTGACATACTTGACACGAGTACGGTTTTTCTTCAGAATGAGTTGCCATGTGTTTACTCAAATCATATTTTGTGAAGAACATTCGATCGCATTCTGTACATTTATGATGACGATCGCGATGTGCACGTTGAACGTGCAACAAGAGCGCTTGTCTCAAGGGAAACGTTCTTTCGCATTGATCACAAGCATGAACTCTAATCTCTCCTGGTTCGAATTTATCATCCTTGCTAGTACTAGCTTCTTGACCCTCGTCGCTACCTCCATCCTGCTCTTCTTCATAAAAATCATGATGAGATTCATTCTTGTCTCTAATTTCTTGTCTATCCCTATCTCTCTCCCGTTCCCTGTCTCTCTCTCGCTCCCTTTCTCGTTGCTCCCTCTCACGCTCTCTTTCCCTTTCCCTATCTCTTGTTTCCCGTCTATCTCTGTCTCCATTGTCTACACGAGGCTTTTTCGATGGCTCACCTTGCGCCCTCATCTCTGCAGACCGTTTAATTCCAGTTTCTGGAGGATCGCAAGGGATTGGTGGAAATGGTCTTGGTAAAGTACCAGAAAGCGGATATGCTCTCAAAGCTTCATCTGCTTTTTTGCATTGTAATTTGAACTTATACGATCGATCCACATTCCATCGACACATGTTGCAAATCATTTGAGGCATACCATCAGCTGCGTACACCTAAAAATTAGTTTCAACATTAATGCCACGAATAAAAAATTTGATATATGAGTTGCGATGAACTGTACGCTTTAGAAAAATCTACAAAATATTTGATCATTCGAACGATAATCATAAAATATCTACAAAAACAAAATTGTTGACTCTAATAAAAAACAAATTAGCATTACTAAATTGTCCAATTGGTTAGAGCAATACCTGTTTTACCGATAATACAAAAAGATATTGACTTTATTCTATCATCTAGAAATCAATAAACATAACTTGAATGTTACCAATAATTGATATGTTAATCGAGTCGATATATCATATTTAGAAAAATCAAGAAACAATTTTTTGAATAAATTTTGTTACTTTCATAAAAATGGAACCTTTAGAGCAACAGTCGATCCCGCGTAAAGAATGAAAACTTACCTCTATGGCGACGCACGACATGATTTGCAAAGGTAGCGGTACGTGAAAGGGTTTATTGTGATCCCTCTCGAAAATGAAACTGAGGGGTTCCGATTCTGTCAAACAAAATCGGCAAACCCGCCTCGAACGTAGAGGAGCCGGTCGATTCTCCATATTTTTTCGACGTAAAGCGTTGCGTACAACGAGCACTTCCACTCGCCTCAGCCGAAAAAATTACACGCTTACTCTTTTCCTGCCACTTGGCGAGTCAACTTTTTGGAATAAATAACACACTATATATGCTATTTATTAGCACGATTTATACTTTTTGCACGATAAAATTCATAAATTGCGATTTATGTACGATGAAAGAAACGACGCCGAGCGTCGGTAAGCGTCGCGTCACCTAACACGATCGGGACGAGGTAAGCACCACTACAGCGCTGTCATGGCGGTACATGAGCCCGTTTTCATCCGTTAGCGGTAGCGTCCACCAAGTTTTAATACGACTAACGTAAATTGGTCTTTTCACCCCAGAGCCACTCGTTTTCTTCACGCTTCGCTCTTAGTTTGATTCTACACGTACAGATGGCGTTCTTCTATCAAAAATAATAACGGAATATGTTAAAAACTAATACTAAAATAAGAAAAATTTACAATTATTCACTATTACGATGTTACTAAAAATTACCGAGACTATGAAAAATCAAGCAAAATCTCTAAAAGTTGTCTTTTCTAAAAATAAATTTGCACACTTTTCTACTTACCAACACTTGTTTACATGCACAAGCGTCCCAAGTTCCCTCAAAAATTAAGATTTTCCTTATGTGGACAAGAAAAATGGATTTTTGTGAGTGAAATTAAAAATAATTAAGGCAGAATATCAAAAATGAGGATAATATGTATCTTACAATTTTTCTTTGTTGATAAATAATTTTTACGAGAGGCACAACGCGGCCATTCTTCCTAATGGTGGTTGAAAACTTAGTCGATACTAGCGCCAACTCATCTAGTAATTTCCAATTTTATTAACAGAATTTAGTTCAACGACTTGGTAGTTGGGTCGAATTTCACAGATGGCGTTGGCTACGCATACGAATTTCGCTATAGTTGACCACAGATCCTTTTTCTCTATTTACAATAAATTAAATGCTCTTAAATGGCAGTTAGAAGGTAGTTACGGCAGATAGGTGTTTTGTAATTAAATTTAGAGATTACTTGAATTTTATAATTTCTGTTTTTAATGAGCTCAATAGTGAATTTGTTTGAAACAATGAGAAAATATAAAGAACTATTTATATACATATAAAATTATTAAAACATTTTTGGCTCTTACACATTTATTGCGTATAAAAACATTTTTTTGAATTTATATTAATTTAAAAAGGTACTTCCCATTTTAATCACATTTTAAAGATTAAATAGCGGATTTTTTATTACTGGTTATTATTAGTAACGCTATTTGTTATCAACAGACATCAAATATAAAGTAGTAAACGAGATATAAAACAAAGTGTTTTATAATTTCGTATAATTTATAATACATTAATTTCCGAAAGTCAATTTAAATTCTAAATCTCCGAGTTCGTTGATTGATACCAGAGAGCAGTAACTACCACTTGCGGCAAAAATACGATATTCTACGAATACTCTAACAACGAAATTGTTAATCGTTATCAAAGCAACTATCGTCCTGCCGGAGACGCGATACCGATATTAGAGAATCCTGGAATGTCAAGGTCAATCGGTATGGCATAGCACTTGTGTCGTGACTTTCTTATTTCTGTTCCAAAATATCTGTTGCCTTTCTCCGCTCATTTTCTGGCCTTTAGTTGTAGTAGAAATACACAAAAATCGGCTCTTTATACCTTAGAACCCGAAATAATCTAAGGTTCGATAAATTCATTCAAAAAGTCAAGAAAATCGACAAAATATTGTGGGTTGAAAATGTTTTTGCCGTCTGTGTAAAAAAAAAAACCCTTTCAGCGCGTCACACGCGTATGCAGAAGAGCAGCGTCTCGGTACGAACTCTATGCGGTCGTTGGGTGTTGTAACCTCGTCATCGGAAAAGTGGGGGATGCATATAAGGCACCGGGAGCACGTCGACGAGCCCAGTAGTCTCTAGTCATCAATTCCACCACGTATACGAACAACCGTGACTCGATTCCAAAGGATTTGGGGCTGACACAATAGCGTCCTGCACTTCCTCCGTCATCATGAAGACGGAGGTGCTTTGTCTGTTATTCTGCCTCGGTAAGAGTTTTTTTTAATTCGAGTAACACGTCGACTCGTTTTTTTGGCAAAATTAAATCATTAAAACGCGCTTTTCGAAATTCAAATTCGAGCGCTCGTTAAGAGCGTTTTACGAGGGTGAAATTCGTTTTTAATAACTGAATTTTATATAAGCAAGTGGAAAGCTGGCAGATGGAACGATTAAACGACATTTAACTTTTCAATGACTCGAGTATACACAGTTGTCGGGCACTTTCTCGCTTTCTTCCATGCACGAGGTCGACCGGCATGCACAACCGGCGTTTGTTCAGGGACGCAGGCGTACCACCTTGAACATTCGCAAACCAGTTGTACCGAATTGATAATCGCGGATTATCCCGAGTGGGGCGATTTTTCTTACGCGGTCGATTTTTCTCAGGGCTCGCCGCTGCGCTGACCAGGAAAGAAGAGGCTGCCGAACAAAATCGTCGGAGGACGTCTCTGGTGTCCAACAAATTCAGATTGTCGAAAACAACTCCCCAGCCGCAGCCCGCGGAAGACGAAGTAGAGTACGAAGATGAGGAACCAGTCCCGACCGACCAATGCCCAGAGCCGAACGGGTACTTCCCCGATTCCGAGCAATGCGACAAGTACTACGACTGCCGAGATGGCAGGCACACCGAAAAATTATGCGCGGACGGATTAGTTTTCAACGACTTCAGTCCTCAACACGAGAAGTGCGACTTGCCCTTCGGAATCGACTGCTCGAAGAGACCGAAATTACGTGAGTAAAAAAAAAAATTGTTGTATTTTTACATTTTATTGAAATGAAAAATTAATATTTTCAGAGGAACCACATCCATCGCCACACTGCCCACGCATGCACGGCTATTTTGCACACGAGGACCCCACCAACTGCGATACGTTTTACTATTGCGTCGAAGGTAAATTCAATATGATCACTTGCCCCGCTGGCTTGGTATTCTCCGAGAAGACTGGAATTTGCAACTGGCCGGACGAAGCCCAGAAAAAGGGTTGCGGATCGCGGGAGCTCTTCAACTTCACCTGCCCGGTGGTCGATGAATCCGTTGCCGCCACGCACCCTCGTTATCCCGATAACGAAGACTGCCAATACTTTTACGTCTGCGTGAACGGTCAGATACCACGAAGAAGCGGATGCAAGCTCGGTCAAGCTTTCGACGAGACTACTGGAAAATGCGACTGGGCGCGCAAAGTACCCGGATGGTACCTTGAATTTATTTTTTATTCCCTTTTTCTTATCGTAGTAATAGAAATCTAATGACAACTTTTAAATTTTCAGCCAAGACTGGTATACAGGTGTATTGACACCCGAGGAACTGGATGCCCTGGAAAACCCACCCACGCCAAAACCAAAAACTAGTGGATCGAGCAAGAGGAGGGGTACCAGGTCAACGACGCCGCGATGGACGACGGAGGACGACAGTTCTCTCGATTAGTTTTTAAGAATTGACTTCAGTTTATACTTTGTACGCTAATTAAGTCATTATGTATTAGTAATTTGTATTAAGTATATAAAATGATATTTTTCACGAATGACGCAGCAAATTTTTCCTTTTTTTATTTCTCATCAATTTGTAATTGAATTGAGTATAATCGTCTGCAAAAGTCGAAATTTGTATGTTATAAGGTATTAATTGGTAGTCTCAGCCTATAACATAATAAATTATTGGGATTTCCGAATTATCTATGAATATCAGCCTCGAGTCATCGTAAAATGATATTTCGTAACAATTCGCATGTTAAAAACGAGTTTCTTTCGCATTCCTATTTACATATCGTTCATAACATTGACTTTAAAAGCTTTTAAGATTTCCGCAATCAATTCTAACAGCACGTGCGAATTCCAGTTGGCAGTGAAAGTAACCAGAAATCAAATTGTTCGAGTTCTTTGCATTTCCCGAGATTCTTCCTAAACGTTAAAACTCTCGAGACGATTCTAAAATCGTCTAACGTTCGTAACGCACCGCTATAACGATTCAGCGTGCAACCGATATCCAAATAAAAAATTGAAAATCGAACCTTTGTAATCGAGCGCACTCCGGTTTACTTTTGTAATCGACTACTCCCCGGCCAGAACTTCCTAAAGTATAATATGACAAATAGGAAATAGCGAGATCGGCAGGAGGAAGAGGTGGACGTAACGTATGCCGAGAGGGTGAGACGCATGACCTCTGAATTAATTTTCAATTCCTGTCGGGCAAAGCATCGGTGGAAACGTAGTGAAAGTGGGGAAGAAATGTCGACGATAGTGGGGATCGACAGGGTATACCCCGTGGCGAGTAGCCGTTCGGCTGCAGTACTTCGTGGCGAAGACTCCATTTCAAAAGACAGACCAAATTTATACCAAACTCAGTAATACCGTTATTACTATCAGTGGTAAAGTGACTTGTGTATTCCTTCTCTCGGTCAGAAAAGTCCAGAAATGATTCAGTCCCGCCTTTTCGTGCTGCTTGCTCTGGCGGTAGCTGCTCGTGAGTACTTTTATTTATTTTTTTTTTTTTTTTTCAAATTTACTTCGTTTATTTGCAAATTACTTCTTTTTGCGATTCGATCGGAATCTCTTAATTTCCAAGGGGTGACAGCTTTTCAATTTTTTATCGACAGAGAAATTAATCTAAAAAGAAATTCATTACGATCGATAAATTATCGATAACGCGAGCACTTATAGCAATTGATATCGATTGCATTACATATTACACGTCGAATAAAAAGTGATCGCTTTCCACGGTTCGAACGCGTGTTCGGTCGAAACTTGTCTACTTACGCACGGAGAATGCGTGAAAGACAGTCCTACTAAACTTTCTAAATTGTAAATGTCAGAACTCTCGTTCGATTATGTAAGTTTGCCGGTTATCGTTCCCGTGAATTGTTATATATAGATTTTTTCCCTTCCAGGAAAAATGGGAGAAAAAACTCGTTATCAAATCGAAAGTTTTTTTGCGTCCTAAAAAAGTAGCGCGTAGAATGTGGCAATAAAATTCGATCCTATGTTTTTTTCGTGAATTTTTACGCTATTTTATCAAAAAATCCAGTTTCTACGTGATCTATTACCCGAATGATTACCGAGAGCTGGGTGTATGTGAAACTTACAGTGAGTTCCGCGGTAATTCTTCCGTAATAACTGACTTTCTTACGACACGTAAAAATTAAGTGCATTCCGTTATCCACGAAGTTGTACTCATTATTTTTTTCTCTCTTGATCTCACCGAGGAAATACATCACGTAGAAATTCTAATCATTTTACATCGTTATGAAATGACTGTAATTAAGTCGGTCAATTTTTTTTTTCTTCTCTTTTTTCGCAGACGGAGCTTTCCAATGTCCGAACGACGACGGTCAGTACGAAGATTCGAGACAGTGCGACAAATACTACGAATGCGTGGACGGTGTGGCAACAGAGAAATTGTGTCCAGACGGTCTCGTATTCGATCCACTGAACCGAAAAATCAACAAGTGTGACCACGTCTTCAATGTCGACTGCGGAGACCGATTAGAACTCCGTAAGAATCGATTAAAACCTCCTTTCTTCACGAAATTCGTACTGACGATTTTTTAAAATTTTTCAGAGCCTCCTCAGCCAACCAAAAAATGCCCCAGAAGAAACGGCTTCTTTGCTCATCCCCAGGAATCCGTCTGCAACGTTTTCTACAACTGCATCGACGGAGAAGCTATTGAAATTACTTGCACCACTGGTCTTCATTTCGACGAATACAGCGGTACCTGCGTTTGGCCCGAAAGTGCAGGCAGAACGGTAAATTTAACGGTTAAAAAAATTGAAGATTAATGTAGAAGAGAAATTTTAAAACTCTTTCACAAAATTACAGGGCTGCGGTGTAATCGATAAAAAATTGGACGATGGATTCGAATGCCCAAAGGAAGCTCAATTAGATAGCAGAGGAATGGCTGTGGATCATCCGAAATTCCCTCATCCCGAGGACTGTCAGAAATTCTACGTTTGTCTCAACGGAGTAACACCACGTGAACAAGGTTGCAGCGATGGTACCGTGTACAACGAAGTTGCTCAGAGATGCGATGCACCAGAAAACGTTCCTGGATGGTACGTAAATTAAAACTAGAATTTAGAATTGATATTTTTTCATTTTTAACCCAAATTTACTTTTTTAGCGAGGACTGGTACAAAGACGAGAACGCCAAACCTTGAAGAGGAAACCAATCGACATATGTCCCGCATCGGGACGCTGATGTTACACCGAATCATGAAAGTTTCATCATTTAGTATATAAACCATACGTGTGAATAGCCATTTAAGAATTATATAATAAATGTTATTTTCTTTATAATCTTCTCGAACGTTTTTTAAAATTACTACAACTTGAAAACTATACGGAATACCAAAAATTACATCGAAAGTCGAATTACCATCCGAGACGTCGTTACGACCGTCTCGACTAGAGTGAAATTAAACCCGAATGTTAATACGCATACTCGAGAACTGGTTGGAGCATTAATTTCGCTTTTTCATATGAGAGTCATTGGACGACTAATACGCGTCTAAGTGGTACAACGAGGCCTTGAATTTCTTTCGCGATCGCTCAAGCAAATCGTCAATGACTTTCTCCAGGACCATTTTCCTTTATTTTGTACACCACATAGAGGGTCACTTTCTTATCACTATTTCATGATCTTGGACAAGAGACCGCATTTCGAATCGATTTTACTTTCTTCCCATTGGATCGGCCTAATCCATTGATTTCGATTTACAAATTATTTAATTTTAATGTGGCAAAGGGGGAAAAAAATCAGCCGCCGTAAGAAAGTGGAATGAACGAGCGCGGTAAACAGGAACCTTGATCTCGAGCGTTAGGAAGTAATAACTGAAAAACGGAAAAGCCGAAAGTAGCCAGAGTATGGACCAAACTATTTAGAAATAGATAGAAGGTAAATAAACTTTATACGACTGAGGGGAAAGTAAGATGAGAATGGCCTGTTGCGTCGGCAAACAATGGTTTTCGTCAATCGTACACACGGAGCAACAATGAATCGAATAAAATCCTCGCTTACGTAGTTAATTAGATTTGCATACAATATGCTCGAGTGCGTCAATAGACGATTAGCGGGGAGAAAGAGCGATTTGTTCGCCGTTGTAGAAATGAAGAGAATAGCTGAGTGCGCGCAGCGCGCGAGTGAAAAAGAAAAAGGAAGTAAGAAAGAGAGTGAGAGAGGGAGAGAGTGCAGTTTCGGCGAAAGAGAAGGGGGGTGGAGGTTGTGAAATGCAGGCGAGGATCCGGTGGTGGAAAGGCGTAGAAGGCGAATGAGGTCCAGTTTCAGGCTTGCAGTCACGCTATACTCGGCAAGCCGGCGTTGCAAAGTGAGACGGGACGAAGAACAGGATCGGGATAGACGCTAGTGGTATACTGTATCATCGGGAAATTTCGTTGCTTATCACACAAGTGAGTAATATTTAACGTTAACGTTTTCACCCTTTCTATCTTTGCCTAAATTTTTTGCAGAATGTTTAAAAGGGGAAGGATGATCTTCGCTTCGTTGTTATTATTCGCGACAGTAAGTCTGAGCAGGGCGCAATTCCGTTGTCCCGAGCAAAAAGGGTTCTTCCCAGACCCGGAGCAATGCGATCTGTACTATTCTTGCGTCGACGGTCAGCCAGAGGAGAGGCTGTGCAAGGACGGATTAGTTTTTAGAGACGACAACCCGAAGAAAGATTTCTGCGATTTACCGGCAAACGTTCCATGCGGCGACCGCACCCTTCTTCGTAAGTAAAACCGTTCGCTGATTATATCATTCCGAGAAATATATGTACACTTAATATGCTTCACGTGCATCTCACTCTGTCGGATTATGCAATCGGTGGGATTGTTACGTTTGAATGATAAAGTACACATTCAAATTCTAAATAAATTTTAGAATTTTTAATTAAACAGTAACGGAAAAAAATTAAAATAATAAAAATTGATAATTTTTCATAATTCGTAATTTATTCATAAATTTTTACACAATTTTACAATGGAGAAAATTTGAAATAAAGTCAAGAAATTACAGAGTGTGAGTTTCGGGTCCGCCGAAGTTGTCAGGGTTAACCGGTCCGACTGCGAATCCGAAACTGCATTCCGCTTACCGCAGCCACGAAAATAGATGCTTTCGTTACCGTCTATTCGATTATTTCGTTAAACAATATTTCAGAGGAACCCCAGTCGACGAAGGGATGTCCACGAGCTAACGGTTACTTCAAACACGAGGACCCGAACGCATGCGATCGTTTCGTCAACTGCATCGACGGCGTCCCGCAAATGGTGCCCTGTCCACCGGGTCTCGTGTTCGAGGAGAAGATGTCGACCTGCGTCTGGCCAGCGGACTCGACTCGACTGTGCGATAACATCAAGAGAGACGTCCTAGACGACGGCTTCGTATGCCCGGACGGTGACGTAGCTGGACCACTCGGCAGGATACTCCCGCATCCCACTTACCCCCACCCCGAGGACTGCGCCAAATTTTACATCTGCAAAAACGGAGTCGTACCCCAGAAGGGCCAGTGCGACGATGGAACCGTTTACAACGAAGAGGTCTTCAGATGTACCGAACCGGACAATGTTCCAGGATGGTGAGTAATTTTGGTACACGATGGATATTTACAAAAATTTAACTCGTATGAATTTTTGAACAGCGAGGATTACTACAAGGGAAAGAACTGAGTCAGGATAATTAACTTCCCAAATATGTGATTTACGACGATCGCGCGGTGTGCTTCTACCATCGGCAAAATCGCATACTACACAATAAAATTATTAAGGTGTACATTTTAATTTAGGCGTAAGGTATGCTATTTCGTACGAAAACCAATCTATAGCCATTTTCATGAAAAGTAATTGTACTTTAATTATCAATAGATGTAATAATATCTTTGTATGTGTTACCTGTGATTAGAGGAACAAGAAAAAACGATGTAAATATTTTTACTGTGTTACATATAGTTCTTACTCGAAATAATTCCATACGTGGAAATAGGCCATTTACGGCGATACATAATGATTTTCCAAGTACGAAATTTCACCTCCATCGGTTTAGTTTATACCCGATTGCAACCTTTCTCCTTACGTAATTCACGATGTACCCGACGAAAGGCGCTCTCACGACCCCGCGTATCGGCGCGCACAGGCGATTTGAATTTTTCTCGTCGCTCTTCAGCCGCGAGATTGGAAAACCGTGAAAGTGTGAGTGCTCTCAGGTTCAATGCGCAAATTTATTATTCGAGGCACAGTATTGATCGTTAGTACGTATATTGGTATTTTTCAGTAATTCAGCCAACTGTCACATGTTTTCTGCTATAATCGAATATCTTCGCAATAAAGTGTGATACCCGAGTCATAAATCAAACAACAAATTTCATGTTAACGGCTCGCAGTTGGTACGCGTATTTCTGTTATCGTAAGTTTCTCTCGATTTTTTTTTCCAAGAAGGCGTACAGCAGCCATTGAAATCGAGTCTAGTTGGACTCGAAGCTTTCACTATCTGTAACGGCGGCGGCCAATCGCTACATGGTTTCATATCTGGTATAAATTACGCAGCGAAACCGGACTTGGTATGAAATTTGAGAGTTCGATTCCGCGAGCGAAGATATTCTAACAATGTCATACTCCGGGTGAAAAATTTTTTATTCGAAAAAGCAAATTCGAGTGAAGTAACGATTGATTTGCGAGTCACGTATAGCCGGCGAAGCGCTTTCGAATTCACGCAATTCATACAGCTGTTCAGAGAAAACGCATTTATCTCCGTCTTAATGCGAAGACAATATCGAATATTGAGATTGAGCGTTGTCCAGAGCTTTCACTATTCGAGCGAGTATGGAGATCTGGTTCCCGCCTCGGGGTTTCTTACGTAACGACAATTTTAATCTCGAGGAGCTGTACTGTACCCGCTCGCGTGGTATAGTATCATTCAGTAAGATAATATCATTCTTCTCAACAAAATAAATAATTATTATTTTCCACTTAGAAGTAAAACACAATACGCATTTATTCCATTATAAACGTTTCCTTTAATTAACTAGAGAAAACCGGTGTAATTACAGTTTGCCAGTGTGACGCATCGTAGAAGATATTTACAGGTAATTATCCAATCAAGTTATTTTTTACGTTAGAGCGAACGATACCAAATTTGGAGAGTCGACTATAGAAATTCTATTATGTCCGAAATTCGTGAAAAGTGGTTTACAGCGATCGAGCAGAAAAAGTAAGGGTGGGGTCCGCTGACACAAGACTCGGTTGAGTGAAGGGAGAAGCTCTGTCTCGAGGCCGCTAGGCCAGCGCCAATCGTTGGTAGAGTAAGTGTCAGTAGTTACAGTCCGACCCGACCAGACCGGAGCATGATTTGCTTGAGGAGCGCAACCCTATTGTCCCTCGTGGCTCTTCTCGCCGCAGGTAAGATACCGCTTGTCACGCTAAATTTATTCTACGATATATACGAAAAATTAATGACGCCACGTGCAAAATGTCATCGTGGGAGCTACTTCTATTAATCAACTGGCTGCCATATTGCCAATCGTGAAAGGCGCCAACATGCTACCTGCTACGAAGGATCGTTTTGTTGTTCTTCCTTATTTTTTGTTCAAGGTGTTACGTATCGAAGTTACTTAATTTTAGGTCATTCGGAATGCCGCTGTGAATCAGTGATTTTTATTCAGTGACGTGTGTTGATTTACGGGTTTCTGATATTTCGGAATATTCTAGTATGTTACTATTTTTAGGATCGTAAGATTTTTAACGAATTTTCTTGTTTGGGAAAACGAACACGTGACTCGATCTCAGTGAATGTGCACGCGCCGGAAGTCACTTTAGTGTAGCCATCATAGGACGCCACCTGCTGTCGATATCGAACGTTTGACAACGTATTATGTTCACGCCATAATAATAAAAATTTTCGACGTTCGCAGTTTCTTAAAGACTCCGAGTCGGTGGCTCGACCGGTTATGATATAATACGTGGCCACCTCCAGTACTTCTTCGTTAAGTATTCAGGATGCATCTGCTTATTGTCAGTTGCAATCTACCAATTGCATTATTCATGAGAGTTCAACCATTATCTACATTCAGCAATACAAATTACCGATTAATCTCTCCGGCTCCGAGATCCCTTATCGATCGAAAATTCACAACGCGAATGTCTAGAACGAAATTTTAGAACCACGTAAAATCCTTCACCGAGGGAATCTACGCGAGAAGATTAACGCCGGAGGTTTGTTGTTGCAAAACGAGACGCGGTGAAAGCGTAACTTTTTTTTTGCTCTCTTTCCCACGAACTTGGAATGCAGCTGTTGCGTGTTCTGACAAATTTTTTTCTCTTCTCGATAAAAAAAAAAGTCGAGGGTGTATCAGTGCTGAACCTGCCGACCTGCCCGGAGCCTTATGGCGTGCAAGCTTATCCGCATCCGGAAGACTGCGCGTCCTTCTTCCTCTGCACGAATGGCACTCTGACTTTGGAACGGTGCGAGAACGGCCTCCTCTTCGACGGCCATGGCGCCGTACACAACCACTGCAATTACTACTGGGCGGTTCACTGTGGAGAACGCAAGGCTGACCGTAAGTGCACCAGTTAACGAGTCGCGAAGGTCAGGTCGAACCTCAAGGCTGCTCGATAAAACATTTCTCTTTGATCGATATTACGTGGCATCGGCTGTTACGTGATTTATTCCAATTTCTTTTCACGTATAAAAAAATTGTGCAATTTTTTTAGTGACCCCATTGAGCACACCCGGCTGCGAGTACCAATTCGGTTTGTACCCTGACAGTGACGAGTGCAGCACCACGTACGTGAAATGCATTCACGGCGAGCCACATCAAGAACACTGCGACGCGGGTTTGGCTTACGACCCCAAGAGCCACACTTGCGTCTGGCCCGACCAACTTTTGCCCTACTGCAACCCGGAGGCTATAGTTGGTTTCAAATGTCCGCAAAAGGTACCCAAGAACACCGCTGCTGCTAAATTCTGGCCCTTCCCAAGGTAATTATCATATAATATTTATTAGAATTATATTAAGATTCTTTCATGTTTTCATCAAAATTATTTTAGATTCGCGGTACCAGGTGATTGCGGTAGACTGATTACTTGCGTCGAAGGTCATCCTAGGCTTCTTACCTGCGGAGATGGCAAACTCTTTGATTCTGTAACTCTCAGTTGTTTGGATCCTGATGAATACCCTCACTGGTACTTATAATACAGTTTTTGTTCTTACAGAGTAATTACATGAAACTAAATTTTCGTGATTTTTCAGCGAATGACCTCACTATCGAAACTAATTTTCGTCGACTAGCCGAATAGCGAATTCGTGAGATATATAAGAGTACCTAGGAAATCTACTCAGACTTAAGCAACGTATTACTAGGAATAATTTTATAAAAATCGAAGATGACAAAAGGGCTCGATTGTTCTTACTGTTAATAAAGCTCATATTAAAATGAATTATCTCCGAATTGAAATTTAACCACATTCGACATTCAATTACACTCAATACCATCTGTAAAATAAAAATTGAACTTGCGTATAAAAAATATACAACGTTTACATTTTATTCAACGAATTTCTACATCGTATAAAAGGCATAACGCGTTATGGATATTTCTTACAAATTAAGGTGAGGAGAGAATGACGAGAAAGCAGGAAAACAAAATATTTACATTTCGACCAAGAATGAAAAAAAGGATAGATAGGTGAATCGGAAATCGAAAGTAGTAAGAGCATTGAAAATAAACCTAACTCTAGCATGACGAAAGTACTCGTTACGTTGTCGCTACGAAAAGGATGATCGCCGCGGTTTTCCGTTACCAAACTCCAACGAAAGATGCTGTTTTGCGCAATACATATAGAAACAACAATTACAGGCCCGCGGATGACCTCGCTCGCGCGTCTCTAACGGTCGCTAAAATTTATTCGTCCAATCGCAACACGCGGAACGCCAACGTTGACAAAAATTTCATGAAAACCAATCAATTTGGTGAGAAAAAAATCGATGTAGCAAGACCCCAGCATCCGCGTTCGTCGATCGGAGCGAAATTTTCGGTTCGGTTGGTGAGACTGGATCGGACGAATTTAGTTTCTTTGCCGGGGACGGAGCGGTAGCGGCAGGGCGCCTGATGGAAGCGGCGGCACTCCGGGTGGCAGATTCTCCTCCTCGGGTTCCTGCTCGTTGCGTCCGTCGGGAAGGTCGCCCTCTAGGGGCGAGGGCGTCGTGGGCACGTCGCAGTCCTCCGTGGGAGGCACCACGCATCTCAGCGATCTGCGATCGAAGACAAGCATCGCCGGACACCTCTGCAGACGCGGATAGCCACCCTGGCACTGCCAGTACCGGTTGCAGGACTTGCCCAACGGCACGTTTCCATTCGCATCGTCGTTACAGAGCGCTGAAAGAAAAAAAGAAACGAAACGCAGGGTGTTACGTAAAAATCGACAACTCGTTTCGCGTTACGTCTCCCGTCGAGACACGCGCGTCTCTCGGTCTTCCCAGTACGACAAAATTCGTTATCGAAATTCCGTTGCATATTCATTCGTTTACACCCGGCGCGAGGAGTCGCGAGGCGTCCCGAATGCTAATCGGCCCCGTCGTCGTCGGGGAATCAAAGGACGCGCCCACAGAAATAACATTCCCCGGCGGGGAAAAAAAAGAGCCGATAAAATAATAAACGGGCGACCAATGTCGCGTCAACGAGTTGAAAAAGTGAAAGGAAACCTCGGCAGCGCCGCCCTACCGGTTCGACGTCGATTCGAAATGAGGAACTGAATCATTTTTACGAGGAAAAAAGTTTTACATTGTTGAATATCCTTTCGACGGTATTGAGAAATATTTGCCCGTTCAATTAGTAAACCACAATTCAATTTACTCCGTGATTTATGTGTTATTGAAAAAACTATGTTGTACTACTTCATTATAATTCGGTTCTTTTTTAAACCAAAAAAAATTTACGCACAGAAAAAAGAATAACTTGAGCCAAGAAAGTTATGCGGAAGCAAATTGTTCTCCATGATCAAGTAATTTTTTCTCACTTGATTGAAGAAATAAATTTCAAAAGTAATAGTATTGAATGCTTCGATTCAAGAACGTTTATCTTTGAATAAGGAAATATTTTTGATATTCAAGAAAATTTTCTTGATTTAAGAAAGTTAATAATCTCGCTTTGAAGAAGAAATATTTTTTTTACTTGGAAAATAATTATCTTATGATGAAATAAAATAGACTTGATTCAAGTACGATAATAGTTAATTCAAGAAGAAAAATTCTCAACTCAAGAAAATAATTCTCAATAATATAAAAAAAATATTTACTCGATAACAAAATTATTTTTCTTTCGTATAACTCTCCTGAATCAAGTACATTGGTGTTGACACAAGTAGTGCTTTTTTTTCTGTGTGACGATAATTAAGTAGATTGTACCAAAGATTGAATTCTAATAAAATTCATCAACAAAATACGAACAGCTTAAAAATACTTACGATGCTTCTGACAGCCTTCGACATTCTCAGGCCAGTCGCAGGATCTCGCGCGTTCGTTGTACAACAAACCACCGATGCAGAGTTGTTCGGTGGCAGTTCCGTTCCAGCACGTCCAGTACCTGGTGCAGGAAGTCTCGTGGCCGAAGATTCCGTACAGCCAGTCGCAGTGCTCAGCCGGAATCGGCGGGTTCGCCTGACGTTTGCCCTCGCAGTAATTCGCGCGCCACGGGTAATCGCAGCCCTCGGTTACTCCGCGGTGTTTGCCAGCGAAGACGAGACCGTTGGGACAATCGAAGAGCTCGGGTCTTCCATTAACGCATTCCCAGTAACGATCGCAGTACTCGATGTCGCCTACGACGCGCGACTTTGTCTGACACGGGTCCTCCTGCTGTTGCTTCTGTGCATTTATACCTGAAAAAATTGCATCATATTTAGGACACATTCCGAGTAGGAATTAAAGCACTTAGGCTAATGAGTGTAATTTGGCTGATTCGACTCCGCGGTAGGAGAGTAAAAGTAACGGAGGAAGGTGGGAAGTGTCCCGACTCCACGCTCCCAAGGAATGGCATGCACGAGCGCGTGTGCAAGTGAAAGTATCTAGCCTTGACTTGTAACCTTCGGTGTCACCGGTCCATCTAGTCCCTCTTCACGAATTTCGAATCATTCCCAATCCTCTCTCTCTCTCTCTCTCACCAATTTCTCTTCACGGCCCTTAAATCGGCTGAATTTATAAAGATATAGATCCGGCCCGGAGTGTTTATCTCTTTTCGCGAGGCATCCGCCTCGGAACTGGTCTGGGGAGAGGTTTCGTAAATTCCTCGACGCCCTTTGACGATCGCGGGTTTTATCGCTATCGCGGACGGGACCGTCGCGTCCTATTGGCCGTGCGCGCGTCTCCCTTCACGTTGGATAAGACTAACGATACTTGAAGCGGCAATTAAAATTTACATACCGACGATACGGTCGGTTCTTTAAACTTGAACCGCAGAGTGTTTTGCAACGCGCGAGAGTAGACTCTCGCTCCGGGTCCATTAAAAAGAAATTATCGGTCGAAAAAGTAACAACGGTCGGGTGTGACGTCAGTGGATTCCAGGCGATTAATCGGTAACCTTTTGTCACGCTCCCTGGCCGTATCCTTTCGGGCAGCGCGCAGGAACGCGAGATTCGAGAGAGAGAGAGAGAGAGAGAGAAAGAGAGAGAATTATTCACGGGCTTTCCTGCTCGAAGGGAATCCCAAAAAGTATCGCTTTTCGGGCTAGCGAGTTATATTTAGATACCCGGATCGTAAATTTATCGATAATCTGCGAAGGTAGCGATCAAAATTCGCCGCGCAAGATTGTACAGCATTGAGTTAAATTCACCGGTTGCATAAACAACGAATTTATAATTCGCGAATGACAAATTATTCCGAGGACTGAAACAAAAGGTCAACTACTATCGGAAGCCGCGTGCAGAAAATAAAAACTGCTCGAACGAATATTAATTTCCAATTCAGAAAATTCGATCGTTTTTCTGTCTAAATTTAAACTGTTTGTGTTGGTTATCCGCGAAGTGGTTAAATTCGAAAAACCGCATGGCTGGCCGATTTTTCTGGTACAAACGAGATTGGTAATTTCAGGTGAAAGTCCACGCGTATAGAGTCGTTGTGTTAAAAAGGAGCACGTAAAATGATCTAGTTTTCAGTCCCGAGTTAACGAGCGCGTACACAATAGTTTATCCCGCAGACGAAAAAAGCGTAATCTCTCGAATATAATTCCCCGCGATGGTATCTGCCGGGACTCCGAGAGCGCGCTTCGGTTGTTTATCGCTCGGTTCTTCCGCTCTTTCGACACTTCTCGATTCTCTCCCCTTTTTCCCCGAACAAAGAGATTCTTTCTCGCGATTAAACGGGAGCGTCCCAGCCGAGTGAGAATTATGACACGCGGGTAATGTTCGCGTCTCCGCGGCGAATTGTGAAATTCGCGAGATAATTAGCGTACGAAAATGAG
>NCVS01001058.1:114840-216132 GCA_003055095.1 Goniozus legneri | reverse complement strand
GAGATCGGACGATTAACGAGACGGCGGGTTCTCCTTGGAGGATGCCGTAGGTGGAGACGCCTCCGTCGGCCGGCGTTGTGTGTATACTATTGCGTAATGCAGGAGGCTTAGTTAACGGCGCGCCGCGGGCCACGCGGGTTACTTTCCCTTCCTTTACGACTCCATGTTAAGAGCGAGGCGGCTGCTCGAGAGGCCGCGGTGGGTCGAGAGTCCCATGCAATGCGAGAAACACACCTATAGGCGCAACTGACACGCCAAAGTCCACGCGCGAGAGGGAGGCCCAATGTTAGCGTTCCGTGAAAAACGTGACAAACCGAGATAACGGTCCGCTACGTACTTTCTTGCTTAAGAGGAACGATCGCTCACGTTTCCGCGCTTTTTTTTACCATCGGCGAACGCTCGCCCGTAATGAAGCCATTCGATCGCTTCGCAAACCGTAAACAATCGGCGACAAGCGCGGACGTAAAATAGAGCGCGATTCGCGAAAAACGGGACGTAATTTTTACGGCCCCGCGGACGGTAATTGCATCTTTCTATTCTACGAATTCCGAGTGGCTTTCAAACGTAAACAGTCGATCCACTCGCTGCCCCACCCACGTCTATTATACTCGATCCTTTTTCTCTCTCTCTCTCTCTCTCTCTCTTTCGCTCGATCGGAGAAAAATAATATCGCGCGTTCGATCTCTCGTTCCACGTTTCGTTTCGTTGGAAGGTTTTTGCGCCGTAGGTGATCTCGCTCGCGGTCGCGATGAATGGCCGCCGCGGTTAATAACTTCCACGATCGTCACCGCGCGCGCACGCAATCGCGACTTCCGGCTACGTGAGTCGCGAGCAGACGTAAGAATACCGTTTATTACGAGCGAACGCGGAACAGCTCTCGACGACCAGTTTCAGGTGTGAATCGCTCCTAATGCCTCGACTATTTTTCGATTGCGACACGAGAGAAAGAGAGAGAGAGAGAGAGAGAGAAAAAAATCACTTTCGTTTCCTACGCGAGAATCTCGTTCGCGGTGGATGATAAAAATTGTTGCGATTTTTCTCGATACCGCATACACGAGGAAACGCGAGTTCCAGCGTTGTTTTTTTTTTCATCTCACGCGTGCTCGACTCGCCATTTCTAAAATAATCCCCGCCAATAAAACTGTGACTAACGTTAGAAAGTTGGAGCCTCTTACGTAAAAGTCAGCGAGGGGATCTAACACACGGCTCGCGTTGACTCTTCCTATCCGCGCGTTAGAGGCTTTTTATTCGATTTCGATACGTACGATCCAGTTAGAGGCTGAATTTCATGGGAGCGGTAGGGAGGAAAACTCGGCGGGACTGAGCGCGGACGAAAAAATTGGAAGCTGGAGGGAGACGGAGAGAAGAGAGAGAGAGAGAGAGAGAGAGGAGAGAGAAAAGTATCGAACAGATGAGAGAGTAAAACGAACGGCTGAGCTACTTTCATATTTTCACCCGCGAGATGCGAGAGAGAAAGTTCTCTCTTAACGTGTGAAACCCGGTGAACGGTCCCCCCTTCATTGTCTCGCGAGGATACGTTCTGTAATTGCGAGGGAGGATCCGCTTCGTAACTACGAATCAACGGAAAATTGGATTAACTCGATTGTATAATGGCCGCTAGCCTGGCTCTAACCGTTACGAGGAACGCGATAGATTAATAGACGCCGATCCGTGAAACTCGTCTGTTTATTATGGATGATTAATAAACGGCTTTTCCTTTTTAACGAACCACGAGCTAGAAAGTGAAACGAGACGCGGTTAGACGTTACCGGTCTTGCGAAGGACGCTACGCGATATTCGTATTGAATTATAATCCCCCTGCGGTATTCTATTCCATCGAGTACGCGCAAGAAATTACGCGCGATAACTGGGAAAACAATTAAGCGCCTGTCGAGGCGCGTTCGCTCGTTGTTAATAATTCAACCGCGGTAGTGCTTAAAAGCGATAATAAACGACGCTACGAAAAAGAGTACGGGCGAAAAAAGAAGTTGTAGAAAAAAAAATTTGTAATTGACGAAGCGAGGATGCGAAAGAGAGTGTGAGCAAAAACCGCATGAATAACGGGTAAGCGGAGCGAAATGAAAGAAGGAGCCAGGAGGAGAGAAACGGACAAAGAGAAGATGGAAGGAAAAAAAGGGAAGAGTCGAGAGCGAGAAATAAGAAGAAGCGAGAAGATCGAAGATAAAGGGACTTACCGTGAACAGCGAGGAACAGCAGCAGAAGAGAGGCGAGCTGCGACGGCACCATTATAACAATAATATCGATAGGATATACAGAAAACTATGAACGCGTTTTTAAACCATCAAATAGGGCGTAGAACGTGAAGTGACTCCTTGGGAGCCGAAGAAGCTCGGCTGATGAGTTTTCGTGTTGAGACTGGTCACTGGGAGAGGCGTTTGCTTCGTGTCTTATATGAGCTCCCCACTCTGACGACCGGGGGGTCCGATCTCTGGCTGGCGCATAGGAAGGCCTACCTGGAGAACACACCTGATTTCTTCCATCGAGGGCTCCGTAAAGCGAGTGGCTTTGTTGCCTCGTTCGTGATAACCCGACTCGCGAAATTGATTCTTCGTTAATCCCGAATCAAAAAATAACACTCGCTTTCGATAACCCAGTTTTGATTTTCGTGTTTTACAAAATAGATTTTATGTAGTTTACTAGTTCACTAGTTTAATAGTAACTTCACTCGATTTACTAGTTTACTGAGTATTGTCTACTAAGTTAAATTAAAAAAATAGCAATTGGTATTAGTAGTCTAGAAAATTCTATTCAAAGGACGAAATTAACATAAAGTAAAATTTGATGTTATCTTTTTGAATTACTACAAAAGAAAAAAGTCTTGAGTAAGATATTCACGCTGAAACTGTCTTATATTTCGACTCGAGATTTCTTATCGGATGAGATTTGAGAAATTAACAGAGCATCAACATACAAACACATTATTAACACAGTTATAAATCCACTTCTCTATTAAGTCTCAAAAGGTTTATTACCGACTTCGTCAGCCTGAGAAAGATTTAAAATAGAATAGAAGATATAAGAGAACAAACTCGAGGACATGGTTAGTTCTAAAAAGTATTAAAAAAATTTTATTGTAGATATAAAAAAGCAATAAAGTATAATAAATATAGAATTATACAGGATTACAAATAGAAACAAGATTGGAACTTCAGTAGCCAAGCCCGAAACTCTCCTTTTCGTTTCTCGTAATTGATGCACAACGAGGCATCGCGAATCGATTATCTCGATTCATTAACGTTGAAAGTTGTCGATATCATCAAAACTGCAACCGAGCGTCGTTACGCAATTATTTGCATAATGAGCAACACGATGGCTAGTCCGATCCCGATCGGATTCGACGGTATCGCGTATCGCAATTATTGTTATCGTTTAGCGCCACTGTTATCAACGTCGCGTTCGCGCTCCGCTGGCTCTTCACGGTTTCTTTCGCGAACCGTTCGGATCCACTTCACGCGATGAGTCGGTGAAAATAAAAGGTGAAACACTCTCGATGCCGAGATGAAATTCTCCGCTCGATACAGCTCTTCGACTCTCGCCTCGCATGGCCAAGTCATGTAATTGGTCAGCGCCGTGAAAACCCGCAGTCCACGCGCAGCTCATTGAAACTTCTTCGCGTACGATAATCGCGAATTTCTTCGACGATAAACGCGCGTTTCGCGAACGTTCTCATATTCGCACTAGTGGCCGCTAATCGTCCGGCGTTGAATTATACTCTCTTTCGTTGTGGCCGTTTTCATGCGGCGCCGCGTTAAAAAATTCATTCGATTTCTAATAGGGAAAATCATAACGCGATGACGGACAATCTCTCGGCGCAAAAAAAAAACGAGCGCTCGTTTTTCGTATTATTAATAATTCTATAAAGGTAAATTATGGAGCAATTTCCCCCGCCAGGCCTCGCTCTCCTGGGTCCCTACTCTTCCGTTCCTTTCACCCGCTTCCGTGTGATTCGTTGCTATTTTTCAGAGTGCCATTCTCTACACAATCAACAATAAAACCAGGAAAGTTCAAGAAATAGTGCGAAATCGCCTCGAGCGAATTTATCGATTTTCGATGGCGATGTTTTGATTTTATTACCAATAACGATAAATCGCGCATATTCGAAACGCTCGCGATATAAATCACTCCCACAAGAGCGATAAACATTCTAGAAACACGGTGATTGGATTCCTAAGAAATTAAATCGTACAGCGTTTGCTGCTCTCGCGCGGCGATACCTCTCGATTTTTCTGCATCGAGCGCCTGTGCCGGGGCAACCCGACGCGCTCTCGTGTCGCGCGTCCAACTACACCACGGCTAGCTTCGGTCTTGTATTTTCACGGTTACATACGCATCCAGGAGTACACGTGATTGAACTTGTGTAACGTACACGAGATGATAATATAATTCAAATAAAACGGTCTCGATCGGGCCCGAGAAACTCGAGATGAAAAATGCGCAACAGGGCTGTACCCTATAGGTGCTCGCTATGATCTGGAGTGCAAGGACCCGAGGTCCTTGACGCATTCGAGTCCACCTCTCCTGTCTCCTTTTGCTCATTTTATTCTCAAACCGACTGGACCCTCTTGTACTACGTCTCGTCGTGTTGTTCGTTTAGGGTTCGAACTTTTTAATTGTTTTATCGTCCCTATACCCTTTGCCTCGCACGATTTGTCTTCCTCCGCTCTCTCCGTTTTTATTCTTTTGCCTCTTCCTTAAAACGTTGTACGTATTCACTTCATTAGAGCGTGTAGAGCCGGGGAGCGATCGGATCTCTATGGAGTTTCGCTCGCTCGGTAAGATATTCAGCATAATTCATTCCGATTCGCGATCAAACTCGCGCTAAACGGCCAATGAAACTTTATTGCCAGCGTGTCCAAAGTATTTACGGTTCGCGGATTTTCATTGTTCGCTCGTGTACGAGCCCTTAAGATTCTTTTTCCTGCAGCGACTACGTCATTGTTGTCCAACGTTATTCACCGGGGAGTCCCAAAGTTCCGAATAACACGTCCGAGTAGTCCTTTTAGAATGCACCTCTTCTTTTTACTTCTACCGTTTCGAAACGCGCCACGTTGCACGTCTGCTCGGGGATCCAAATGATAATGCACGAGTATTGCTCGCGAGATACCGTAATTCTCATTCTCATTCACGTCGGGGTCTAAATCTTGCCCGTTCCCTTTTTTCTCTTAGACCGGATGCTACAATATCGTCAAACGTCGTACGTTCCTCCCGAACGCGTAAGAGAGGTAGAGAAAAAAATCGTACGTAAAATAACCAGAATTATATTCGTAATTAAGCCGTAAGAGGATTTGCCAACCGTAAACGTAAATTCGAAGCAATGCAGCGGTGTGCGAGGATGGGATATACCGTGGAATTTTTTATTACACCAAGTATCGTCTCTCTCTCCCTTTATGCGCTGGTAGCTCGTTCGACAAGGGATCGCCTAAGGTTATCGATAATTCACGCCTTAGCAAATTCGGGAAAGTGTTATTAGATTTATGCTCGAGGGGATTTATCAGTCCCGAAAAAGGCTATATTTATGAAAAATTAACGACTTTGGCGGTGCATCGTAGATGCGAAGAATGCAATACGAGAACAAAAAATTTTCGTGCACTTAATGCAATCGCGGGCCCTTTCTTCGCGAATGGAAATGGAATTTTAATAGCGGAAGTGGAAATTGTCGTCTGGGTGCGAGTTACGAATCTTTTAGCTGCGATTTAAGAGACGCGAAAAAAAATACAGAGTGTTCGAAAGTCGCGGTAGGAAGACCGCTGTTTCCAAGTTCAGATCGATTGATCAAAAAAATCGAATAAAATAAAATAAATTCTTATTCGGAAGCGAGAGATAATATCATTTTTAGCACTGTACCAAATAAATTATTATATCAGATATTATTTTGAATAAATCCAACCCCTTCAAAAGCCGTTCCTTAATTCCAGGACCCCCTGTATTACAACCAGGAAAACAAATCCCGGTATAAAAATTACACAGTAGCGTATTACCGAAACGGCGGTGTATTTAGGGCCCTTCGGGGATACGCCGAGGGAGTGATATCGGTCTTCCCTCGTATTTGGGCCCTAAGTGGAGGGCCTTGTACGACGCGCGTCGAATTTATTGTACGCGCCGGCGGATGCGCGAGATGGTATGCCTTATCGTCGTGAAGCGGCTACGCGGGACATCGCTCTCCGAAATTAATTGTTCGCGAGCGAGAGGACGAAGTAGAGAAGGATGAGGGCTCCTCCCTCCTCCCACCGCGAGGAGGATCTACCCCACCAGCGTTCCTTTATCTACCCGCGACCTTCTCGAATCCTCGCCGCAGGTTTCCGACCGGGCAGCATTCCATCCTAGATCGGGCCCGGCTCGAAACTGCGCGCAGAACTCGCGTGCACGTGGGACCTCGTCCGAAAAACGTTCCTATATATATATAAGCGCGGATCGAGTGATCGACGCGATCGTTTCTCGGAATCCAGCCGGGTATAAATATCAGGAATGATGTTACCGGACATGTGAGAGAAAAAAATGAAAATCGGTAGGGATCGGGGTCCTTAGAGTCGGTGGAAGATTTCGAAGCTTTATTTTTTACGAGGATCTGTGCCCTGGGGATGAAAATGTAGAACGAGATAGCTCGAGGATTATCGAGCAACCGATATCGCTTAATCGAATGATCGAACGAGACGCATCCTTCTTGAGGCGACGACTTATCTACGGCTCTCATAAATTGAGAGGACAACTTACTGACAAGGGTTATCCCTCATCCCGTTTAAGGAATCCGAATCGATTATATCACGTGTTGCGCGTCGAATTAAGAGCGAATAATCCGAAAAAACACGGCGATGTATTAATATGTAGCTCGTTATTTCGACTCGTGAGACAAAGATTAGGTACGAGATTTTAACGTGTCTCAATTACCGCGAGATGTAAAAAAAATGTCGGGGAAAAAATCGAATCGTACTTTGAAGTAAAATAGCCGGGGTTCCGCAAATATTTTCTTTGTTTCTCTTAGGCAAATTGAGAATGGCAGAAATTCGTGGAATACTCGAGAGAGTGAGGCATCCGAAAAACCCTGAACGCGTTCGTGCAAATTCGTCTCTTTCCTCGTTCAATGTCATTTCCGGGAGAGGGCACGTGGGGGAGAAAAATGAGCGCGTGTCGCGTATTCGCGTAGTGGACCTTTATTCCGTTGCGCTCTTGAAAAATCGCCATTCGAGTCACGAATGCGCTTCCATCGTGCTCTATCTCCACGCTCGCGGTCATATTCTCGCCGGTCGAGCATTTTTTGGTCGTACGCACGAACGCAGCCGATTCACCGAGGTCGAAAATTTTGCTCGCTGCGTCGAGAGCACCCGAATCGAAAAATTTGATCGATTTTTTTATCTGAATTGCATCACGTGATATTTGTACTCCGAATTTTTTCATTTGAAAATATGAAAATCAATTTTTATACTGAGAATAGAGTGGTATTGACGAAGGTGCTGTTTGAGGTTTTATTTTAAAAATATACAAAAACATCGTGACTAAACCGCGATTAAATTTTACAAGGAAAGCATAAAATACCGACTTTTTGAAAACCGTAGAAATTTTTCGAGTCGGGGGCACGTTCGTCACGTTGATGTATGATATCTGAAGAACTTCGGATGGTATTAATTCGCGGTTGGCAACGCTCGCGGATCCTTAATCCATCGTATACATATGTATTGCGAATTCAAATTTGCTTCGATCGTGCGCCCGATGAATACCGCAATCGCTGGAGTTATCGTCGAGCGACTAGACGGCTCTAGAAGGAGCAAAAAGTCCGATCGCGTGCATCGATACATTCCAACAATATTAAGTACGCGCTGTATGACGGGGTCCTCTTATTTCCCGGGGCCTGCCGGATCATTCGTAAGTCACATCTCGCGTATCGTAATTATTTTTCGTAATCGCACACCGGGGGTATAAGTTAAGCCAGGGACCATTCATGACTCACGATCGAGGGGTGGGGGTAAGAACGGAGGACAGTTATCAACCGGCTAAATTCCAGGATTACGTGGATTCGGCTGTACTTTTTTTCTCTCCTTTTTATCATCGCGAACGGTTTTTTTCGAGCGAATTCTTCCTTATTGCTCTCGCCCAGAAACACCGAAAGAAGCAAGATAATAAAAAGGACGATGAGCCAAGCCACCGGTTCCGATATCCGTTTGCCGCGTCCCCCGGCCGCGAAAATTTCGACCGAGCCGGGCTCGACCGTTAGGATGCGATTCGGTATGGATAATTAAGGAAGTGCGTTTACCTCTGCGCCCGCGAAACACTCGTTTCGACGCGTAACATTCGTCTCCTCGCGTAATCATTTTTCTTCGCGCTGCATTACGTCGAACGGCGATAATAATTACGTACGCGTTATTATTGGCGCGATCGGCACTATTTTCACGTACGTACTCGCTAAAACGTTCACGCGTCGCGGAAAGAGAATATGGAATTACCCTCGCGACTAGGTCAATGCAAATTTGCCAAATTGCTAGTACGTTTACCTCCGCTCGAGACGTAGCTTATTCATTTTTTTACTACGTGAGTAGTAAAAACTGTTTTCAGTCAACTGGAGAGAGATAAAAAAGATGTCAAGTTTGAACGAACAGCGGTCAAAAGATTTGTACGGTTCTCAAAAAGTCGATATTTTACATTCTCATTATTAATTGGTTTGGCTTTTAGTCGCAATTTTCGTAAATGCGATACATCGATTTTAAACGCGATTTTCACAAATGTGATGAAACCCCCAATTTTTGTACCTATATAAGAGCTAATTTCGAGTAATACTACCGAACAATGCTGCCAAAAACTGTTGAAATTCAGACAAAAACCCGCTGAAATTTTTTTACTCAGGAAGCGTATCGGGAAGATAATGTAGCGAGCCCACGTGTTCCGTCGACCGCGATGCAGAAAAATACACCGAGCCAAATTGGAATGGATCCCCGTTACGCTGTGGATTTCGATGCAAATAACGATCCACATCGGCGCCTACGTGCGCCAATGCTTAGCGAATGTTTATTCGCGTACGAAAAGAATTTTTCGGGTATCATCCGCCGGGCGTATTATTCTATCCCCTACCTACGAGGCAGAATACATCACGTTCGGGACGCGCGCCCAATCTCGGGCCTCTGTATCATCCCGCGGTCCCCACGCGAGCGCGGCTATTATCTGCTCGCGAAACAATATCGTCCAATGAGGGAAGCCGAGACAGAAGTCCGCGTCCTTGCAGGAATTCGACCCCGCGTAAACTCTGGGTGGGGATTAAGGTAACACTTCCTCGCGATCTCGCGAGGGGTCCTGCGTCCCGTGTAATTGGGGTCCTGCGGGGCTCTCCTGCGAACAGGACGATGGTGGGGATCGCCCTATGTAAGCCCTCGAACTGGCCAGATCCAGCCCATCCAGCATCAGGACACCGGGCTCGGACTCGCAGATTTTCGCTTCGTTCGCGCCAATATTTTGTGTTTGCTCCCAGACTCGAACGAGTAGAGTCGAATGGGACATTGAGCTTCTTTCGCTGAGAATTTTTTTATTTTATCCAAAGATATTTGGTTCTGTTCGTAAAATTTGGTGAAACTTCGAGTTTGTGAAATTTCGTGCTATCGGCGTGGAGTTATCTCGTTCTTCGACATGAAGAGGATAATTCTCTTATCCGTTCTGCACCTCTTGCTGGTGGCAAGTGGTAATACCGCCAGGACGAGATCGACAACTGCGAGTACAACGGCGAGCGGCAGGCAACTGTCCTTTGCTCATCAACCGAAAGGTGGGATAAATTTTTAATTATTTACTGTGTCGTTTAAAAATAATGCATCTAATGCATCTACCTATTAACAAATTCTGTTCTAATTATTTATAAACAATGATATCATTTTTTGAATCAAATTCAAGATTATCCTCTTAAGATCAAATTAGAGATTATCTTCTGAGAATCAAAGTTGAGATCATCTCTGAGATCAAAAATCGTTCGAGATAAAAACGTACTCAGATGTGCGACGTTTAGTAATCTAGTTTCACGATCAGCATAACGTCCAAATTGCCAAACGTGCGTCTAGACCAGACGCGCACACAGTGAGCTTTGAACTCGCGAGGAATATTCGAGGTCACGGTCAAAGGTTCGCTTACAGTACCGAGGCATAAAACGACAGTAATTTCGCATAAATTCAAGTCTTTTCTTTTCGATATAAATAAATATTTAATTTTGTTTAACACTGGGTAAGAGTTGATTTTTAACAAATTAATTAGCAATTATTGAGTATTTATCAGTCAGAGTATACTATTTAAGAGTTTAAATGTGTTTGAGGACATTAATTTGAACTTAGAATTCACAAGTATTCGAATGATCTAAAGACGAAACGAATTTTATTTCAGAAGTCGAAACCGTCTGGGACAACATAGACATCCAAAAAATAGACGAAGAAGGCTCGCCGGAAGACAAAGGAGCGAGTATCGGCCGAACGAGAGGTTCGGTGAACGATGACGAGGTATTAGCTAGGCAGTATCCTGGATTTCCAGGAGCGGGAGGAGGCTCGGGTGGAGGATCGGGAGGCGGCGAGGTGCCCCGGCCGATCCAGCCCCCCGTGCAACCCCCCGCGCCCGCTCCCTCGCCGGCTCCGGGCTGCCATGCCCTGAGAGGCCAATTTCCGAGCGAAAAAAGTTGCGCCAATTACTTAAATTGTTGGGACGAGACGGTCGTCGAGCAAACCTGCCCAAATGGACTCCTGTTCAACGACGTCGCCGGTTTTTGCGATTTCGACTACAACGTGAACTGCGGCTCCCGTCCAGGCCCGACGCCGAGTGAGTACTGTATTTTCCGCTCTTCTCGTTACGTTAATCCACGTTAATTCACGGCCGCGAGTGTAACGATTTTTCGAGCGAAATTTATCTCGCCTCGCTCGCCAAAAAATTGGACTTTACTCTTGTCTGAGATCTCGAGCGAATAAAGCCTCGGAGAGGGGTAATAATTCTTGCTGTTACACATCCGCGCTTTCTAAGAAAACCGTATCCGGCGAATCTACGCGTGGTGCTCGAGGCGAGGAGGTAATTAGTTATATTCTCATTTTTATTTTTCCTTCTTCCCAGAACCTGGACTGCCGTCCGAGTCAAAGTACTGCCCGGACCTGAATGGCCGATACAGGAGCACGACCAACTGCTCGGAATTCTACGTCTGTCTCGTCGGAAAACCCATCAAGTTCAACTGTCCTCGCGGGCTAGTCTACAATGACGTGAGAATCCACTCCCTCCTTACTGAATTTTAAACAAACGCGATGCATAATCCTCTTCTGGAATATCAAAATTCGCTCGTCGCTATTTATTCTTTTTTTTTTTTCTTCTTTCTTCTCAAATTTCACAACCTTAAGAATTTATTACGCTTGAGTCATCGACCCTGGACTGGTCCGCGTTACGCGTAATTTCGCAGTCACGGATTGATGGAGGAAGGAGATTAAAATTTGGAGATCGAATCTGAGTGAAAAATTGTCGAATTTCCAGGAGCTGGGCGTTTGCGATTATCCGGCCAACGTTGATTGTCAAGGGGCAGCCACGCCGAAACCGGAACCCCCGACTACCACGCAGGATCCTTGGGAAGGATCGACTTTTGCCCCAACCTATCCAGCTTCCTCGGAGCGTCCACCGACCACTCAGCGACCGACGAATCCCCCTCACCGTCCGACTCATCGGCCCACATTTCCGACTCACCGGCCGACGAATCCGACTCATCGACCGACGAACCCGACTCATCGGCCAACGAGCCCGACCCACAGACCCACGAACCCGACTCACCATCCCACCAATCCACCCAGCAGGCCTACCACATCTCCGCAGAGGCCAACGACATCCGTAACGCAGCGACCGACTTCCCAGGCGCCCACTTACCCATCCCAGCCTTCGTTCCCCGGGTACCCACCTCAGCAACCTGGTTATCCTCCGCAGCAACCGGGCTACCCACCTCAGCAACCATCCTACCCTCCTCAGCAACCAGGCTACCCCTCTCAGCAACCAGGCTACCCTTCTCAACAACCAGGTTATCCCTCACAACAACCAGGCTACCCATCCCCACAACCAGCTTACAACCCTTACGATCCTGACCCATGGCATCAGAGACCAGTAGCTTCCAGAGTGGAGATCGACGAGAACCGTGAGGAGTCCGAGGAATCCTCGAGCCCACCCGCAGCTATTCTAGGAGACGAGCCAGTCAGTCCTGCGATCACCAGTCCTTGGGACAGCGAGGTCTCGATTCCCGCCGAGCTGACGAAAGCTCCGTGTACCGATGGGGATATTCATAGGCTAGACGACTCCTGCGCGAACGTGGTGGTCTGTAGACAAGGCAGACCGCAACTCGTTCGGTGTCCTTTGGGACTCGTTTACGACAAACCGTCCGATTCTTGCAAGCCATTCAGCGTCGCCAAATGGTACATTCGTTTTAACAAATTATTTTTTTGTAAATATCAATTCACGACGACGAGTAATAATTTTTCTTTTCTTTCAGCTAATCGAGATACTATACGTAAAAGTTAAACTTCGTATGCCACGCATTAAGTAACCCATTGTATTACTGAATGACTGATTCCTTAGCCATAAATCTTCGTCTTACGCTACTCGATGCTATTCGCTAAGTGCCGGCGATAAACGACGACTTATTAAGACAATAAAGGCCCGACTGTGCAATACTTTCTACAAGGAATCACAGTCGACATATGCTTATTAGCAAGTTAATATTAAAACAACGATTATATTGTAAGGATTATAAGTCGTGTACTGAATGTTACATCTGTCGGATGTAAATCCAGTTTTCGATAGAAGACTATGTATTCAATAAAACTCTTACTTTAAATTACCCAACGCTTCATAATTTATTCTCCTCGCTCGTTCAAGAAACATCGAGATTACCGACCGTTGAGAAATAAGGAGCGATATTGGCAACGCAGAGTCGAGATTCTTCGCGGTCCCGCGAGAGAGCACCACAACGAATTCGTTCGAAACGCGTGCACGCTCTCCTCGGTTTAAGAATCGAGCGCAAGTAGAGCAAATCCGTTCTTGGTGCAACTGAATGGATTAACGAGAGATAAAGAGAGTAGAGTTCCCTGAGCTGGATCATAGATCGTTAGAAATGTAGGCCACGCGATAACTGGAGTGTATCCTAGAGGAATGAATCGAAACAGAGTTTTCACCGCGATCGATTCAGCGCTCCGTGGAAGCAAGATTACCCAAAGCTTTATCATCCACCAATTATAAACACCGTTAATAGCGAATATTGTCGAAAAAAAAATACAAATACCCGGTATAGCAGGGGGCTAGTTAAACCGAGCGTAAACGATCGAACCGAATGGTCTCGCTTACCGAAGCGTCATCGTAAAATCCGAAAATTACACCTGCTGTGCATTTGACCACAGTTATTTCGCCAAACGATAACGCGAAGCGTAACTCGACGGTAAAAGTTCTCCCGAGTGAAATGCAAAAGACAGTTAAGGATAAATCCCAAACAAACGCTCTCGGGGAGAGTCTAATAACCCTGGGATTACGTAAATTCGGTCGAGAGCCAGTAGAAGCTTTGATTCGCGCGGCCGAAGAGAGCCGAGAGTACCGTGCGCGTAGCTCGACTCGAAAGACAAGGTAAGAGACGTCGCTTTCCCGGCTTTCTTAGTACCACGCCTGTTAATCACTCACTCGCGCGAGAGGAGAGAGAAAAAAAAGTGCGGAATAAAAGTTCTTACGTCCGTACAAACGAGCATTTCGAATTCACAATGTTTATGATCGACCGCGAGCCGTCGTTATCGATAGCTCGTTCTTTTATTTTTTCTCTCTCTCTCTCTCCTCTCGTTGCGCGTTCCGTGACGGACCTCGCCGTATAAATTACAGTCACGGGGTAGCGCGAAAAATGCAAATGCTCGACGCTAAAAGGTAAAAGGACAAACACGCGGCAGTATACTTATACGACTCTGTATTTGGCGTTCGGGTACAAAAGTCGCGCAGCGACGGCCTCGACCTTTCCGGAAAAAGCCTTTCAAAACTCGTTTCGCATTTTGCATGTGCACCACGCGTGCCACGACGATCGTCGCTGGATGAAAATTGGATGAGTGGAGACATCTACCATTTTCGCGCGATCGCGATATCGCACGGGAACGCGAGTCGTGCACCTTTCTCTTTTCTCATAATGACACAGAAAGGACGACGTCCTTTTGGCAAGAGGAGTCGTGATCTCGTGCATCTTGCACAGGCACGTGTGGAGTGGAATTAAATATCATAAAAATAGCCAATCGGTAATCTATTCGCGCGTTGGATGTTTTCGCAATCTATAAAAAAATTGAACACAACGAAATAAAAATTTGTTAGAGTTAATATTCGTATAAATTTATCGTTTTTAAATAGATGAATATTAGTTATAATAAAATTAATATCTACTATCTCAACAATTATTCCATACGGCAATTTACATATTAATTCCAACGAATTAACTACATTCCGCAAACTTTTATTTTCGTTGCACCTGTTGAATAATCGTTCGGAGAAAGAGTCATCAGGAAGCTCTCTCGCGACAGCCGTCCTCTAACGCGGTGTATAAACAAACTGGTGCTATTTCCATCCATAGAGAGTAAGAGTGAAAAAATGACGGAACACGCGTTGCGCAAATGTATTCGTCTTTTTTTTCAGCCTATAAAACGATCTATCTCGTCGGGGAGACAGATCGAGCGTCCGATCGTGTCGCCGGTCAATCGCGTGGGCCGGATAACTGCATTTCTGGTACGTGACACATCAAAGACGTGCGCGCTCACGCGTACCCATTACGCTCACACTCCCAGCTTTGAGCGTTCGGTTAGAACGGTCCCTGCTTTGGCCGAGAGAAAGAAGAAGATTCCGCAAGCTCGCTCGCCCACATGGCGAATATCTCGCGAAAAAGGAGAGCCTTGGTGCATTGTTGCAAGAATTCTGCATAGGCTTGTCTCGATTCGACTCAAACAAGACTCGTCATTTTTTTCACAAGACTTTCTTGTCTTGTCACGAGGCTTGGTCGAGATCTTGTCAATCTCGTCAGTACCGAGTGATACGCCGAGAGAAATTTCACAGCTCGTCCCAATTTTATTGAATAGTGAATTGTGGTATGGTAATATCAACTATATTCTATTATAGATTCAAACCAAACTACATCAGCTATATTGGCTGTACCAAGTGGTATTACAATTTGTATTATATTGTATAACACCAAAAAAAAAAATTTTTATTTTTCACTTGACATGTAATTGCTGGATCGCTTTCGTTGTCTAGAGCTCAACAAAATATACCTAATTGGAATATATAAGATTTCGGAAAAATCGAGACCCAGGTACTATATGTATAACCCTGCCGATAACTAGATAGCTTGGTTTCGCAACCAGCAAATAATTTGCCAAATCCTCACGAGAACGAAAAGGGGGTAACGGCGCCCAGGTTATCCATATTTTTCATTTTCCTTTCCGTGAGGATGTGAAATAGATTCTGTTAGTTGCAGAGCCTTGCTACTCAAGTATCGGCAGGGTTATACATATGATATTCCAAGTTTCGTGGAGACTTGCGAGGAAGTTTTTTAAGATGTTATATTTTTTAATTCACTTTATTTTGTTGAGGTCTAGACAACGAGAACAATCCAGCAACCACAAGTCAAGCGATTTATTAGAATTTTTTAAATCTTTTGATATTTTTGTGGGTGTTGTACAATACAATACAAATGGAGTACCGTTCGGCACAATTTTTAAAAGTTCCATTTCTCAATAACGAGGGACTAACATTATACACATATCATCCTCGGCATGACAAGACTTTTTTCAACTCTCGTCTTGTTAATCTTGTGGGCATCACCGACTCAGGGTGTGCCTGAAATTCCTAACTAGTATCGACGCGCTTTTCCTTCTCTCTCGTTTTTTCCCCTTTCACCTCCGTCTCGCTCTCATATCCATATCTCGTCGCGGTCTTTGTCGCATTGTCAGCCCACCTGGGCAAAATCGCCGTTTCATATCCGAGGCTCGCCCGTACAGTTTTCTTATTTATCGCATCGGGCACTTTCTTCTCGCTCGACGGGTTAGCCAGCTCGCCCGTAGCGGCTACCGTGCGCGCGAAATAACGCTCGGCGCGTTCCCTCGCTCGCTAGGTTAATCGTAATTAATTTAGGAGCGTTCAATGCCACAGAAAACTCGCGTTTTCTTTATACGCACCGGGCGTAATATACGACGGCCGTTACACGACTTCCTGTGAAAGTAAGGAGTATCGCCAAGGACTCGCCTCGTCAGGGTCTTTTTCATCAATGGAACGAAGCTGGCATAACATAACGCCGATCGTAACGCTGATGTAAGAGGATGAAAACAACCGTTATCGAGAGCCCCGTGCGGACGTAACGGGCGAGATCGAGTGTCGAATTCAATCGGATTGCCGTAAGTCGATCGGAGGGAAAACGAGATTCACCGAAATGATAAAAAGGAACGAGAGAGCGGATGAGGCACCCGAGCGCGGGTACCTTCTCGTTCCGCGGGAAGGATATGTGCAACTAGAGAATTGAAATTTATCGTAACGTCGAAAAGGACAATGCATCGGTACCCGTCAAAATATCGAATCGCTGTTTCTATCGAAGCGGCGCTATCGGGGACCAGATCGGATACAATTTATAGACGCAAACTACAACTGGGTCACTTTGACCTGGCTCTTTTGCAACTCCCCACAGTCGCGATAGTTGCCCGTGAGCGCGCGCGCGCGTGCGCGCGATTTCGCGAAGGCGCGATGTCAATCACGCGAGCCGTGAGCAGACGTATCCCGGTTCGAATTTAGAAACCGAAGAAACCTCGGGAATAAACTTTTACGCGCGTGTATAATTAGGCTATGCGTGTCGTATAATCTGCATCGAAACTCGTTCGTCTGCGGAGCCGGCTCGACGTTTATTACTTGATAATTTCTCGGGATTTTTCGATATACGCGCTTTCGGAGCCGAAGGAGAATTTTTGGACCGCGGCGAGAAACCGATAATTCGCAGGCAGAAAATCCGGTTTGAGAAAAACGGCCGTAGAAACGAAGGAAGAAAGGCGAGAGTAGGAGAGGAGAAGGATAAAGGACTCTCCTTCTTCGCGGGACTTCTCGGAACGCATTAGCGGGTGGCGCAAAAATCCACGCGCGATAAAAAAAGAACGATTTCGCTCTCTCGCGACGAATTCGAGCGCAGGTGCGAAGCGTTGTTTACCCCCGCGCGGCTCGTCGGATCGTTGACTCTCGTCTGACCATATTCAGCGTACGCCTACTGCACGCGCCGTGTCGTAAATAAATCGCGCGTCGATGTACATTGCGCACGATGAGTCCCGAGCATCGGAATATCGCGTTATTGCGCAACCATCGACGTTCTTTTTTTTTTTTTTTTATATTCCCAGTTGAGACACGCACACGCGCGCGTATTCGCGATAAGGTTAAATCCCGCGGTGACATTTTGGACGACTTTCACCGCTCGAGCCGTCTGGAAGGTTGCTTTCTTCGCGTTTTCGTCCCGCCAATGAAGAATCGGGGCGCGGTCCTCGCTCGGTGCGGGTTCGCGTACACAACGAAGCGCACCGAGAGGCACGCACCCTTCTCGCCTTTCGTCTCTCTCGCGTATTTATCTGGCTCGCCGTGAGGAATACAATGCGCGACGATCGACTTATTCGACTGGCGGGTCTAACGGCGACGAGATTTGCCTAATAACCGTGACGCATTGTTTACCGAATTTCTTCCTGCTTTCGCGATCGCGATTCCCCCGATCGTCGTTTGAATATTCATTCGAGGAGAGGACGACGATTGTACTTTCACGGAATTCACGAACACATCGCGATTTAATCGTCTTCGATCGTAGACAACTTTTTTTTTTTTCATACACCGGTTACGTCACCCTGCGTTATATTTCCTCACGAGAAAGTTTTGGGAAATATCGCTTAAATCGTATAAAAAAAAATAAATTAACATACCACTTTTGGATCGAAGCCATTCTGAACCGAAAGTTTTAGCGTCGTTACGAATTAGATATTTAATTATGTAATGGCTAACGAGCTCGTTACACCGGGACGATACACGGAGGTACACAATGTTATGTCGCGGCTTGTGCAATCTTATTTACATCTCTTTCTACGTTATATTCCGAGAAGAATTTCCATTGATCGTAAGGAAAAGAAATTCGCCGAATAGCAGACATAATGAAGAAATTGCGTGTGCTCGTTGCGAAATCGCGCGTTCGATGTGCGCGTAGTAAACAGCTCGCGAAAGAACCGATTAATTCGGTGCAGGATTTTTGCGCGCGCGTATAATGACGAATTATGGTCGTCCCGCGGCAACCGACTGCTCCCTTCGTTCGTTACACGACCGTGACCCAAATACGAGCGGCAACCTCGTCTGCGTACCTGCGAAAAAGGATAATCGTCCGATCGAATTTCGGATCGGCAACGGCCGAGAACTGGAACTCGAGGCAATAACGCGCGATATATTGCGAGCAAAAAAAAAATACGTTCGTTTCAGGTATTTTGGTAACTTTTACAGAGAGCGAACGAGCTTATCGAGCGAATATACAGAAAAAGTTGAACCGCAAGCTGTTCGCCCGATGCTCGTTTGGCGAAATATTTCGCAACGAACAAAATTGTTCGATCGTAGCGACGCAACGTCGTCCACAATTAACGAAATCATTGTTATCAAAATCAATATCGCGCCAAGAGAAAATGCAATTCTGTCGGGTCCTATTTTTCAGCGTGCTCTTCGATTTTTCGAATCTCGTATATCTATCCAATTATCGGCTCTTAATATCAAGGAGAAAATCAGTCGAGCTCTCGAAGAATGAGAGAGAAAAAAGAAGCGAACGATAGACTTTCCACTGTGTGTAAATACGTTGTGCATTTTTTACTTGGCCGTTTTTCTGCTCTCGATGCAGCCGTATGCTAAATGATATATCGCCACGCGAGCGTAAAAGTCGCACTTGAACGATATTCGACTGAGTTTCACGCGTCGATACAGAGCCGTGTGTCTCTCGACGGCTGCGAATCGATTCGCGAGTCGAAGAATTGGTTTTTTATACTTTTACATTGTTACATTCGAGTGGAATGCACAAGTCGATTAGATCGCGGAAGCTTAGATTCGTCTAGACTAAAGACATATCCATTCGGCGACGTCTCGACACCGGTTTTCTCTTCGATCTCGCATAATTAGCCTCTGAGAGTACGCATAGGTGCAACGACCACCGATAGAGACGCGCATAAGCGAGATGCAGCGTGCGCGAGTATCTAGGGTGCAGCGGTAAAGTGGTTCTCCTTGAGTACCGATGCCGCATTCCGGTTCATAAGCATCCTCCTCCTCCCACTCACTTTTTCAACGCTGTTACGTAAACTCGCGAATCCTACCAGCGAACTCGATTCCTCTTCTCGCTTTACGCGATCACCTGTCGACTTACTCCGAGAGAAATTCGTTAATTCCATTTTAATATGTCAGTTGCTAAGTAGCAATTTAGTCTCGGTAACGAGTTGTTTAAATTTCAATCAAACTGTATATACTGAAAAAATATTTAAAAATAGTACCTTTAATTACTCTTAAAGTGAAATAGTGGCAAAATAATAGATTCGGTACAAAATTTTCTTGAATGTAGCAAAAGAACGCAAGTTTTAGGTGCGTCCGATGGAATTCGATTATCGGAATCATTAAAATTACGTTACACCGTTAATTATCGTCGGATCGAGGATATAACAAATGAAAGAGCGTGGGAAAGCGTTCGGGGGTTTGGCTGAGTAACGCGAGCGATTTGCCAATCTCGGCGGCGGTGGAGAGCTTTTGGGGGAGACGGAACGAGAGAGACAATAAAGAGAGAGGAGCGAAGAACAGACTCGAAAACTGGGCGACACTTAAGAGTCGAGACGCGCAGCTGAACGGAGAAACCCATGCTGTGGTATTCGCACGAAAGGGAAAAGATCGCGTACGTGACGTATACTCGTCCGATCGAAATTCGAGTAGAATTGGAAATTGCAAAACTTACAAATTTGATTCCTAGGAGAGGAGGAGAGGGAGGATTCAGTGTAAAAACCTCTGTATCAAGGCAGTCTATATTTAGATGGTCAAATTTGGTATGCTAAAAATTAAAATATCGAAGTATGAAAAAAACCAGACAAAAACGATTTCATGCGACAACGATCTTGACCATATTTCAATACCATTTCAGCGATCAACATTTTTTTTTATTCTGATTTTACAACACACCTGAATTTCAGCAAATCTTTATTCCGCATAAGTCTGTATCAAAATTAAAATTTTGAAATCGCTTTACGTAAAATTGGGTCGATAAATTCAAAAGAAAGAGACTCGTATTTCAGCAAAGAACAATCAAGGGGAGTTTCGTCGAAATCCTTCAGAAAATCAATCCACGAAATGGCTAGCAGAGGCGAGCGCGTGTTCCGTGCGTGTCGTCTGGTGCATGTAAGTAAACGAAAGAGCGGCTCCGAGTGTACAGAGCGGGCCGCGAGGAAAAAGGCAAATAGAAATGCTAAACGCGTGGCGCACCGAGAGCCGTACAACGGGCCTCCGTCGATTGGCATTCGTCGTGCGCCGTTCACGTCGACCCGAGAGCGCGGAGACTCCTCGTTGCGCGCGCGCGCGCGCGCGCTCGCGACAAAACGCACGATGGAACGTACTCGAAGGTGTCAACAACCCCGTCATATCTCTCTGGCTCGCGCGCACGCCCCGATTTTACCTATATCCCCCTCGAAGTTTTTATTCCGCGTTGGAACGACTCCACCGTTCGGCTGGCTCGCGGTTCAATCGGAATTCAATTCGCCCCGATAACGAAACGACCGGCCGCTATTGAGAAATCCTATCGGCAATTCGCGATAATCCAGCCCGACGTACATTCGGATGCACGCGGCTCTTCTTTTACTTTCACTGCGAAACCACCATCCGTGTCCATCGCGGAGTCGGGGCAATGATGTAAAACAGTAGCGGCTCTTCAATTTTCGCCTCTAATACCCGTCGCGCGGTTTGTCGCGATTGCGATCCAATCCAATCCTTCGATTCGCGACGATACTTTTCTTTCAACTACCACCGGGGAACTCGCGACGATAATTAGACCGCAACGCGATAAACAATCTTCAATGTGTCATTTTATCTCGCGGCCGAAATAAGCGGATAGAATTCGGCTAGTAGTCTCGCTTTCCACGCTACGGGATGCTGATATTAGAGGCACTTTCACTCTCACGGAGCTGGCGAACGAGCGCGAGCCCGATAAAAGCCGATTTCGCTAAGTAGCCGAAAGCTTTTTTTATTTTACAACTCCGGGATGAAAAATTCCCTATGTCTAATGTAGGTTTTATACAGGGTGTCCTTGGAATAATTATAGCTCGCGAAATTCCCCACTAAAAACTCCTTTATGGCTGGAGTTATGGTTCTCGTGTAGTTTCGATTTTTCGTTGCCAATAAAAAACTGCTGCTGCTGCTGCTTGTTTGTTCACAAACAATCTCATTCGAGAATCTTACGGTTATTTCGAGACACCCCGTACGTAGATGCAATACGGACACGCTTCATTGTTTATCAACCCACGTTCGGCAATTAATTCTCTCTCGAGAGTTCGTTCGCTCGTTAACCTCATCGCGTACGCCGCTCGAGAGACACGAGAACGGAGGGACGATAATTAACTCGCGAGGGTAATTCAGCATCGCGGGAATTCGGTGAAAGGATTATCCTCGCGACTCGCGATAATAGTCTCGAATTAGAGCCCGTCAACGTAACAGAAGCATTAAGAGTATCCGCTTATTGCCTAGGTCATGAACGATATCGAATTCCCGAGCGTTGCGTAAGACGAATTTCATGTACGACAATAACGACGAGCGTAATACGCCAACCTTGAATCGAAATCGCGTATATCAATTTCTCGTCTTTCTTTTTATCGGCCGCGAGTAGAAATTTGCCTCTTTTTTCCTCTGTCGCGCGCGGCATTGGCGAGCAGTGCAGAAAAAAAAGGGATGCGGGAAATGCCAAGGTCGAGTTCTCCGCGGTGCGTAAAACGTCCGGTGGTAAGACAAATCGAGGATCGAATTGTTCCCGATGGAGCGCTCGTCTGTGAACAACTCGAGCGGCCAGTCTCGAGCGGGCCCCACGGCTGCGGCTAAGGTAATCGAGAATTCCTTTGTGCGCGACGAGTTAGCGAGAAAAAGCGGTAAAATTTCTTTCAAGACATGAGGCCACCGGGTACCCGTCCAAGATAGTCATCGGGCTGAACGTCATCGCGCCGAATATTAATTTACGCGAGCCGGTGTCACGAGCACCTGCATCCTTGGCGCGCCACGGCACGTAACACCCACAACTCGATTCGTATACGTACGATGCGCTTAATGGCGAATCACCGAGCTCGGTGCAGCTCTACCGTTACCCGGAAGCCGTTTTGTCATCCGGATTAAGACTTAATAGTCGTTTTCAAGCGGATACGTTTCCAACGCCCTCGATAAATCACCTTCGCCTCTAGGAACATCTTTTGCGGACTGTAACGGGAGAAGGTCCCGAGTCGCGGTGTTAATTTTCCAATAATTCTTCAATTTCTTACTGGATAATACTCGGAAATTAACAGTCTTATATTTTTCATACCGTAAGAGGATTCCTACTGTGAAATAATAGTGAAGTGTAATTGTTCTGGAATTAATCACTAAAGGACGTACCAGATGTAAAATAATAACAAGGTAAAATACCGATAGGCCAAGCGAAGAATAAACATTTCGACTCGTGGTAACCCTTCCGGTGTGAAAAAGAAAAATGTTCGTTCGGGTTAGCGAGATGGTCACGGACTACCGCTTTTACGATTGGCGATAAAGCATCGAGTCGTTGGCGTCGATGCATATTGACTCGTTTATATAAGCAAAAATCTCGAATTTCTTATCTCCCGCGTTAATTTTATTCGCGCTCTATAGAAAAGTATAATACAAGAGGCGCAGCCTTTCCAAGGTTGTACACGCGCTTCGGATTCGCGCGGCCGGTCGGGTTCGCCCAGCGCAATTTATTCGAGAAACTGGATTAAACGTAGCGAGAAAGTTATACCAGCGTCGAAAGCCGCGCGCTCGCGTATGCGTACGAGCGATTCGCTCGCGTTTCCACGCCGAAAATTCTCGCGAGGTTCGATTTTTGCTCGTCACCTCTCCACGACGTCCCGCCGAGATCGGTCTTCCACGGCTGACGTATTGCCGAGTCCCGATGAAAAACACGATGACGAAAGAACGTCACGACGGTACTTTCATTCGACGGCACGTGGACGAGTTCGTAATGGTTTCCCGTATGTCGAGTCAAAACACGCCGTAGGGGGACGAGTACGAAATTTTTCAACCGAGAACGAATTCGTGAAATTTCAGGAGGAACCTAAACTGGTCCCACGAGATCCGGAGAGAATCGAATGGAAGGATACTCGGCGTTCGGCTGCACGAGGAGAAAAGAATCGGAAGGAGGGAGGGAGCAAAGACGGTGTAACGCGACGTCCAAGTGTGCCGGTTGCGTTTTCATTGGAGGGAGCGAAAGAGAAGGATGAATCGAGAAGATGGTGGAGAAAGAGGAGAAAGATATTTAGAGAGGTACTGTACACCTCTTCTTGAAATGCCGCGAAGAAGAGGTAAATGTTGGAGGAGGGGCGCGACACGTGACCAATGACTTATATAAAGGTGGAGAACGACAGGGCGCCAACACAGAGTTCTCTGTGAACAAGTGGAGGTAGTGTCCGTAAAGTGACTTCTTTTTTTTAACGAGTCCTCTACTTTTTAAGTTTTTCTCACTCGCCTTACTTTTTTTAAATAACGACTCGTCGATACGTTTAACACGAAGAGTAACCACACAGTAACCATGAGGACGTGCTACGTGATTGCGGCCATTCTATTCGTCGGTACGTAAACGCAATAATCTGCGAGCAATAGGGGCGCACGATTGGGGTGCAATTTTCAGCGGGATGATCAGTGCATTATCGCGATATAACAGCTGAAAGTGCATTTACTGTGTGTGACAGGCTGACAGGATTTATGTGACCGTACGAGGATCGCTAGAACCATAGCTGGCTTCTTTGCTACTCGGTTAAATTTTCTATTGTATCGTTGCTATACTTAGACGCCTCGTATTGTGCCAAATTTGGTCGAAACGATGCCTCGTTCTTTCCATTAACTCGTAGCATAACCGTCGAGAGTCTAACGGAAAAGTGAACACGAAACTTGGAAAGCTCGACAAAGAAAATCTATTGTTCCAACTGTGTGCTCCTCGGAGCATATAGTCCATATTACGTCACGGTGGCTCGTTCGGGTTACGCTCCGCAATTGCTTTTATTTGTATTTGAACTTTCGAAATCGAAAAAGAAAATTCAATACGTAAGACGGAATTTATAATGCCCTTTATATAACGATATTTTATAATCGTATTATTTCACTCGAACTCTCCTTTTTCTCGATTGCGTTGATAAAAACACGAGCCACCTTGGCCCAGTTCTTGACCCTTTTATTTTATCAAACGTACACGAGAGCGATTCAAGGATAATCACTTTCGAAGACGAAAAGGGTACGTACGATTATCGTAACGCGAGAATTTTGATTTTCAATTTGGAGAACCGGTTTGGGAAAAAAATGAAAGTGAAATATATCGCGCGGGGCCGATCGGATAGGTTGGGTGGGAAAGGAGAGAGAGAAAGAGAAAGAGAGCGCACGCGTGTGCCGCGTGCGGGAACGAAGTGAACGGGATGCTGGCGGGGCCAACGAGAGAGACGGAGGATCGACGTTTGCGGCCGGCGTATCGGCGGGTATTGGACACCGCGGGTTCGAAGTGAAAGCGCCAGGCGAAAGTCACTTTATATCCTTACATAAGACGTTTAGCTTATTCGGACGTCATAACGGTATAGATCGAAAATATCAAAATTACAGAGACTCCCCCGTAGCTGCGGCTTCGCAATACCCGGCTAGATTGTCGCTTCGGACGAGCCAATTGCTATTATTTGCCTCACCGCTGCGAAAACTCGCGAGATTGAATTTCTCGAATTCGTTCGCGTAATTAACGTAGACGAGAATTATTTATGAATTCTTGTTTTGCAGGCGCCAGCGCCCAGGAAGCCTTCAAGTGCCCGGACGATTTTGGCTTCTACCCTCACCATCTATCTTGCGACAAATACTGGAAGTGCGACAACAACGTCGCCGAATTGAAAACATGCGGTAACGGTCTCGCGTTCGACGCCTCAGACAGCAAATTCCTCACGGAAAACTGTGACTACTTACACAACGTCGAATGCGGGGAGAGGACGCAACTCGAGCCACCCATCAGCACGCCCCACTGCTCTCGCCTCTACGGTATCTTCCCCGACGAGAAGAAATGCGACGTCTTCTGGAACTGCTGGAACGGAGAGGCCTCCAGGTACCAGTGCAGTCCCGGACTCGCCTACGACAGGGAAGCCCGTGTGTGCATGTGGGCAGACCAGGTCCCCGAATGTAGAAACGAAGGTAATTATCCTTAAAAAATATTCTGAATGTAGTTCAGAATAAATTAAGCTGGAATAAATTGCAAATTGCAATATTACATTTGATTGTTGTACTATCAAACCAAATTGATAATTAGAGGAATACAAAAATAAATAATTGCTGATATAATAATAATAATTATTATTTATTAATAATAGTTGTATACAATTTTTTAATTATTTATGTTTTTTTAATTCAGAGGTCGCCGGAGGTTTCACCTGCCCAGCTCCAGGCGAAGTGAGCGGCGCATCCGGTAGCTTCAGCAGGCACGCCCACCCCGAGGACTGCAGAAAGTACTACATCTGCTTGGAAGGAATCGCTCGCGAGTACGGTTGCCCAATCGGCACCGTCTTCAAGATCGGCGACGCCGACGGTAGCGGCGCTTGCGAGGACCCCGAGGAAGTTCCCGGCTGGTGAGTTGACTTCTCGTTTTTGGCAACTCGTTCACGTGTCTCTAATCTTCAATGTTCGCGCACGCTCAGCTGTTGCACATTCACTTCTTTCGAGAAAAAAAACCACGCATGACCTCCTAACATATCCGGGTTCTTCTCGGTTTTGGTTCACAGTGAGGATTATTACGGAGACTTGGACCTGAAGAGCATCAAGAAGAGCGAGCTCCTCACCGGCCTCCAGCACAGCGAGGCGAAAAAGCCATCCGGCAAGCCGAGGCCCGTGGCGAACCAGGCGAGGCCCAACGCACCCGCTCAGGAATAAACAATAACGCCAACTTTCCTATCGCCACTCGCTCTCATTCACATTCACGCGCACACACGATACACACACACGAACCATACGTAACAAATTGACACGAGAAAAAAAAAGAAATAATGTTCGAGAATTGTCGATGACTGCATGAACCACGAATTTTTTTTATGTTATTTAATTACGCGCTGTTTTGCTTCGTTCGCGCAGGACACTCGTCGATATTTCTAGGAAATGTCGATATTGATTCAATTTTTTTTTATTCCTTTGTTATTGTTATTGTTGTTGTTCTAAGACGAAGTGTAAAACGACTGACGCTTATGATATTCGTGTTTTTTTTTTTTCGAGAAGTCTCGAGCGACGAGTGTCGTGCGCGAAATTCGAGAAAATATGTGTTGCTCCTATGATAAATTCGCGTGGTCGGACGGAAAAACTTGATGAGAAAATATTCGAATGCGAAACCGACGATTCGCAACGAAATGCGGATAGCGTGACATCGTGTCGTTCACCGGCGTAACTTTTAATCCTTACAAATTGTAACATCGCAACCGATTTGATTGTTGTAATATCAAACAAAGTATTAATTTGGAATCGCTAAATTCACGGCGGGTTCCTCGTGAATTTCGATTTTGGCTCGAGCGACATCGATTAGCCAAAACAATCATCAGCTCCATCGTATGTTTTTAAGTAAATTTAAAAAGATTCATTAAATAAAAAAAAACTTGAAAACTCAACGACTTATTATTTTTTAACAATACGTCGTGTTTTACCTCATTTCTATGTTTGAAATCATTTTCATTGCATGATGTGTATAACTCTATCTGTATGTGGGTTCCTTTTTTCCGTAATACGTCCTTTATTGCTTACCCATATTATTTATCGAACTTATTATTTGTTCAAAAATAACTGTAGTTTTAAATTTCTTATGATATTTTAATATTTCTTACTTACATTATGAATTTTTATTTATTTCTCTCATAAATTTTCTCATCTAGCGAGGACTACTACGGTGACGTGGATTTGAAGGCACTGCGTAAATTAGGATACTGAAAATGAGACTCGTCGTTGCAACCAAATTTACCAAGAATAAAAAATAATTACCTAGCGATTATCTTTTATTAAATAAATTCTATTTTAAAATAAAATTATAGATACTTAATAATGTTATTTTATGGAACAACCTTTAAATCTTTCCTAACGAAAATCGTTAACAATTTCGATGCGCCTAATGGACGGTCGAGGACGTTACTGTTGAATTCCGTTGTTCTCCGACTACTAGAGTCAGTTTCATAAAGTTTCGCCAATATAAGCTACTTACTCTTCGATTTCAAATGTAACGTTTTTGTAATAGAGTTTATGACCTAAATGTAAACAAATGAATTTAAATGAATTTTATATTTTATATCGTTAAATACTGTAATCTCATCAGATGAAAAATAAGAGACAATCTTAAATGATATATTTCATTATCTGCCAAAATGATAGATAGGTTATCACACAGTATTTATTGTACACAATAATGATTACTGCCAAAATAACAGTAGTAAACGTTCGACATTAAACTCAATATTAAAGAGGTAAGAAGAAATTTTTTATTATATTAAAGACATAAAATAGCCGAGGTCACACAATTTATTTGATGATTTGATTTGATTTTAAATATTTCGTAGTTAATATAACGTGATAACCTTTCCAGGTATTCTGCTGAATTTATTATTTGATAATTTTAACAACGCAAATAATTATTTTGTATAAATTCGAGTATCGTTAAATTCTAACTTCATTTTATTCATTATATGTAATAAAATCTCTAAATTCCACTTAAAAATGGATTTTTTCAAAAATTTATCAATGAACCAAGAGTGGTTCAAAAATCTTTTGGACAAAGAGATAGAAGAATTATTTAATAAACATTTCATTTTATCTGAAAGTGACAAATATAATTTACCAAATCCAGAATGTATGTTTAAAGAAAACCAATGGTACATAGATGAATTGCAAGACATGAAAGTTGAGTTAAATAAAACTAAAAGTCTTTTAAATAATTTCAACCTGACCAAATGGAATATCCATACAACAAATACAAATAAATCAGGCAGTGTACAGTGGTATATACGCAAGACGATACGACCAGAGCTCTTAACGCAAGCATGGTGTAAATTTTACGAATTGGTCTCTTCTCATCAATTAGTACCAGACAAAGTCAAAAATACTGAACATTTAACGACAATTCACTTATGTGAAGCACCAGGAGCATTTATAGCTTCTTTAAATCATTGGTTGAAATCTCAAAATTTTAATGTCGATTGGAGTTGGTTGGCTACTACCCTGAATCCATATTACGAAGGCAATTCATTGGCAACTATGATCGATGATGATAGATTTATAAGACATACATTGGACCACTGGTGTTTTGGAGATGACTTTACTGGCGATATTATGAATCTTAACAATTTAGATAGTTTATTAAACATGAAAAAATTGAAAAGTGATATATTACTGGTTACAGCAGATGGTAGCATAGATTGTAAAAATACACCAGATATTCAAGAATTATTAGTTGCGCACTTACAGTATTGCGAAACTGTGACTGCTCTTCATCTCTTAGACGAGGGTGGTAGTTTTTTGCTGAAGATTTTCACTATTTTTGAGAATCAAACCATCTGTCTATTGTATTTACTAACATGCTGCTTTGAAAAAATTTGCTTAACGAAACCTGCTACAAGTAAAGAAGGGAACTCTGAATGTTATGTTGTCTGTACGCAGTTTAAAGGCCCAGAGTACATAAAACCCTATTTAAAAATATTACGAAAACATTATCAAACTGGTCATAAATTTTCAATGTTCTGCCGAGATGATATACCACATAAATTTATTGAAAAAATAATCAAATGTGCAGAATTCTTTAAAGAACTCCAATCTGAAGTTATTAAATCTAATATTGCATCATTTAATTCTCCTACTTCTATTGACTCACATAAAAAAAAATTTAAAGAAATGGTTGCTAAAAAATTTGTAGAATATTATAAATTGAACCCTATCCCTGCTGAAAAAGAAATTGTTGGGAATATGAATATACAATATTCAATTAATCTTAGAATGAAAAATTCAACAAATGATTCATTTGTAGAACGTATTGAAAAACAATCTATGAAAATACATGATCCTAAAAATCGCTTCAAGGGACTTAAAAAAGATATAAATCAATATTTGGTGGATTTAAAGCCAGAACAATCAGAAGTAAGACATTAATTATTTTCATATTATATGGTTACTTAAAATGCGATAACATACTTAATTAAAATATTTCTTATAGATCAAAATTTTTAGCCTACCTGACAGATTATGGATTCGTACTGGTCTGATGTTTCATACAGTTAAAAATTCCCGATTTTGCAATCAGCATGTTTTATCTGTACAACAAGATGTTGTTGATATTATGACACAATTTAAACTTGAGTTTAAATTTCCTGCAGAGATGGATATTCAACAAATTAGGAGAACTTACAATACTGAAACTGTAATGTTTCGTTATACTGATCCATATAACACGATTAATATAATAAAAATGATACATGACAAATGGAAAACATTAACAGAAGGAGAGAATCTCATGTTAATTGGTTATACACTTATGACACATTTCAATATTGGTTTTTTAAATCTTTTGGGACACTCTTTTGAAAAAGTTGTTTTAGAGAAACATATTACTGCAGGGTCTTTTATTTTGCTAAAAAGTTATAAAAAATCGCAACAAGTTACAGACCATTTTACTGAAATATTAAATGAAGTTTCTAAAATAGATTGTACTAACAATACAATATTATCCATCTATTCTGCTAAAAATTTATATGGTAAGATTTTATTGAAGAACTATCTAAAAAAATATTTATTTTTATGTTAAATCAACTGTGGAAAAGTATTCGTGTAATAGTTTTTGATAATGTTTTTTCTTATAGATACCGATTTCATTCATTATGCAATTGACATAAACCATTGGGTAATACAACAATATGTCATCCAAGCTTTCAATTACTACACTTCTCAGTTATTTAACTAGAAACAAGCAATTATTCCATGTAACATTATAATTAAAAAAATATTATTTGAGCAATAGAATGGAATACAAATCATGATCAAATTTAAAATTTGTATATAAAATTTATTATGAAAGATTATTTGAGAACTGTTGAACTCTCATCTCTAAAGTTAAAATCATAGTGTAAAATATTCTATTTTGGTCGGATCTTTCTCTTTTTCCAAAATAGGCAATTGTATAATTCAACCAGCATTGACCTACATTTTAGCTTGAGAAAACGTAAAACAGCGTAATCTACTAAGTAGAAGTAGATAGTATACTATGAGAAAAATAGAAAACAGAAAAATTGATCACATTAAAAGGTGGGCCTCGGCAAAATTAAGTATAATAGGCATTATTTTATTCATGCACTAAATAAACATAACTGAAATTGAATTAAATCTACAGATTTTCTACGATTCAACGCGGTAAAGTACAAAATGATGATGAGAAATGTTCGATATTTCACAACTGGAGTTATACCAAAAGTATGCGTAATTGGTGCGGGACCGGCAGGGTTTTATGCCACACAACAACTTTTAAAGGTATACACCAATAAAGAAAAGCAAGATATGAAAACTTTCACAGTTTATAATTATAATTTTTATAGCTTTCAAAAAATGTTAAAGTGGATTTGATAGAAAGATTACCTGTCCCTTTTGGCTTAGTTCGTTTTGGAGTTGCTCCAGATCACCCGGAAGTAAAAAATGTTATAAATACATTTGATAAAATTGCACGGGACCCTCGCGTTAAATTCATTGGTAACGTTAATGTAGGTCAAGATGTAAGCGTTAATCAACTTCGAGAAATGTATAACGTTGTATTATTGGTAAGAAGCTAATGGCATAATCTTGTTTTGTCAAAATAATTAAAATTGTAATAATTCGTTAACCCTTCTTCAATTAAGACCTATGGTGCTGAAGAAGATAGAGCTCTTGGAATACCTGGAGAACAACTAAACAATGTGATTTCGGGACGTCGTTTTGTTGGGTGGTATAATGGAGTTCCTCAAGATAAAGATTTAACAATTAATTTGGATGTAGAACATGCAGTTGTACTTGGACAAGGGAATGTAGCTATGGATATTGCAAGAATATTATTAACACCTATAGATAACTTAAAGGTAATAAATTTTTGTAAGTGTATTTATCAAAAGAGTTACTAATTTTTCAATTTCAGAATAGCGATATAACATCGTATGCTCTGGACCATCTTTCTCGTAGCCGAGTACGTAAAGTCTCGTTAATTGGTAGAAGAGGTCCGTTACAAGCTGCATTCACAATAGCCGAGCTTCGGGAAATGACAAAATTAGAGGGTTGTCAAACTTATTGGCGCTCTGATGACTTTTACGGAATACAAGACGTAGTTCCAACTCTTCAAAGACCTAAAAAACGATTGATAGAGCTTATGTTGAAATCTCTCAACGAATCGGTAACATCCTACAAAGATGATTCAAAGATATTCAATCCAATATTTTTCAGAAGTCCTGTTGAATTTAATGGTTCTGAAAAAATTGAGACTGTCAAACTGTCAATTAATCAATTAGTAGGAGACGATTTACTCAAACAGACTGCAAAATCTACTGATAGTTATGAAATTATTCCATGTAATCTGGCTCTGCGTAGTATAGGATATAAATCAATACAAATTGATGAGTCAGTAGCATTTGATAAAAAACTTGGACGAGTTTGTAATGTTAATGGAAAAGTAGATAATGATATATTTGCTGCTGGATGGGTTGCAACTGGACCTATCGGTGTAATTTTATCAACAATGACAAATGCCTTTCAAGTAGCTACAATGATAGCTAAGCAGAATATGGAAAATGTAAATAAACCTGGTTATGATATGCTGAAAAAAGTTTTGAATGAGAAGGGAGTTCAAACAGTATCATATACAGATTGGGAGAAAATTGATATTGTAGAACGGGAACGAGGAAAAAAATTAGGTAAACCAAGAGAGAAAATAGTGGATATCAAAGAAATGTTACAAATAGCATCTAAGTGAATGATTTAATAATCAAGTTAAAATTATATTAAGCAAAATTTTATATTATTTATAAATAAAAAATGTTTCCAAAAAAATCGTTTTAAAATAATTTGTAATGTAACACATGTTGTGTTCCTAGTGGTTAGTGGCAATGTTTTCTTTGGGCTGAGATTAAAATGACGTTATTTTATATAGTTAAAGTCATAATTATGTGAAAATTCATTCAATCATTTCTGAGGGATGAAGATAAATTGATATTAATATATTTGCTAATGTTTTGTTTCAATTATTAAAAATAAGTTTGAAACTTAACCTCTAAAATGAATTTGCGAGAACCAAAGAAAAAACCCAGATGTCGATTACAGCATAAAGAACCTTTTCCCATTTCTATAAATGAAGAAAAATGGACTGTTTACACAGCATACCTCACAAATTTTGGTTCTTGCATTGCAGATCCCAAAGAAATGAAAGCTGTGTATACCAAGGTAAATTTTTATTGCAATAATTGAATTTGTTTTACAAATTTCATTGTTAAATTTGCATTTCTTATTTTATATTTGGTTTTAGGGGTACTTTGGTAAAGGTTCACTATCACGCAGCTATCCAAAATTTGATCAGAGTCGTTATGGATTACCAACAGTTATTCGTGATAGACAATGGAAACAAAGAGAAAAATGGTTCGTTGAATTGAATGAATTAAAAGAAAATTTTTTGAGAGATGGGGAAAACCTTGAAGAACTTCCAAATTTAGAGACTGATAATAGAATGGATACTAGTCCATTAGAAATAGAAGGTTAAACTATTTCTTTTTTAAAATATCTACTTTGACAATTTATTCAATGAATTTATTTTTCATTTCAGAAATTGAAAAGCCAATTTCTGAAAAACTACAAGATGAGCGTTGTAAATCAACAAGTGAGGAAATGAATAATGAAGTTGCAAAAGAATTTATTGATGAAATAGTTCTTGATTCAACAGAAGAAGAGGATACTGATATAGTTCCAGAAGATGAGAAATTAGAAATTAATTGTAGTAAGAAGAAAACTGACGAAACAAATAATGGTACGGATTCAATTAAAATTATTGATTGCTCATTGATTATATGAAAATTATTCAAAACTTCATTGAAATTTATGCTTGTAGATGAAAAATTATTAGTATTACCTGATAGTGATTCAGACACAGAAGAATACTTAAAAAATATCAGGCCAAGAATTGAAAATAAAAATTTTCTGTTACAAGAAGCATTACATCTTACTTCTGAAGAAACGTTCTTTTTATTATTTGGACTGGGATGTTTGAAATTAATAAGTTTTGATGGAACAATACTTGATATACATAGTGCATGGATGCATTTTTGTAAAAATGATAATAATTTTATAGAAAAATATGTTACTTACCATTACTTTAGAAGTAAAGGATGGGTGGTGAAGCCTGGTTTTCAATATGGTGGTGATTTCTGTAAGTGTAGCATATTACTTCATTTTATATTTTATATTGATTATCAGATAAAATAAAATGAAAATACATTTCCATAGTGCTGTATAAAGAAGGCCCTCCATTTTACCATGCTTCTTATATTGTAATAATAGAGGTTTTGGATGCTGATACATTGACACGAATTCCAGATAAGTTAAACAGAAATTTATCATGGAGTGATTTACTAGGAATAAACAGATTGGCTGAAACAGTAGCTAAGGTATTATTAATAATCATATATCCATAGGGTAATTGTAATTTACAAATTAAACTCTTAAATTTTTTTACAGGAAGCACTATTTACGCAAGTTTTATGGCCTTCTTCAGTTAACAGGAATAGTATTCAAACAACTCCTCACATTATTTCAGAATTTACTGTCAAAGAATTATTGTGGAGAAGATGGAATCCAAATAAAACTCGAGAAATACCTTGTATTGAAAATGACAATGATTTTTCAAGTTAAAATATGATAATATTTTATCATAATAAAATATGTTAAGTACAGAAGTTCTTAAAAACTTTGAAAATTATGATCTCTTCATAAAAAAAAAACAGCAATAAAGATGTTTTTTAGTCAATATAATTTGAAATTCATTTAGATACATACTAAATAAAATATTAATATTCAGATACGAAGAATAACAGATGTTAAAATTTATATAACCTAATGTAAACGGCTAACTCTTTTAATAGGAATGCCAGTCTTACGATATTGAGTTCGTTCAGCTAGATATTGTTGAGTGCATTCTTCACGAAAACTTTCGTCTCTGTACCACCTTTCTAAACATGCCTTCATAGCATCATTTTCTTTTCTACAGTTGAAAACTATAAGCAGCCCTTCTCTCTTACCACATTTTTTAAATTCTATAATAGATTTCAGATAGAATGTCTTATGACTTTTATTTCATATTTTTATCAAATAAATGAATTACCTTCGACTACAGACGTACATTTTTCTTCTCTAGCTCTTTCACGCATTTTTTTTGGTATAAGTATCTCTTTTTCCACTTTTCGAAGACTTTTGTCATCTGGGTCGCCTAAAAATATGATATATTTAGTATATTTGTGTTTATATTTTGAATTTTAATAAAAATTAATGAAATATGTTAAATTGTTTAACCTATAATTTTTTTATAAATGACATTTGAAATTTTTTATCAAGGTTCATTGTTGAAGTAATTTACCTAAACCATGAGGTCCACCACCGAATTTACTCGATAATACAGTATATTTTTCTTTTTGTTCATTATTATTTTCAATAGTGTCAGCCATTACTGTTTTGGTATGTTAGTATCGCTAGTATGTATTGTGGAAGGTGAACATCCAAGATCCCGAAGATTGAACAGGATAGGTTAGCGCTCAGAAGCCGATTCGTGAGTGTGCAAATTTGAGATTTGTCATTTTGGTTTGAAAGTAATGCTAATACTGTTTATTAATACAAAATATAATTATATTATTTATAATAAAAGAAATTAGAAGACACTTTTCGATTGAGTACGTAATGAAAAACATTTATGTTTGTTCAGAATGAAAAATTCCGTGTTAATTCAAATGTCGTGATTCAAATAACCTCTTTGACAATACCCGATACAAAATCATTCGCGATAATAAATGAAAGATTCTTAATTTCAGAATATTGTTGCAGGTGAATTCAGTTTCAAAAAACGTAAAATGGATCGTTTACTGAGATTAGGTGGTGGAATGCCTAGCTTAAATCAGGGTCCACCTCCAACGGATGCTCCTGTTGTAGACACTGCAGAACAGGTAAGTTATGGATATCAATGAATCTCTACAATTTATTAATTGAAATTTTTTTTGTGGTTCTAATCTTTAGGTTTACATATCTTCACTGGCACTTTTAAAAATGCTAAAACATGGTCGTGCTGGTGTACCGATGGAAGTTATGGGACTAATGCTTGGAGAATTTGTGGATGACTATACTGTCAGAGTTATTGATGTATTTGCTATGCCTCAGACTGGAACAGTATGATTATATTTATAAATTTAATTTTTCATCAGAGAAATTTCTATTTTCATTAATTTTATCACTATTTAGGGTGTGAGTGTTGAGGCAGTAGATCCAGTGTTCCAAGCAAAAATGTTGGATATGCTTAAACAAACTGGCCGACCAGAAATGGTAGTAGGATGGTACCACTCTCATCCAGGATTTGGTTGTTGGCTTTCTGGTGTAGATATTAACACCCAACAATCATTCGAAGCACTCAGTGAAAGGGCTGTAGCAGTTGTTATTGACCCTATTCAGTCTGTCAAAGGAAAAGTAGTCATTGATGCATTTAGATTAATCAACCCAAATATGATGGTATAAACAATATTTCAAAAATTATACTCAATGTTTTTTTAAATATTAATTTGATTATGTATGCAGGTCTTAGGTCAGGAACCAAGACAAACTACATCGAATTTGGGTCACTTACAAAAACCATCAGTACAAGCATTAATTCATGGTTTAAATCGTCATTACTACAGCATCAGCATTAACTACCGTAAGAATGAATTGGAACAAAAAATGTTATTGAATCTCCACAAAAAAACATGGATGGATGGGCTAACTCTTGCTGAATATTCAGAGCACAGCAAACTTAACGAAAATATAGTATCTGAGATGCTTGAACTTGCAAAGAATTACAATAAGGTAATATTTTCAAATACTTTAATTTAAATGATTGAAATAATTTAGGTTTTTGATACTATGTATTTTCAATATTTTATTAGGCTTTGGAAGATGAGGAAAAAATGACACCTGAACAATTAGCTATTAAAAATGTTGGTAAACAAGATCCTAAACGACATTTAGAAGAGAAAGTGGATACACTCATGACTACGAATATTGTTCAGTGTTTGGGTGCTATGCTGGATACTGTTGTATTCAAATAACTATTTTTCAAAATGTTTTTCAATGTGACATCTGATAAAAATATACATTCTTTTAAAAAATTCTTATACTTTTCTATGTTGTACTATAATGATCTAACATGAGTCATACATCTAATTTTATTTGTATTAAAAAGAAAAATTCAGTGATTCAATATAACTTGTTTATAAATTTTATTCAAAATAGTACATTATTCCATAAAACGATATATGTCTAGTTTCTTATTTTCAATTATGCTCCATACATTAATTTTTGAAATACTTACACGTCAATATTGAAAATTATCTTTAAGAAAACATTCTTATTCTTATGTCTTATAAAAGATTTACTGTACAAAATTGTATAAATGATTTCTTATCATTAATTTCTCCGTAAAAATTATAATTTATGAAAATTAACTTATAGATTCTTTATCTTTCTTCTTCTTTTTCTTTTTCTCTTCTTTCATTGGTGAATCCTGAATAAAAAAAAAAACATTAAGATATTAGTTTCAATTATCAAGAATGATTTAATATGTATTGTGGTGAATAAAATGCAAAAATCATAATCAGAGATACTTTGCAAGAGTAACGTTTTTAGTGATTGGAATAAAAAATATTTCATCGGTTATAGCAAGGTGACTGTATTTACTCATACCTCAACTTGTTCTGTTTCGCCTTCTTTATCTTTCTTCTTCTTCTTTTTTTCTTTCTTTTCTTTTTTCTTCTCTTTAGATGGACCTGCATCAGAGTCCTCAGCAGCTTCTTTTTTTGCCTCAGTTTCCATTGTTACTTCAGATGCTTCTTCCCACGTTCGTTTTTTCCCAGCAATTGAATCAAACTCTGTCTCGCCATTCTTCTCAACCTATTGAAAGAAATAATATAATTATAACCATGAAAATGTGAATTCAATATCAAAACATATATTTTTTCATACTTTAGGTTGAGAATAATCCTGATAATTTTGCAACCAATCAGCTGGTGTATTTTCATTTGGTTTTCCATATTGATCGAGTTTCTTTTCAATTATCATCCTTTTTTTTATAGAAGCTTTAGGTCCTAAACCCCATTTTCTTGGATATGCATCTCTTTCCATAATTACACGTTTTATTTTTGCAACTACCCCATGGTCACATGCAGTCATTGTTGGAGATGTCATCAAAGCAATAGCTAATTTGTAAAAGAACTTATTTAATATAACTTCTACCAATAATGAATTATAAATAAAAATACTATTAAAGATATACTTACCAAGTGCAACTGCTTCACCTTTAGTAGTTACAATAACAATTTCTTGGTTTAATTCAATACCTTCATCATACATGAGAACACCAGGTAACATAATTTTAGCTCCATAGCAGATTGCATTAACCTACAGAATAATACAATTAAATAATAGAATAAGAATCAGGTAGTTGAGAAATGTTTGGAAAAAAATTAGTAATGTACTCACAGCACTATCTTTCACAATAATACGTTTGTGATTTACAAGAAGAGCTTCAAGAGGCTTTATCACACGTCTTAAATATGACTCATCACCATGATTGTCATAGAGCCACTGAGCATCTAATATATCATGCATGGTTACCATATTATCAGTTTCTGATTGTACTCCAGATCTGTTCCTTCTTAGCTCTTGCATCTGACAGCCGGTACCAAGGTATAATCCAAGATGAACACACATTGTTCTAATATAAGAACCAGCTTCACAACTAACACGAAACACTCCCATATTTCGTTCATTGTCGTAATCAAGAAACCACGTTTTATAAACTGTTCTTATACGCAACTGCCTTTTAACAGCCGAAATTAAAGGAGGTCTTTGGAAGAGTGCACCCTTGATCTTTTCTAAAGCTTGAGAAACCTAAACAGCACAGGGTAATTTAGATATAGTTTTATAAAATATATGTTTGTCTTATTACTGTTTTCTCCTTGTCCAAATATATAGAAAAGTTGAAAAATATACCTTTTGAACACTTTCTGGAGCGGAATGGAGTTTGAAGACAGCAATATATTCTTTACCAGCACTCTGTTGAGATTTGGCTAGCCTTGTTGCACGATCTATACAAACGATCAAACAACCAGATACTTTAGGATCTAATGTACCTGAGTGACCTGTCTTTTCCACTCTTAAGATTCTCTTAATCCATGCTACAACTTCGTGAGATGAAGGATTGCAGGGTTTGTCTAAATTTATACATCCAGATTTGATATATTCAGATAATGGTCTATGCAGAGGTGTTGTACCACTGGTTAACGGTGTAAAATGTTTAGTTCTTGTAAGCATTTTATCGAAATTCTGTGAATTAAAATTTTTCAATTATTATAATATCATAAGGTTTATTAAATAATAGTATAATCAAATATGGTTAATGAATTTTTCCACACAAGAAAATTCGATAACTTACTTTGAACAATAGGGGCCAATCTTTGCAATCTAATTTTGTTGTTGCATCTGAAGGTTCTATTTGGCACTTCATTGCTACTTGAGCATCTCCAAGAGATTTACTCTTCTTACTCTTCTTCTTAGTTTTATCTGCAACAATAAAAACTTTATAGTGACGCGCCCATGCATAGAGTACTAATATACCTAACCTATAAATTCCAAATTGATTTACACAGTAACGATATTATTTGAAAGACAATAAAATGATAAAAGATCAATAATTCTAATTTTAAACAATAAGAAAATTCTTTCGTGTTACAATAACGTTTAATAACAGATAAAGTATAAGTTCGGAACACGTGGTTAGCGGTTTAAATAACAAGGACTTTATAACACAAAAAGTGTATTTACAAATTAAATTTGAGTTGAATATTAAATTTTCAAACATAAAAATGAATATTTATTGAATAAACACTGTATAAATACCTTCTTCTGCCATTTTTTGGTTTTGTAGAATAATCACTATTCAATTTGAACTAAACCAAACTCAACTGTACACGCGCCACTCACGTAGACAAAGATGCCTACTGCTGAACTAAACTACCCCACGCCGTTGCAGCAGCGCCAGAGGTCATAGTGGAAACGTGAAAATAGTGTAACTGCTGCTCGCATTGCTCGCAGCTTATTTGCTGATAAAAACGTACACAGAAAATGGCCACGATTGGCTTCTATACATGTTAGCCAACTGTGAAACCACGTGTTCAATTTTTCACTAGAATTACTAGAACAGAAAATTGATTTCAGGGACATTTATTCAATGATATTTTTGGGTTGTTTTACTTGAGTTTTAGCGGCAAAGTGCGGTTGAGGACAAAACGAACGTGTTGAGAAAAAATTGTATACAAGAAAAAGAACATAATTTCACATGCCGACAATTAATGCAACATGTTTGTTACGCGATTAGATGATGATTTTTATAAAGTTATTCAGGGCAATGTAAGTGCCTTTTTTAATTCTTAATTATATGTTGTTGTTTATTGATAATGCATAGGTTAAGGAAATGTATACAAGTGCTACATGAGCTTTAAAAAGAAATTAATCCTACAATTATTTTAATTTCAGAGATGTTTAGTATTAGTGAATTTTGATATTGATGCCATTTGCGCTTGTAGAATATTACAACAACTTTTCAAAAATGATAATATGGTGTACACACTTGTACCTGTTCAGGGAATACAAGATATGGTTTTTGCCTTTACAGAAAATTGTGAAGAGGTATTGCGATTATTATTTAATTCATTCGCAAGTTAATCTGGGAACATATTGATACTATTTTTATGTGCTATAATTTGCAGGTAAAAAATGTTATTATGGTAAATTGTGGTGGTACAATTGATTTAATAGAATTACTGCAACCATCAGAATCCATATCATTTTTTATCTTAGATAGTCACAGACCATATGATTTATGTAATGTTTATTCTGAAAATCAAATACGTATATTAGGAAATCCAGATATTGATGATGATATACCAGAATATAATGATGTATTCAGAGACGATTCGGTATATATTTTGAATTGTGATATTTTTATGTATTATAATAATATTTCTGAAAGAACATAATTTAATTATGGTTTGTAGTCCGATGAAGATGACATTGAACACGAAGGATCAGACGATGAAGAAAATTCTAGATTAGCAAAGAGACGTAGATTAAATGAAGAAGACTTGATGAGAAAAAGAGAAAGAAGAAAATGGGCTGAAAAAAGAGATACCATTTTATTCAATTATACTCAATATAGCTATTATGGAAAATCAGTATGAACAACAACCAAATTCTAGTAATCATAATTAAAAATGAACTCAGAATATAGTTTTATAATTTGTTATAGAGTGCAGCTGTTGCTTTTGAAATGGCTTGGAACATGTCTAAAGATAATATTGATATGGCATGGTGGGCAATAGTTGGTTCAACAGAACGAGCAATTTTAAATAAAGTAGAATCAAGGTTGAGTATGTTGGATGAAGCTAATCTTCAAATGCATATCTCAAGGTTATCACACAGACAGGGTATTGATCCTGATATTCAACAGAATCAGCAGCAAAGTGCTGTTCGTGTAACTTATGACAAAGAGTATCCTTTAAATTTAAATTAATAAGTTTTTATTAAAATAGCTATTTTAAAAAAGTCTTAAATAAATTTCTTAATAAATTGAATAGTCTGAAATTGGCATTATATCGTCATTGGACTGTAGAAGCTAGTCTGAAACATTCAGTTCCGACTGCAGTTTCTCTTCGTCTTTGGTCTATTAGAGGCGAAAAACGATTACGCGAACTTTTAGCAGAAATGGGTCTACCTCTAGCACAATCAAAACAACGATTCTGTGCAATGGATTTGAATCTCAGACAAGAATTTAAAGGAATGATTGAGAAATTGGCACGTAAATATAAAGTAGATCAAATTGTGGGTACGAGTTTCACTATGCAATATGGCTATCGATTTAAGTATTGCGCTTCCGACATTGTTTATGCAATGTTAGCACTGATGGAATCATCGGTAGGTTGAATATAATTGTTTTCGCATCGACTTATTTACAAGTTTTTACGCTTATTCGCAGAATAAAGATAGATTACCACAACGGTGTTTCCTAGATGCCATGGATTGTTTATCGAGAACGAAAAAAAATGTGTTAGAAAGTGGTATTGAACAAGCGAAAGTAATGCTTAGCATAGTTTTCAAAACGGCGCAAGATATTTTAGAAACAAAACTTATTATGAACGCTGGATCGTTCCTCTACGTTGTAGTACCGGAGGGTAACTTAGACAGTCGTTTATTCTCACATCCATATTCACTGACAATGCTAGCACAATTTGTTTTAAAAGCGTACGTAGATGCATCTAGGAGCAAAAGAGCTTCTGAAAAACCTATGGTCGTTTCAGCAACGTTTGATGTTGATGAACGTACATGTCTTGTTATTGGGATACCTCCAATTTGTGAAGATGAACCAAGAAGGTACCAATTTTTTTTCTTCGTATTTGAATATATAATCATTTGATTCTCAACATATTTAATAGTGCATATTTTATCTGAACTTCGGTTTATTGCAGCTTATTCGGCAGAGCATTTGAACAAGCCGCAAAAAATACAGGCAGCAATACCGAAGCTGATTACTTTGATACAACAAGTAATTACAAAAAATTATTGCTTTTTTAAGTAATCACGGTTTTTAACTGATTAATTTTTTAGTAATAATATTATTCTGTTTCAGTTATAAGACTGAAAATTGAAGAACGTCCGAAATTCTTCGATGCACTAGCAGCACTACTTACGTGACAAAATAATGTAATAAATGCGAAATCAAAAAAATCAATCGTAACATATATACGTTTTATAATAAGTGCTTTTTAAACAACGAAGCAACTATAGCGAGTTAATTTTTTTACGAAAACGACCAATGAATTAATTCTGTATAATATAGTCTCGAGATGTATGATAATTAATTAATTAATTAATTTAGATTAATTTTATTTATAACATTGACTTTTTCTGTATATTTTAATATCAGCGACACTTAGCTTTAATTTTGTAAAATATAACCCATGTACAGTTACGTTATTCGCAAAAAAAACTGCAAAATAATCGAATCAGTGATTTTTAGAATCTGGTTGTAAAAAAGGCTGTTTAACTCTAATTACTTAGTAATTGCAAATTTTTCAAAATAAATGTAATTCAAAATAAACAATAAGATTTTTTATAAAAATACGTAAATCGTGTAAAAAATTAATAAACAAATATATATTTTTCATATATCTTTGTTTTTCTATCTGCGGCAAAAGGAATAAATGAAGGTGTACAGATAGATTTTATATTAAAGAAATAAAGTAAACAGTTATCTGAAAATTCTCAATTATTATATTAATTCATGTACAGAAGTATGATGTGCCTGTGTACACTGAAAATACAATTATTTCAATTTTTTCTAGTTAATTTACATTACATGATTTAAATTATTTTCGTGATGAAAGTGCAAATTGGAATAGTTTCTGTTTTAATCTTGAACCCAATAACGTGGACGTTTTTAAATCATTTATCGATGTTTTCACAGAATATCAGCAATTTTTTATTAAGGCGTGGTTTTTTCGTTGATTGTAGTTTTATGCACAGCAGCAATTTTATTAGTAGGTAACTTATTATTACGAAATCCGTCTACAAATTGTTGAACAGAATCAACAGTTATTTCCGCACCATCTTCCATCACGACATACACTCCCCGAGGTATGTCGATGGCGGTCAACAAAGGGACAGCATCGTCCAATCCGACGAATTCACGTAAAATATCAGAAGTCTCACACTACAATGAAATCCAATTAACAGAGTTGTGTTCAACTTAAAATGTTATATTACTTACGTCTAGAGCTATATAAAATTGCAATGTATCATCTGGATCATCATAATTTGGATCATAATCTGGTAAATCTTTCCTGTAAAATTCAGCTGCTGGCAGAAGTACGCTCTCTCCAAACTGAATTTCGCAATCATCCCCTTCTGAAAATATTTGGATACACTAATTATTATAATAATTTATTTTTACGATAAATTATCAACTCACCGACAAAAAGAATTATCGCCGGTGCATCGTGTAAAGAAGTTGCGTATTTTTCAGTAAGAATATTTACCAATCGACTAGTCCATGGAAAATTCTAAAACGTAATAGTAGAGTATTAATTCACGTGACTAAATCACAAGATAACGACGTAGTTATACCTCTAATACTAGAGGGGACTTACCAATCCCTCGGGATCCTCTAGTAACTCGGCTCTGCCATCCAAAGTAATGATGTTATCTCGGGGATCTAAAATGACCAAAGTGGGTATCGCTTGAACGTCCAACGCTCTGGTCAATTTCCGACGTCTTTCCTCCTGAGCGAACGGTATCCTGAGCCAAGGCATCGTCTCCGTGTACGTATTATAAGATTCTTCACTCCTAGAGTTTCAAAATAAAAAATTACAAACTCATCGGTTTTTAATTAAATCGAATTGTCGAATCGAATCGTACCTATCTGAGCTCACGAAAATTACTTCAAAATTATGACCTCTCTCTCGAATTCGTTGATAAGTATCCACCAGTTGTGGTGTAAACGCTTTGCACGGTGGGCACTTTAATTGAACAATTATTAATGAGTTTTTCATATATTAAACAGTTTTTACTTAACAAATAAATTATATATACCCAATGTGCGCTGAAGTAAACCCCCTTAAAACAATGCCGCAGCTCTTCGTGCAGCATGGGTTCATTGCTGTCTCTTCTTCCGCAGGGTAGCAACGGACCATCGGTAAGGGCAGCTTTAGGATGTGGTGGTTTCCAAGGGAATTCAGAACCTGCGGGATCAGCAGCAACCCGTTCAACGCCACCTCTCGTTACCACAGATCCATTTATCCCATCGAGTAATATCAGTGTCGGTACTCCTGCCTTGATTCGATACCTCCTAGTCAATCTCGTCTGAAAAATACACAATTAAATTATAACTTGAACAATTCAAAAAATTTACTTTTCCAAAGGTGACTCAACCATAAAACGAATTGCATATTTTTTCTCATACCAGATGATTTTCATTGTCAATTATTTAACAAGGTTCGTCAAGGACAGTAATCATTATTAAATGAATTCATAATTCAAGTTCAAATATACGAGTTGGCAAAATCTGTATAAAATGTGCCCTTCGGATGAAGTTTCAGACGAGACGGTGGAAACATAACGTATAACTAGAGAATGGTGGCGAGGGAGTAGAAAAAAATGTTCTATTGACTGTCTTTCTCTGCTGGTGGGGTCCGTGATTACGTACAGCGAGATGCTAGAGGGGAAAAGAAGAAAGAGCTCTTCTCGGATGGTAACGATGGATACAGAACATTGAAGGGTTCTGCACGACTGCACGGTAGTAAGAAGTAAGTACGATAAGCGGGGTGATAGAGAAGACCAGAAGAAGCAGCGTTGCAATAATCCGAATAAGGTAGATCAATATTCAACTGTTCAGACGTGACGAGAGTTAATCGATGACCATTGGCTCTTGAATTTTCTCCCTTGGTTACTCTATCGATTCGAGTTTTCATACTCATTTCGCAGCCTCGCTCTTCGCCGAACCTTCGATTTCGTTCCGCAGTACATACTCATTCGTTCGTGTAAACGTCGGGCGTAAATGATATTACTGGAACTACCCCAAGCTGCGTTCACGGTCGAAATAGGGGACCAAGAAGAGATCGAAACTGGCGTGACAGATATGACACCCAGAAATCCTAATCTCTATACCCCCGCCGCATTTTATTCTGTCCTCCCCTCGTGATCCGCAATATATGTATTACACAATGCCGTTGTCGTCTTTGAGCAAAATTTCTCGATCTATCATCCGATCGTACGTATTTATTCATTTAATTGATTAATGCAATTGCGAGGCTCAGGTAATTAGAAATGTTGATTCAGCGAGTGCGATGATCCGACCGCACACGCACGTGTCGCCAATCACGCGTATTCCACATTCAAGGGTTTCTACGCCGGTGTGTGTATACACACGCTCGCACGCTTCGCGCCGTCTTTCAGTCACGAGCGGTCGATAACGCGCGCAAGTTTTCCCTCTTTCTCTTTCGCCCCTTCTCATCGCGCGCGCTCTACGCTATCTTGTTCTCTCGCGTTTACTCGTAGCGCGACTTGCACTTCAGTCTCAATCTACCCAATACCTTTCCCACCCTCCCCCTCTTTTACATCCCCGCGTTAAATTTTCTCTATTTCCTTCGTCATTTTTCATTCCTTTTTTGAGTTTCGCTTTTTTATGCAAAATCTGCAGGTTCGGATGTTAAATTTATCACGAACTCATTTTTCTGTACTGCTGAATTGACTACGCTCTCGCTTTGTTATGTAAAGACCGTAATAGTCAAAATTATTCGGATTGGATTTTTGGATCGGTAAAAACGTCCGCATTTCCTCTCATTTGGGAGGCTTCTTCGGTTCATTTTTGTTGCGCTTCGAACCATTCTTTGACTCCATGACCCTCGTAGCAACTTCCTCTCTCGCCACTTACGCGATCCTCCTTTGTTTCTGTTTCGTTTTTTTTTTCTTTTCGCTTCTAGCAGCTACCCTCCATCGGTACTCTCCTCTGGCTCTCTTCTATTTTCATCCCCTTCATTCCCTACAGCGAGATTGCAACAGCAACGTACACGATGCGAAACATCAAACAAAAATGTTTTTAATTTCTGAAATAAAATAACGAATGTGACAAAGCGTCGAAGAGTAGACGCGACTCGCGCATTCGACTGGTTTTCGTGCCAATTGAATCACTTACCCTCGAGCACAGAGATCTCTCCTCGATCCGACTCAACCCCGCTCGTGTTTACTCTTTTCACTCTCTTCTTTTATTTACGATCGTTTTTCTCCTCTTTCGAGTGCTCTCGCTCGAAAGTTTTCCCGATATTCCAATCTGTCTTATTATATATCGTTCGCGAATGCGAACGTCACTTTCGTCGCGAATACATCACGAGCCCACATTCATCAAACTCTTCCATTCTTCTACCTTTCTCGTCTGAATAGCGCCGGTTATGAAACGACGATAAAACTTTCAACGAACCATCGCGACTGAAAATTAATTCCCAGATATTAAACGATCCCACGTAGTTTAATTAAGGGATGTTACCATCACGACGTATCCTCCAGTCTGGTCATGCCGAATATTACTTCATCTTGATATATTATATTTTACGATAACTGCATTCGTGCGCTCTCTCCATGTACATTCTACGATTTGAATAAATTATACTTAGTAAAAATATATGGAGTTTTTCTTGCGTCATCAATTTTCTCTTAATTATAATATACAGCTGCTTTTCGTGGAAGCGTAAACGAAACATATTTTATGTAAAAACAATCAATTTAGAAATTGCTTTGAAAACTGCTCTCTTCCGCTCGTGAATAGACCAGTTTTCGTTTTCGCGAGAGAGATATAAATGAAAAAAATGAGTGAAGCAGAGAACTGTTAGCTAGATATGCATACGTTAGAGCGGTGTGTATTCCTCTCAGCGGGCACCTTTTTCAATTTCCCCGACGGCTAAATGAGAAACTTATTTGCGAAAGATATGGGTCGGCTGCTCTCATTCACGCAAAGACGAACCTCAATCTCGCGTCTTTTCCTCTTCCTAAGTCTCTTCACATCCTTACTCGATATCGAGTCAGATCATCTTTAAAAAGAGCAGTGAATATTTTCCTTTTCACTCTACGGAATTTTTTTATATCAGTTATGAATCAATCAACAAATCCGCTGAACATCTCAGTTTTATTTGTTTTTAATTATCTTGTGGTAAAGTTGATTAGCTAGATGTTCTCACATGGAACAAAGTTGATTTTACTCGAAATCGGTTACCAACAAATTCATTGAACATCTTCACACAGTTGCTTGGCTTTTAGTTATCTCGTGGCAAAGTTGACAAGCTAGGTACTCTCGTAAGATACAAAGTTGATTCTACTCGAGACCGGCTCTAATAAAATTGCCTCTCGAATGGCGCGTCTGAGCGAAGGGGTAAAACGCTCGAGTCGTAAAACTTTGCGAAAAAGAGGGGAACGAAGAAAAAATATTTGAAATTCGACACGCCTCGGTACTCAGTCACGTTGTACATGATGCAACTGATATTTTTCCAAATTAACAGTGATGTAGTAGTCAGTCTATCATGTTAATAAATAATTTGCTTAAAATATTAAATTTTCTTTAGGCTGTTCAGAGGAAAACAGAATTCTTGTGTGATCTTCAAACAATTTTTCATTCTGTAATCAAAATATCACAATTCAAAATCTCTTTAGCGTTCCTTTACGGGAAAAGCTGCCTTTGAATTCAAGTGATTCATACTTGTACAGTTTCAGTCACCTTCAAATGCAAAGCCTTCGCTCTGAGAAAGAGTTAGAAAGAGCTTCTATAAAAATCGCACAACTCAAGCGTATCAGTGGGGGAACGTATTTCCAGGAAATGTACCCCCCTAAAGCCCCATGAGCGGACATTTTCAGAGAGTCAACTGCGAGTTAATTGAGAACCATCTCGTCGAGGCTAATTACGAATAAAAAGCCAGCGTGTGGCGGATAAAGGAAAAGAAACAAAGCAAGGCCAAGAGTTGACAGTGCGTGACTCTTCTAGCGGGTGAACCGCGTTCGCGGTGCCGGGCGCAAACAATGAGGCAAAAATTTCGACGAATTCACAGTCCGATGCGCTCAAAAACCGTAAACATTACCTTTCTCTCGTAATCTCGATTCGGGACGGCAAGCCAGGGTAAATCGTTCACGTGATTGCGAAAACTCTCGTCGAAGTCGAGCACGTCGGCCACGTTACTCCACAGAACCACGTGCACGACCTCGAATCTTTTCCTTCGATTCGCGTCCTTTCCGTTCACGCTGTTGTACAGGTCAATCAGCTGATGCGTAAATTCGTCACAGGTGGCACCGGTATTTATAAAGCTAAAGTAAACCCCGATCACGTCGTAACTCGCTCGTCCGTCGTCGTTGAGCAGAGAATGACAACCGCCACTGCTGACATTCGCGTCTGAGCCGTTGACGATTTGACTGCACCGCACGAGTTGCTTGCCGAACAGCCGCTGCTGCCAGGAAATTTTGCAGCTAGATTTTTTCACGTGATTCGCCGTCGAAGCCGACGATGACAGCTGGTGTTGCTGCTCGCACGCGGCCATCGCACGCGCTCGTTTATCGCCTCTCCGTCGGCTTCATTTACTCAAGAGAACACTACCGGCGGCCACTTTGCGTTTCGATATCTCGAATTCGAACGTATCAACCGTCGTGGCTGCGAAAATTAAAGAATTTCTGCGGAAAATTGTAACATAACGACGCGCATCGAACCGACGACTGAGCGACTCTTCGGAAGCCGGTGATTTTCACGGCGCGCGCGCGAATACAATCGTCCCTTCGTCCTTTGCTCTCCACACTCCAGCTAGCGTCCGAAGCTGTCGCTGACACAACCGCGCACGACAATCGACTTCGAACGATATCGGTAACCGTCGTGTCTCCCGTTGCTACGCAACCTTCTCACTTCTCACCCTTTCGTGATTATAACCACGCATGCGCTGCAATTTCACGGAATTTAACCGGCACCGCGCTTTCCAACCTTTTTTACCACATTTTTGTTTTGTTTTGTAATTTGGAAAGTATTATCGGTGTAATCGCGCCCGAAGAAATTTCGACATGATACTCTTGTTGAATTGAGTCATATATTTCGAATTTGTATACATATATATGTCAGTCGTATAACCTTCACTTTGAAAACAAAACTGCACGTCATTCTCTGACTTTACGCTGATTTGAAAATGATTCATTTTCCGTAAAACTCTTAAACGTCATCATGGCATCGACGAAGGTAATTTTCAAATGTATTTCATTGAAATGTACGATCGACTTTAATATGTGTTATTCGCGTTTTATAGATAGAATTTGCAGTGCCAATGACTTGTCAGAAATGTGTAAATACTGTGCAAGAGTCATTATCGAATATAAAAGGGATTGACAGTATTGATATATCTCTAGATCGTGGTACAGTTGTTGTCGAAACAAATTTACCTTATACAATTATTCAAGAAAATATTGAAAAAACTGGTAAACAGGCTGTACTTAAAGGATATGGAGGTGATTATTATATTCTGATAAAAAATTTGTATTCTCTAAATAAATAAAACTTAATGAAAATTTGTTAATAGAGAAAAAACAGAGTGCGGTAGCCATGTTGGGAGGAAACTCGGGATATAGTATTGGCGATAAAGTTAAAGGTGTTGTTAGATTCATTGAAACCGAAGAAGGTTGTATATTAGATGGTACCATAGATAGCCTTAGTCCTGGGTTTCATGGTATGCATATACACGAATGTGGTGATATTTCCCAAGGCTGCGAGAGGTGCATCCCTAATAGTTTTATAAGTGGTAATATAAATCGCATTTAGATTTAATATATGATATTTTGTATTTAGCATTGGAGAGCATTTCAATCCCACAAATTCAGTGCATGGGGCACCTGAAAATGATCTATCTCAAAGGGTAATTTGATGAACTTAAAAAATTTATTTGTTCCTCTTCTGCAATGAGTTATGTTTATTTCAGCATATGGGAGACCTTGGTAACATAGAAGCGGATGAAACAGGTAGAGCTCTATTTAGAAAGATAATCAAACATCTTTCTGTATCGGATATAATAGGAAGGTCACTCGCGATTACTGAGAACCCAGATGATCTTGGGAAAGGTATTAGCCCTGCTTCGAAATTGAATGGAAACAGTGGAAATAGGTAATGATTTTCAAATTATTTCTGCAAAAATAAATGATGACAGCAACTAATTTGAATTATTCTAATGAATTCAGCTTAGCGTGTGGAATAATAGCTAGATCCTCTGGCCTTTTCCAAAACTCAAAGAAAATTTGTGCTTGCGATGGTTTAACATTATGGGATGAACGAGAACGTGCAATTTCTGATGGAAAAAAATTTGTATCTACAAATTTGAGTGATAAATGTATGATCTTTTAATATATAATTATAATTTGAATAAAAACATGGTAATTGATTTGAAATATTTTTTACAGCTAATCTTAATTAATTTCATGGAAATTAAATTTCTCAAAATAAGCAATGAACACATTCCAGTGGATTATATTTTTCGGGAATATATATTTTTATAAGAATTGAAGAAATATTGAAAATATGGAATATTTTATTACGAGAATCATTTGCAGAAGTTAATTATTATGGCAGGTTATGTGATCAATCATGAAGAAATGGAGGTTATCTTTATACTATTTACATGTAAAAGAAAGCTATTCAGGTATAGATTCCTAGTCAGTTTTTAGGAAAAATATATCTTTTATATATTGAGTTTTATTAATTCACTATTGATTAGTGATGAATTTGATAATTTTGTTAACAGTTGAAAGAAATACATCTTTCTAGTGAATTTGTGTACAAAATCATTCTCAACATGGGAATTCAAGGTTTAACAACATACATAACCAAACAATCTGATCGTTATCTTGAACCTTATGAGTTACATGATACTTATTTGGTTATTGATGGAAGCAGTATAAGTTGTCAACTTTATAATTCTTGTGCCAAGAGCAATTGTGTATTTGGAGGCGATTACGACAAATATGCTAAAATTGTATCAAACTTTTTTGATAGCTTGTTGAAGTGTAACATTATCCCTCTAGTATTGATAGATGGTGCTATAGAAGATGAAAAATTGAAAACTGCTATATCACGTGCGAAAGAAAAAATTCGTTTGTCATCTTCATATCACCCTTCGAAACAAAGAGGTCAAAAATTTATTCCTATTTTCATTAAATATGTATTTAAAGATATACTACGAGAAAAGAGAATTAGAAGTGCTCAAACCCCTTTTGAGGCAGATAATGTTATTGCTGCAATTGCCAAATTACTGAATTGTCCAGTGCTTAGTTATGATTCTGATTTTTACATTTATGGAACATCATATATACCTTTTAATACGTTAGATGACTATGTAATTCATAATAAAACAAAAAATTGTTTTGTGAAACGATGCAAAATATACAGAGTTGAATCGCTCTTAAGGACATTCCGTGGTTTGGATAAATCACTATTACCACTAGCTGCAATTCTACTTGGAAATGATTATGTTAAAAAAAGTGAGTTTAACCGATTTTTTTCACAAATAAAAGTACCTAAAGTAAATACTAAAAGACATAACGATCGTCAATGTCGTATTGAAGCAGCCTTAACATGGCTAAGCCGACATAATTTACCAGATGCTATAACTATTATAATTAGCAAATTACCCAAAAAAGCTAAAAAAAATGTGATTGGTGTAATTGAAAGAGTTATGGATATATATAATAACCAGTCTATCAGTATGCTAACTCCATTGGGATTCTCCGATGATCAAATTCAACAATTAATATCAAAATTCTCAAATGAAGGATTTAAATTTGATTGTGATATAAGTAATTTGAGTACTATTAATGAAGCAGATGAGATAGACGATAACAAACTGAAAAATATTGAAAATGAAAATAAAGATGAAGTTGAGATTGAAATTGAAGAAGAAATACAAAATCTTGTTTTGACAAATGAGGATTCCAATAAGGCTGTTATTAATAAGTTGCCTTCATGGTTTGTACGTGAATTTAATTTAGGTACATATCCCTCATATTTTTATGACATTGTTGTAAGACAATTGTACATATGTCCTATACAAGTGGAAGATTATTTTTATGATACAGCTAATATTGTAAGTTTCAAAATTATTGCTGTAATATATGGACTGATAACATCTGAATATGAACATTCAGATAGTCCTTTAAAATGTATTATCAGGGGCAAAAAGAATAGAATGCAAAGTTATTATATTGAACCAATTAATGTTCTAGATATTGAGAAACAACCTTCTCTATCAAATTTGAGAAAACTTTCAGTTGAAAATCGAAAAAGTATTATCAATAATACACTAGAAGTAACAGATTATTCTCTTCTTAATGAATTACCATCACAATGGACGTTATATATAATAGTTATGAAATATTGGACAACACATCAAATGGAATTTTTGACTCCGAGTCATATAAAATCATTACTTTTTGCGATGTTGTTTAATGTAATAGATGAAAAAATTGGATATTGTAGAAATTTATCGAATTTTCAACAAAAATATCAAGCACAAATTGATAAGATACTTCTCAAACGTAAAGAATCACAATTTCAACAAAATTATCCTACCGATATAACAATTTCTCAAGCTCTGAATGAAGTCACTCGAGATGATTGTTTACTTGCAGCATCATTCTTTATATCCAATTTTGAAGTGGACCAAAAGTTATATAGCAATGTTAAAAAATTTAATATTGCTATTGTACATTTTTTCTCGCAATTTCAAAGCTGTTTATGTCACAGTATGAACTTGAATGCTTTATTAAATTGTCCATACGAACAAACTAAAGTTGCAAATTTATTTAATGGAACATTACTTTATAATTTATTCACAAATTTTAAACAGCGTAATAACATAAATGAATATGTTGATCTGGTATTACAAAATTCACCCAGCCTTCAACGCCTAGTTCGAGTAATATTTTCAAAAATATTACCTCTTCTACAAGTGTCTGAAAGTATTAAGACAAACCGGCGAAAAAAGCAAAAGACTAGAAATAAAGTCTCTGATGATGAGATAAGTAATGAAGAAATAGAAGAAAATGAGTCAAATGTGCCATTTTATGATGCTAACAATCCATTTAGTGCTTTATGTTAAAGATAGCAAAAATTAAATCTTTAGATATTTTATTGAAACATTTGTACATGTGAATCTTATTACTAAAAATAATTTTTTATATAATTTGAAACATACGTATGTAATTTTCAAATAAAACTATGATAAACAATAAAAAATTTTTAATTTATATCATCATAATTTCAAATAATCATTCAAAAGCTTCATCCGATTTTGATTTCTTTCTATTTTTCCGATTCACTTTAAAATCCTATGTAATTAAATAATTTATTATCATCTATAACAAAATAGATTTTGATATTTTTACTTTGTAATGAAAATCCCAGAATGCAGAAATTTTATTTTTAGATTTATAAGCTTCTTGTCGCAAATCTGGTAAACAATATTTTTCACCCATACATTTTACAATTAATCCCCTGTATTCGGTATCATCCAACTTTTTTAACAACTCTTTTCTAAAAGATCGAGGGTTAGGATTTACCGGATAACACCGACGAAGATGTTGTTCTATTAATTTAAAGGGAACAAATAATCTGTGTTTCGATAGTTTTTTCAGGGTTAAGATTATCATTTGTTGAGTAACTGGAATATATTTCTTTCTTGCCATATTTTACCAAGACTCATTTGAGTTTTCATAAAATGATCAAACAACTAACAATTCTTATTCGAAATTTGTTTACATGACGAAAAACTTTCTTATAAATACTAAAGTGATTCAATATTTTTTAAAGAGTTGAATAACGACTTTGACAATTATAGTGCATATTTAAAGAAATAACAAATATATAAGTAATAATTGATAATATTATAATGGCAATTACAATATCCCTGTGTAAAACTTTAATTTGAGGCAATATTTAATAATTCGGATCACAAATAATTTATAGAATATTCTGTATAAGCATTTTCCGTACATTTAACGATTAAAAATTATGGAATTTTTTAATTGTATAGAATTTGCACGCATTCGTTATTATTAATGAGAAATATAGTAAATGAGATATCGAACAATATTATTAATAATACAATATTTATAAACAAATTATGCAGACGTAATCAGAGTAATACAATAAAAATAGTGCATATTAAAAGTATAATTTTGAAATATTAAACGATTAAAAATATTAACGTGCAATGATAACATTGATTTTAAAATAATAGTCAATACACCAAAAGAAACTCAGGTACTTGGAATAAAAGTAAATTTGATTTTAGAAAGCTTTCACGAGTTGTCAAAACAATAATACATTAAAATATGATGAGTTAGTATAAAAGCATTAATTTAAAATAAGCATAATTTAAATGTTACAATGATAATTGATCTATTTTACTTTTTAATTCAAAATTTACCGCTATTGCTATTTTTCATAGTAATACTTGATACAAAAATTATTTTCCAAGTTGTGCTGGAATACTGTTATGATTCCAAATACCGAAATATGTGAACTTCGCTCGACAAAATAGCCTGGATGCGAAAGACTGTTTTTTGTATAACACTTCATTAAGCAGTTGAAATATAAGAAAGAAATATTGCAATATGTATGTTAGAAGCGGTTAAACTTATCTTAGAACATACATGTAAATAGGACAGGGCTTTGACCTCAAGTCAAATATTACACTTAAAAAAGATCAAGAAACATGAGACATATTGTAGATAGCTTTGTATAAATAAGACTAGATTCAGTGATCCTTGTACTGTGATGCTATAGAAATATACCTGTTGGAATAATTTAGTTAACGCCAATTCGTCATTTGCGAATAAGATTTTTTTGTACAAACAATGATCAAATTTTAGCTCTGAATCAATAAAAAATTTGTTTGTAAAACATCAATATAATGACAACAATATTTCTATCTAATATAGATTTTATAGTGAACAATTTCATTCACATTCAATATTTATTTTATTAATAAGATGATATTATTAAATGTGATTTGTGTCAAGATAAAGCAATAAAAATTATTTTCAAAATAAAATCTATGAGTTGTGCTTGATATACTCGTGAATCATAATCTTTTTTTAGATACCATATTCGTGTTTACTATTGAGCGACCTGTAGTGTCTGCTAAATTAATTCTGTATATGAGATTATTAATTGTATTACACAGCATTACTAAATCATAATACTACATAAAGATTATATATACAGTATAAGCTCAAGTATTATTTAGTAAGTTTGGCTTTGATTTTAGAAATTATATTTGCGATAAAATTGATTTTTATCGTAGCCATATATACTCTTTTAATTCCCTCCCTAAGTAGTATTTTCTAATAATACTATAAATAACACTTTCACCCGAAAAAATGCATGTTAAGATAAAGAATTGATTGCGTTTTCGCATTTATGTTCGCGTAAACGGACGAATTCAATGTGCTATGAAAGTCGAGCGATATTATTGTATTCATATTACTCAACCCGTATTGGAATCTTTGTCCAACAATTTCATTACGTACTGTACAAAATAGACTACAATTATAACAATAGTTATATCTACAACACTCTTAAACATGTTGATGCTATTACGTTGTTCTCCTTGCGCTCTTTGTCTAATGACGACTTGCTCTATTAAACGTTGTAAGTGGTTCAATTTTTCATCATAACCCAGCATTTGATTTTCGATTTCTTTCATAATATCTATTAACCTGTAAACATTTATATTCTTATTTTACTTTACTTTCAATAAATTGCTAATAATTTGAAAATGAAGTTTTACCGATTAGTCGATCTCCTTCGCTTTCCAATTGATTGGCTAGAATCGGAGTGCATTTCCGCAGATGAACTTCCTGAATCATGGCCTGTTTCTGTTAGAGGCATGTTATTAGATAACTGTCTCTTTGACGATTTCAACACGGAAAGAGATGAACGAGATTCTGCCTGAAGTAAAGGTAGCTAGAATTTATCGTTGATATCATAACAATCAATTAGAAACTCAGTTTAAGAATTATATTATATAAAAATATATTTAAATACCTGTGCTTGAGGATCACCAGAAACGATACTACCGGTGCGCATAATTGGCGTTTTATGTCTTGTTTTTGTTCGAACTATATAATCTTGTTCGTATTGTACAACGTCATTTCTAGGATCCCATGGTCTAACATCAGCGTGTCTGTATACCCAATTACCAGTTATAATATCCTGAACAAAATATTTTGGAATCCATTCTTGGCCATTATTTTTTCGTTCTCTGGCTCTTTCTCTTTGAGCTTCTTCAAGTTGGGTTTTGGCTTCAGTTGCAGCTATCTGATCGTCACGATTAATTGCATGTGTAACCGCTAACCATAATTTTTCACTTTCCCAGGGACCTTGATGTTCTAATGGAACGGTATATTTTTTCAATCTATTTTTTCGAATTTCTGGTGTAGGATTGAAAAACACACTCTCTTGCTGCAAAAAATATTATGTTGTACTCGATTTCTCATGTACAAATTTTATTTAATTTTTTTTCACTCACCCCGGTTCTTTTATCGGTTATTGTGATTTGACCATCCCAATAACCTGATATAGTAGCCAGCGTTTCTTTACCAAGTCGTATTCGACCTACAACTTGATTCATTTGTTCAGCACCACCCAAAAACGGCTATGTGTAAAAATGAATCACATGGATCCTTGTTTTATTCATTTTTTTTTTAAATTAATTTGAATATACAAATTATTATTACCTTAAGTTTAAATTCTAGCTCTGTGTGATATCCAGTTTTTTCACATGTTATGTTTATTTTCCCACCAAGTTCCATCGATAACGTTCCCATAAGAATACCTTTACAATGAGCATAAGGAATTGTCATAGTGTAATCTTCTCCTCTAGGTAACATCGTAAGTATAGCGACTCCGTCTAAAACTGCTGAAGTTGAATTTCCTAAACAAAAATTTTATAAGATTAAAACTTCAAAAATTAATTTACATTTTCTCATATTAAGATTCTTAAAAAAATTACATACCATAAAATTTAGATTTAGCAATGATTGTAGCGCTAATTGTGAAACCGTCCTGTCTGTTAGTTACATAAAATCCAGATATTGGAGGGTGATGAGACAACTACAAATTTTACATTACAAAGTGTAAGAAAACAATATAATACAAATGTTGTTCTTTTCAACTTCATTATAAATAATACTCACTTGTTCCGCTAAATAAAAAGTTCTCGAACCGTTAGGGTGTTGCCAGTAACAACGGAATGTTTCTCCTAAAAGCGGGTTATATGGTTTCTTTAATCCTTGAGGTTTCTTATAGAACCCAGATAAATACCATTTTACGACTCCCTTCATACGTGTAAAAGCATCATCTTCTAAAACTGCACTGTAATTTCGTAATATGACATCAATAGCAATATAGCTGATTATATTAGTACATTCGAATTATAGTGAATGTTTTATTTACCTCGATAGTAAATCAGCGTGATAATAAGAATCTGCTAGTTTCTCCAGAAATGATCTTGGTTCTAAGATGAACGTAGGGAGTACAACTTTAGACAAATCCATACCAGGCCGAACTTGTTTCATTAAAAACCATATAAGAGATTTTTGCTCTTCTTGAAGCTCGGTCACGACTTCACCAGCCTATTTCAAATATAATAAACGTAAAACACAGTTTGATTTCAACAATATAAGAAAAATTGCGACGAGCATTATTTTTATTAAACATACCGCTCCGAGAACCTCATTCTCATTTGAAACGTAGGGAGTCTCATTGATCGTCTCGCATGGCTCCTCTTTAGCCGATGCATCAGATTCCGAATCCGAAGCGCTAATTTCTGCATCGGCTGTCACCCCATTTTCTGGTTGACTGATATCGTCCAAGTCTATGTGTGAGGTGTACATAGGATCTAGCGTTACTACATTTTGGGTATCATATTCCAGTACATGTACTGAAGGTACGGTCATTCGACGTGGGACAGAATTAACTGTGATTGGCAAAGAAATGGAAGCAGAAAAAGCAGACATGCTGGGAGTTTCATTATCATTATTTAAATATTCAATAGAAGTCGAAGATCCTATATTATCAAGATTGGTAGCAGGTGTAGGTGTTCTAGTAATAGGTAAATGTTTTTCCCAATATGCAAGAGCGTGATAAAGACGCTGAAACACTGGAGTGGGTGAAGGGCAAGCGCTTTTAAAGTCAGTAGATATAGATGGAGAAATTGAATGTGGGCACGACAATAGACGTCTTTGGGGTGTAGTCGGTGATCGAGGTGCGTAATTACTTAAAGACATATTTGCTAAAAGCACGTGTTTCAAGTAGGTCAGTTAGTGTAAAGGCGACCGTCAGCGAGTGAAAAATAATAATTTAATAGATATTAGCGAATGTAAATTCTAATATATTAAAATTAAATTCTATATACTAAATTAACCAGTGTCATTGAATTATTTAAAAATATTCTTCTTACCATGCTCATCAAAATGTTTTTCATAATCGGCTTCACTCCACTGAGTTTCATGAGTTGTTGTTGCGTCGTGTTGTAAAGACCGTGGAATAGCACTTGTCGAGCGAACAATTAAAGAAGAACACCTTAAAGAAAGCTCAAGAGCATCTAACCAACACTTGCCGGCTGCTTGTGACGGTGCTCGAAATATGAGATAAGAAGTAGGTAACGGTTGGACAACGGCACCTAAAAAGATTTCTTTTTTTAATTACACAAAGAGAATTTTTATGTAAACTTGATTCCTTTACCAATTGCTTCTTTCTCCGGACCACGAGGCGCCCATATACTTTGTTCTAACGGATGAAATAATTTAAAACAGAAACCATCTTTTTTACTAGGCCTTTCAATTACTTGACAAGTGTTTAATAATATAGTGCCCACCCAATGATTGCTCTAAAAATATACATCAAATGAATATTACATTTAATAAATAATGAATTAATTACTTACTTTGACTTTTGGACTTTTATAAAGCAGTAACAATCCTGGTTTTAGTATGCACCACAACTTAGTCCAACTCTTTAATGTTCCTCTCACTTTAAGCCAATCACTCATTACAATAACTGTAGGATCTTTAAATGAACTTAATAATTCATTTGCAACTCGTTTTTTTTCCATTCTATAATTTTTTCGTTGAGCTTTATAAGATTCTTTACGAGTTAACTTGCAAGCTGAATCCACAGACTGAAAATAAAATTTAAATTCTCAACTTATAATTTTCCTACATTCTTTTAAAAATATATTTTACCTTCTCTGATGTATTATCCATCTTTTGACTGCTTTCACCCATACTGGATAAACCTATAATAATTTTTCACATAATCAATTATGTAATTATATTTTAACATATTGTAGACACATCAAATATATATATATAATTTTATATTGATTGGCATAATTTTTCATATCTTATGAAGAGAATATTACAAATTCTTATTAATTTCTTATTAATCCTTTTATCATATTTCAATCCATCTTCATTATTTTTATCTCAAGTACACTGTCTGAACAATGAAAGATTTATGAATTAATGGCCAAAAGCACCTTGCACATTTCCAGATACATTTTAAATAAAATTTACAAATGAATAATAATGTGCATTTATTATGCATATTTTCAATTGTCTTATTTCATTATGAATCAAAAGCATTAGTAAAAAAGCATGCAGTAATTATTAAAGCAATGGGTTTTAAAACATATCTTTGATAAGACTAAAATCAATATAAAATGAAGATATGATATAAGCAGTATAGCACATTTTAAAATAATCAGAGTACAAATTGAATTGACAATATTAGATTGAAGTATTTTTAGATTTTTAAATTATTGCATTGTACAACGTCAATATAATATTAGACGAATGAGACACGTCATATTTATACCTGGAGATACTGGAACAGCAGTAGTTGTTACATTAACACTGGTCGTTAGAGATTCAGTTGATGGAAGTTTAGCTAATGGTGTGGAAACTAGAACGCTGCTTCGTCGGAGTTGTCGATCCACTGGTTCTACACGTTTGATATTATTTTTCAATTGTGATTTGCATTTAATCATAAGCATCATAATCAGATATTTAAGAATCATTACATTGGTATGTAAACAAATATAATAAAGATATCACTAAATGTTTATAAAACAATTAGATATGTAGTTATTTTTTCATTTGAGTCATTAATTTAGAAACATTGAGTGTATTTAGAATAGTTTGAAAAATTATGTCATTGAAGAATTGTGTAAAAGCAATTTGAAAGCTGTTATTTAATGCATCATGCAAAAACAGAAATGATTACATGCTGTAAAATCAATTGTAAATTCACTAGTATTAATAACAAACTTAATAACTGGCAATCAAATTTGGTAATAAGAAGCAAATGCAATGATCTTCAGCTTATTTAAAAAACATCAATTTGATGACTGCACGCATATGAACATAGATCATGACTAGACAATTTGTTATTCCGAGAATGAAATGTGCAATGTTTTTAATAAACCCTTTTGAATTTCTCAGTCAATAAAAGATATTTTACATGAATTTTTCATTTCAATATATTCACAAGTGAAAATTGACATAGCAATTTTTCATAATGCTATGAACTCTGAAAAATCATTATGTAGAGTAAACCATAATATACACAACAACAATAATTTGAACTATGATGTGAAAATAGTAATAAGAATTGATGCCCCTGTACTTATTGATCTGTACACTTCTAACATTGAAGTTTGCAAGGTAAGTACTGTACTTATATTAAAAGTATAGCTAGAGCTGGACAGGTAATTTTGAGTTTCCATTGTGTTACATGAGTCTATTGAGTATAGATGTGTCAGTTTCTCTTATAAGTAATAACGCTTTACATATAGAGATCACAAAAACTTATGCAAGGCTACGTATTTAAATGAGTTGTAATAATAGACTGCATTGTAATGTATACATGCGAATGTTGGATTGGTATTATTATTCTCATACAGGTCAAATGTTCCAAATACAAGCAGATTCAATACAGAATTCAATGGTATAAGATTTTCAGAATTTTATCCATTTTTTTCATTTTACTTGTTGGAAATATATACTAAATTTTGTAAAATTAATATCAACATTACACGCAGTTAAAAGTTCAGATGAAATCTACTTACGACTGCTAAGTGAACGACTAACATTGGGTGGTGTCATGGTTTTAAGTGAATATGTTGTATTACCAGCAGGTACCGACTGGGTTTCCAACTGTGATCGCTGATCTCCACCAGGAACTATGATTGGTTGTGAACTCATAATTACTAGAATGACATTAAGAATAAATTAATAAATTTATTTATTTATAATAATATAAAAATCTGTATGATGTATTCAATGTAATTTCATTTTATACATTCAAACTAAATAATAATTAACCTTGATATTATTGAATATTTAGATTATGAAAACATGTAATGTTATGAAGTTTCACCTGCGTTGTGTCATCAAAATGTTTTCAGAAATTCTTTCTGCTGATCTTTAGAAACATTACACGAAAAAATTGGTACATACCTTTTTTAGCGATAATACGTTGAATTATTTAATCAAAAGTCCATTGTAAAAATGACAAGCACCAAGGAATTGATGTTAAAATAACACAACATAAAACCGACGTTTTTCTTTCAATTGTAAGTATTCATTTGATGATATTTTAGTTCGCAGTACTGCATCTTACTGAAACGTATTAACGTATACGTCTGTTTTCCGGGTCGTAAACATATGATAAAACGGAAACGACAGCGAATGTGCGAATGTTCAGAAATACAACCGCGCGAGCGCAAAGTACGATAGTTCCATTGATCACCTCTTGTAGCAGAATCTATTAACGCTTTAATTTAATACGATTTCAATGACAACTTGAAATTTTTTATTAACCTATATGTTTAATAACGCAACAAATCATTTTCACGGAATTAGATGCATATATCGACCACAGTTCATTGTAAATCATAAACGAGTGATGTTTATAAATTTTCACACGGTTTATTTTTCTAGAACTTCTTCACCATCACTATCTATTCCTATACTTATAGAAGATTCTACAATAAATAAAAAAGTGTGATGATTTTAATTGAAGAATAAAATGTCTTCTAATGAGATTATGTAACTGGCTAATAATTGTTAATTTTGTAGAGCAAGCACGAACTGTCCAAGTTTTTACTATTAAGCATATTTCATAAGCTTTTCAATTAGATTAGAAAATAATATGAATTATACCATGCCGTAAAACATTCAAATTATTTTTTTCATTATTTCACGTTAAAATATAGAATTTTATTGAATTTCAATAAACTGCAACTAGTTTAAAAACCTGAATGAGTTGATGTTTTTACATATATTCATTAAACGTTTAATAAACGTTTTTTTTCTAAATGGCGGACAAGTAATAACCGGTTGTTTAGCGATTATATCTTAATGAGTAAATTCACAAGATACTAATTGTAAATATTTTCACTGCGGATATGGGGTCACTGTGCGATGTAAATTCGAAATAATTTTAACGTTTCGGTTTAATGAGTAGTTGTTCATGCAATCAAATTTTAGGAATATCTGTTCATTTTTATTACGGTCTCTTTATTTGGCTAAAAACACAAGAGCTTTTTAATTAAACACTGAAAGCCCCCATGTTGAGACAGCTTTGCGCAGCATTGGTCAATATAAAAGTTAGATTCACTTATGAGCCAATCTTAGGTCGATGATGTTCAGTCGGTAAGGATAGGTCACAATGCAGTATCAGAGGCAATACTTATGCGCGAATTTAAATTTTAAATGGTACTAGTAAGAAAAAAATTAAATTACGTAATTTTATACACAAGTTCATTTGGAAAATTAAACTAGTTTTTATTTACAATTTACAAACATGAATTTGCATTATACACAGATTTTTAAATTGTATTTATATAATACCCAGCTAAATATAAAATATTACATTTGCAAATAATAGTTACAATTTCTTGCTTAATGCTAATTCTTCCTCCCTGGAAACCATTGTAGCTATTATAAATATAAATTGAATTCATCTTCTAGAAATTAATTCTAAATTGCATTCAAACGTATTGAAAGATTGGGGAATTTGTTTAATTTGATTGAAAATGAATGTAGCGTCTAAAATGCGTTTCTGTTCCACTAAATTCCGAATTAGTGTATGCGCATTTTTTTCAATATTCAATAATGTGCGTTTCACGAAAATTTGCTCTACAACACATTTGTACACACTATGATTAGAGCTAAAGCATGCTGTCAAGTCTTTTAAATAAATATTTTCTAAAATTTCTCCTGATAACTTTAATGTCTAAAATAAAAAATTGTATATGAATATAAAATGTTAGATTTGTTTAAATGATGAAAATGAATTATTTAATCAAGGCTTACAATCAAATTAATTACCTTGTCATTTTTTATCAAGTCAACAGCCTTTTCATGTAACTGCAAATCATCTGTACATAAACATATATATAGGCGAGCTTCATTGGATAAATCAGGAACAGTTTCTAAAAATTCTTTCAAAATCTAAAAATGACAAATCAATTACTATTTATCACTTATCTATAGTATTAATTTTTCTTGAATTATTTACTCACGTGAGTTGAATCCAATTTTTGAACAAGATCTCTATATTCTTTAAATAAATTTTGTTCGAAATTTACTGTCTCTGAATTGAAAAAACGTGGGACAACTTTTATAAGAGTTAATACTGGATGTTTATCAACTGCTGTGAATTCTGAATCGGTAAATTTAGGCCATGATGTTAAATTATGTTTTAGTAGCTGATATTGCTCTGGATCATTTAATTTTTCAAACATATCACTAAATATTTGGAAACGTTCATTTTCTGATGTAGTTGAAATTTCTTCTGTAGGATGTTTGAACGAATTTATAATATTGTCTTCATTTTCATCATCAGAAAATTGTCCCCATTCATCGGTCCATTCAACGTTTTTATCAAAATCTTCAGTTTCAATCACTGCACTAAAAGAATTATTATTGGCGTTTGCAGAATCTAAAGTTTCATCATTTTCTATATTTTGGTTCTCTCTTGGAATGTTATCATCAATATTTTCATGATTATTAACTGCATTAATTAATTTTGATTCTGCTATATTTGTGTTATCACAAAGTATATTATGCCAGTATAATATATATTCTTTAAAACAATTATTTTCAAGTTCATCCAACATTTGTATCACTTTTTGAATTATACTAATTGGATCATATAAGTATAATTTATCAGAATCTGGATAAATTTCGGTATATAATTTTAAAGAAAAATAATATAGTGCAGTTTGAGCATACAACTTATTTTGACCAAAATCAATAAACATATCTTGTGATTTTGGGACAGAATCTTCATGTAAATAGAGTAAATATGTAATGCCTAATAACCAATCCTCTGGAAATACATGTTTCGCACACTCCAGAAGTACTGTAAATAATTATGAATAACAAATGATTAATAAAAAGTTTTAATCGTGGCGGTGTTAATTATACTTACAACTATCAATATCATTTATTCCAACTTGAGAACATGATGATTGACTTAACAATGCTATTCTCAATAATATATGACAATATTTGAGCTGAGTATTTTCTACTTCTGGTAGTGAATAAATATCATATCGCGTATAAATATTGCTCAAATTGCATTTAGTATGTAATGATTCATAGAAACATGGAAAACTTTGAAGATCTAGTTTCCTGTTTTGTTCATTAACATTTATTTGAAATGATAACTCATTTGTAACATTTGGTGTTAAGTTTTGCAAAATATTTAATTTCTTTTTCCAGAAATTTGCATTACTGACATTACGTATTAAATCAAATGTTGATTGTTTCACAATATGTGCGGAGTTTCTTACAATTTCCGACGATGTTTCTAACACATTAGGAACAAATTCTTTTGTTTCAGTTTGAGGCTGGAAATGATAATAAAAATGGTTTTAAAATGTTTCTATCGTTTTGATTTATCAAAAAAGTAACCAATTAAATGATTTACTGTTGTCAATGCATCTGTGAATTCATCATCACTATCTAAATCATCTTCAGTATCCTTCACATCACTGAATGAGGTATATAATTGTAATTCATCATTGAGTATTTCTATTTCTATGAGATTTACACGATTTAAAGCATCTTGCAACATACTGTCAGGACCAAAATTTATTGCAAACCACAATGACTTTTTTCTAAACTCTAAATCTTTGAAATCATCACAATATCCCAAATCCATTATCACTGACCAAGCTGGAATGTAACTATTTTGTATTAGTTCCTGACATATTGTTTTACATATCACATAGTCTCTTGCCTATAAATATAAGTATTCAATTATTATTCATTACGTACTTTATAAGATATTTTGATAATTTACCTGAAAGGCTTTTTTAGTAATCAATTCTAGTACTTTTCCTTCACGAATTTTAGGATTTTTGCTTTCTACCCTCAGATAATGAGCTAATGTGATTAATCTGTGACGGCTCTTGTATGCATCTTCTCGGTTATCTAGACATTTTTGAATCAAATTTAATTTGTCTTTTGACAATCTCACTTGAAGCGGAAGTATATCAATATTGAATTCGTGTAATATTTGAAGTGAATTTATTAAATCATATTCTTCTTTTATTTCATCATTGTCATCTGTTATTAAATGGAGACATGTCCTGAAATTCATATTGAAATATTTTATATTTTAAATCTTTTTTAAATTAAAATATAATAATTCTTACTTTGCTAGTTCCATGTTTGAATCTATTAGGCTCTTTGAACTATTGAAATATTCTTTTGATGCATCTAATATGAGCTTCACCGCTTTTTCATATGATACCTTTAACAACGATTTTTCTCTTTTTTTTGTTTCTATGAGTGCAGCACAATTCTGAATATTAATTTTCTTTCCTGAGACTAAGCGTGCCGAAACACAAATTTCAAAACAAATTTCAATATCCACACAATCAAAAATAAGATGATGTATTTCTAACATTTCATTCAATAATTTTGCCCATTCGTCTTCAGTAGGAGAAGCTACACTGCTACATTGAAATTAAAAATATTTTAAATCACGTTATAATAGATAACTTTAAAAAGATTTTCTTACATTTTACTTAAATTTCTTGCCATTTGTGTTAATAATAATTTAGCAGTTTCTGGATCAGTTTTATTTTTATGTATATTATTTAGAGTTGTTTTTACACCATAAGATCGTAAAATATTAACACAAGTAAGTTCATGTTCAAGCTTAATTAACATATCTTGTTGAAAAGTATCTTTGTTATTTGTATAGTCTTTTGAAAGGAAATCCAAAATTATTTTTGATTTCTGATACATATCCAAGTCATTACAAGCATATATACAGTTGACACCTAAATTTATCATATCATCGATCATTTGCAATAAATCTGTGTCTTCAGATTGTTTCATATATTCAAAGAAAATTGTAGGTAGACTTAAGGTATCTTTACTAAGACTAATCAAGTAATCACTTAATAAATGTTTCTCCATAGTACCCCCCTAAAAATAATTAAGGAATAAACAACAAAATAAGAAATCAACAATTCTCAATAAAGAGTTAATACTTACCAAATATTGATGCTTTCTTTCAATAAATGGTAATATATACTGTTTTATATGATCAATGAAACTCTTTTCATTAGTCCTGCTCATTAATAATTTTATTTTTTCGAGATCTGTCAATTTCTCAAATGAATCCAAAAACATATCTTCTATATGGACTTTGTAAACAACATCATCTAATGTTTCCAAATCAAATAATAAATTTTCTAATCCTTTTATATTGTGAGATCGACCAATTTTTATCAGTTGCAATGCATTATCAGTCATAAAACTATTTCTTTCAATTTCGTAGGCTCGTGATTTATACCAATTTTGCAAATTATCCTGTGTGAGATCTGAATATCTATAATATTAAAATATAAATTATTATCATTGGGGGATGAAAATTTAACAATATTTATTAAAGAAAATGATTAATACTTGTGTATAGAATTAGATTCATGTGAAATCTGTGTTGAATCATCTTCATTAGTATCAATAATATCATCAAATTCAGTTTTCTCACACCAATCTTGCAGTCTTAATTCACGTTGATATAACAAAAATAATTGACCATCGGTATCACATTCTGGTAAAAGTTTTTCATAATTTTTTGGGTCTAATGTTTCTGGAAAAAAGCTAATAATCGATAGCCAATACGGTGACAGTTGTTTACTATAATAAGTAAACATAATTTCTACACTCTTACAATCTCCATTCTTAGCAAATCTAAATTTCAAAAAGCATATTAACATTATTTCACAAAAGTTATTTAGTGCAGGCTTTGATATTTTTCTTTTACTCACCTCACTGCATTATCAATAACAGATAACTGTCGAAATTCTTGATAAGTTTCTTTATTATATGTTCCAGAATGTAATATTAATTCATATGTTAACAATTTATCTAAATGATTAAGTAATTTCCTTCGATAATTGATTAGTTCTTTTTGAGCATTAGATAAGTTCTGTACATTCAATTTTTCAAATGCTTCTTTTACTTTCTGAATCTGCAAGTTCAAAATAAAAAATTCTGTGAATTTTAAAAATTTCAAAAAAAAACTATAATAAAGTATCTTTCTTAAAGGGAAAAATCTACTTGATTGAATGTTCCAGGTAATGAATCTTCTTCTTCAACATAGTCATCATTTACTTCAGCTGTAAATTTTCCATTATCATATTCTCCAATTGCTATCAAAGTTTCTATATTAGCTCCTCTTAACCCAAAATTTAATAATTCTCTAGCAGCTTCTAAAGTATCTGGCACACGTGTGACACATTCATTTAAAACCCACGACCTTTTAGACACTTTGCTCAAATTTTCTTTTATTGCAGTTAATGATAATTCAGATTTTCTCCATTGGGTCTGATAGACCAAATCGGTATCCAAATTATATGCTTTAGCTAATGCTAAAGCCTCTTCGTATTCCTTCAATTAAAAATAATATAATTACAATGTTTCATTATCTAAAAATTTTATACATACCTCAATATCAATTTTTCGAGAATATAATTCTTCAGGTGTAGTACTTTTAAGACCCAAAATTCTGTACATACGATGTAAAATTTTTGTTTTCTTTCTCTTAGGTTGAAATCTTTCTATATCAGTAATGTAATATAGAGCATTTTGCATCAAATGTGTTGTATAACTGAGAATAGTTTCTGGTTCTAGTTCATCATCTTCCTTTTCACTTTCAGGCAATATTTCTTCAACAAAAATTGAATTTTAGTTAAACAGATAGATGTAGAAGAAGCTAATATACAATTCATTAATATACCTGAACTGTGATTTTCTCCAACAGATTCACGACTTCGTTTTCTGCTTGTTAGTAATGTTTCACAATCTAAACATAAAAACCCTGAGCCTGATCCTAATTCAGATATTTGTGGCTGCCCAGCTAAAAATTCAGGACTTGTTCCCAACAGATTTTTTAAGTTCGATAAAGAACAGACCGAAACAGATCCAGAATATCTTGCTATTATTATTGCCTAAAAATTATTTAAAATAATAGTGATAGTATAAAAAAAAAAACTCATTATATTGAACATACCTGATTGGACCACCAACCAACATCCACAGGATGATATTCAATTGTGCTATGTGGAAATTTTTTACTTTTTGTCACAGCTAATGGATTAGGTATATTGTAATCTGGCTGTTCCGATAGTTTCCATTTTTTCTCAAGGGCTAGATTTGGCAATCTCCAGAGAGATACTGAACCATCAGTATGTAACGATATTAGATGTTCATTATCATGTGATATTTGTATTTTAAAAATTATAGATTCCGGATGAAATTTAAACCAAGATGTGAAGCTCCACATAGAAAATTGTGTTTGATCATTTGCATTATCATCAAATGTAAAAGATAACTTGCAAAAGGGATAATCATGTAAGAATCTCCATGATGTTAGACCAGTTTGAGTAGCAGTTGACTAAAAATTAACAAGTATTTGTGGTAATAATAAGTATGCATATAATATTATGATAAATGCTACATACCGATAGTTTATGCGTAATAGTATTGCCAGCAACATATAGTAAATCATTCTTCGAATCATAAGTTACAGCGTTTATACCATTTTTATAAAAGTTTCCAAATGAAAATTCATAATTTTCTTTGAATCCATTTGCAACAGATACATAATATGATTTCATTAAACCACTATATGTAACAAAAATAAACTCATAAGGCCAAGACACTTCTTTGAAGCGTGGTTTCAAAAATAGCATGGATGCAACAGCATCTCCTGCTTCTAATACATCTATATTAGAAGGGAGTGTTTTTGGACTTATATTAAATATATTATTTCCTAAAGCATTATAAAATGATAGCTGTCCACAACTAGAAGCAAGTACTAAAATGGTTCCATCAGGACACCACAAAATTTTACGCCACTGAGGAAAGTTATCCTTGGATACTATAAATGATAAAAATTTCAATAAGTATGCTCAATTATTTAAAAAATTATGAGTAAAAAGTGGGTATCACCTGATGCTCTGCCAACAACAGAGGAATATTCATCTTTTGCTTTTCGTATTTCAATAACAGTTTCTTGTAGAATAGCGAGCAAACGACCATTGTCTGCTAGAGCAAATTTCCATGGTAATGTAAGACTCACCTGCTGTGATATACTTTCAGGCAATGAATATCTATTATTTAAATATCTTAATGCATTTTTAATAGTTCCTGTAGATGGTAAAATAGCTGTATCATGTTTACATTTCTGAAAAAATAATATTTAGAATAAAGACTACAGTGAAAGAAAATAATTAATCTCTTTGAAAATAGTTTTTTTTTTAATATAAAAAAACTCACAATTATTTCTGGTTCTTGTTTACGTACAAAATATTCTAATAATTCATAAAGGATAGGGTCATTGGACGATTCATCGGAATTATTCATTTTATTTGTTTAAAATAAACTTAACATAATCCAGCTGTGGGTTAAAAATGATAATAAAAATAGTATCACGTATATATGACACAGTCTTGATCATAGAATACAAGGTAGAGATGAGAGTAAAACGAAATCAAGTAAAAATAACCCAAAATCATTTAAAACGTTCTATAATTCGTTTATATTTCAAGATAAAATGATCATGGAATATCAAAAACAATAATTATGTTTGCGTATTTAATATTATAAATAATATTTGAATAATTTAATGGGATATCAATAATTTTTCATTTAATTCAGTACAGTCAATTCATGAAATTCATGTTTCATGATTGGTAACAACGTGCTTATGCACGCACACTGCATGATCACACAAATGTCACTGAAGAAAAACACGTGTAGTTTCTAATGTAATATTGTAATACTGCGAATTATTTATCACAGCATCTATTAAAGTTAATAAAATGCGAATATTAGAATTATACAGCGGTATCGGTGGAATGCATTTTGCATTCAAAGGTAATTATAATTTAACTTATTATAATTTAATTATTTAATACACTAATTTAACAGTCTAAAAATGTAATGTTTTAGAAAGCAATGTTGAAGGAATTGTTGTGGCTGCAATAGAAATTAATACTGTTGCTAATGAAGTATACAAGCATAATTTTCCTGATGTTGCTTTAATCAACAGAAACATTGAATCTCTGAGTGTTAAAGAAATCAAGAAATTAAATATAGACACAATATTAATGAGTCCACCCTGTCAACCTTTTACAAAAGTAGGTTTGCAGAAAGATGCTCTAGACAATAGATCAAATTCTTTATTTCACATTTTAGAAATAATACCGCAATTAGAATCTCTCAAATATATATTACTTGAAAATGTGAGAGGTTTTGAAAATTCAGAAACCAGAAATGCTGTTATTCAGTGCCTCAATAAATCAAATTTTGATTTTCATGAACTGATTTTAAGCCCTTGTCAGTTTGGAATACCAAATAGTAGACATAGATATTATTTATTAGCAAAAAAAAAAGGAATGAAATTTATTTTCAATTCTTCTGTGTTGAGTCAATGTTTAAATAAGGAAATTATTCAAATTTTACCAGAAAGTCATCATCAAACATTAGTTAAAAATGATAGGATAGCAACGACTGCTGCTAAAAAATGTTATAGTCTTAATAATATATTAGAAGAATGTGATCATTCAGAATATTTAGTTCCACAAAATTTAGTATTGAAGAGAGCAAAAGTCTTAGACATAAGATGCGCCGATGATTGTGGTTCTTGTTGTTTCACAAAAGCTTATAGTCGTTACATCGAAGGAACTGGTTCTATATATTGTCCATTAAGTAAGGAACATTTTTTAGAAAAATATAATGAATTGAAACAGAATGAAATTATAAATGAGCAAGGAGAATTTTTACGAAATCTGAATCTTAGATATTTTACACCAAAAGAAGTATCTAGACTAATGTGTTTTCCAGAAGATTTTACTTTTCCATCTACTATTACAAATAAGCAACGATATAGGCTATTAGGTAATTCTATTAATGTTCATGTTGTTAGTAGATTGATATTTTTATTACATTATGAAAATGAATGTCCATGTTGAAAACAAATTTTGTATGTTATACATATTTCTATTTTATGTAATAAATGCCATTTAATACTTATGCCAAAAAAAAACTCTATACCTATCCTTAATTAATAACTTAATTTAAAACAATTAAAGAGTAATATTCAGTCTTAAATTATATTGTTTCTAATTCAGGGGGAATATGAATCTTTTTCTCTGCTGCAAACTTTTTAAGTGCTTGGTATTTTGAATGCCATGATTCAATTTCTTCTCTCATTCGATTATTATCTTCCTGCATAGCTTCCATATCGCGATACTCTTGAGTTTTTTCTGATTCCAACTCATCTTTTTGTTCGATACGTTTAATCCGGCAACTGGCAGCATAACCTCTGTTCTTTAGAGTTCTTCTTCGTTGTTTCATACGCACTATTTCTTCCCTAGACAATCCCTTTAACTTTAGTTGTCTATTGAGATCTCTCACAGAAATAGTAACGAGTTCATCATCGCTTATGTCAAGACAGGGGCCAGGTGACAGAGGATCCTACACAAATGCGGAGATCAAAATTGAAGTTGAATTATTCAGAATATTAATAATTTGGGTACAATTACGATTAATGCTCAATAACTACGATAATATCGAGATAACTACATGAAAATAAAAACCATTCTACTACCAGTCAAAACATCATACCAATAACAGTTTTGGTTCATTTAGTTACTCATACCATTTTTATAGATCGTTTGCCATCCATAGACATTCTTTGCAGAACGTTTTTCGTGATATTCCGTTCAAGAAATCCGATCGCTACGTCCTTTTTCTCTACGTTTTAAGCGTTTCTGATAATTTCGCTTTGTCATCGTCAGATTCCAAATAGTCATCATCGCCATTCCTACCTATATACGAGCCAATCTAAAAACATTACCTGCAGCCTGCAACCAACAGACCTGTAGCAGCGAAGCAAAATCACGTTGAGGTTTGAGCTGACACGAACATAACCTACACTGCAGCGTGCATTGTGTCCAATTTCCGATTCTTAAATTTATTTAACGACATGTATCAAATGTTCTTAAATTTAAAACGTACATTTTTTTATGATATTTATATGACGAATATAATTTAAAATTAAATTATATGTAATCTAAAAACAGAATATGACTTTCCACAACTCACAGCCAATAGGAGAATTGTTCAATGAGAAATACTCAATCGTGAAGCGAGAATCGATGACCAGTTATAATCGAGTATCAAACTAAAAATTTCGTTGTTCATGCTTAACGGTTTTAATTAGTAAAAGTTGAAATTTGTAAAGTAAAATCGAATACCTACAAATAAATTTGTAATGAAATTAATAGAAGATAAATTTTTATTGAAGTGCTTAAACACATATATCAATATTTTGGCTCCGAAGCAAGGTAACATTTTTTAATTTATTTATTTCGTTTACTTTTTAAATTATTAACTCCGATATCGTTATACATTAATTCCAGTTTGTTAATTCTCAGAATCCTTTACGCACTGTCGAAATTCAAAATCGTGAGAATTATCTCTGTAATTTTCCATTATTGTTTTACGGAAAATGCGAGAATAGAAAATCTCAAAATAAATCCAATAATATAATGATACGTAAATTACATACATATAAATTTTCGTTTTCAGTGCGACACGATAAATCAATATCCGGATTACGATTACAATAGTCAAGATTAATAAGATGGAAAAAAGAAAAAATGCTATTGCAAAGATATGCAAGGACGAAGTTATTCAGGAGTTTTTGCTGTCGTGTGATCCCGCTATTTACGGAGTACCAGGAACGCGATAAAGGGGTGAGTATTCGATTTCGTTACTCGAGGGGAGGGACTCCAAGGAGCTCTGGCGTGATATTCAGGTGGACAACGTCACTCTAAATCATTCCAAAGAGGATGAATTCGTATAAGGTCGACTAGATCTCGATCTACGGATGCTCTACACGACTCTTGATTCGTGCCATTCCCTTTACCCACGGAATATTTCTCACCTACACGTCTCGCATATCGTCGCATTGCGGCGAACCAGTTGCGCCGAAACTTTTCATTCCTCAAAATGTTACCGACATTTTTTAAAATTTTGATTCTATGTTGTTGATATTACTTATTAATCTTTTTTATTTAATTTCATTAATATCCACTTAATAGTGGTTTTTGTACTCATTGAAGTAACAAACGATTCGTAAGTATTTTATAGTTTTTTCAGGTTATTGTAGGTTATTATTAAATCATTCGTAGTGTGATTAACCTTTTATCCGTGTAATTTTTAGGCCACATGCTAATTTATGGGCATTTTATCAAATAAACTTTTTCACAATATGGCGTAGATTTTAATCATGAACATTTTTTAGACGATTAATGATAATAACGGTAGAAAATTAAATTAATTAAAATAAACTAAATTGAAATAAATTTTTAATAGTTAAAAATACATCTATAGGTTTAGAATTGTCAACTTTTTAATACTTAAATGCTTAAATATCGAAAATGAAAATTTGATCCGCAAAGAATTGATCGAATCATTTTATTTAGCGAAAATATATTATAATTATCACTGCTCATTACATATTCTTATTATTACTGTTATATAAATTAAAGTTTCGTTCATTTTCCGTTATACGTGCCGATCGAACTCGAAACCGCACCGTAGACCACGAATCCCCGCGTAAGCTCAATTCTATTTCCCACTACTGTGCGGTCCGAGCAATACCCGTCGTACTACTACGAAATCCGTACTCCGTTCGATTGAATCTATACATAGAATCGAGAAATTGGCTTTGGTGAATTATCATTTCCAGCGATTTTACGTCTCGAAAACAAAGAAACGGTAAAATTGGGTTTCGGGAATATAGAAAAAATTCAATCAGGAGATATTCAGTTAACGAATCTCATCGCATCTCGATGAGCTTTTTCGCACCGTTTTATTCGGTCACGTGATACCCGTAATAACACGATCGGCCAGCGTCGATCAATTTACAATAACGTCGTCCCGAAAATTCTGATCGGTAACGGGATAAGAATATTTTCGAAACGTTCGCCATTATGGTAATTTTTGGAAAATCTTCTCTCTCCCTTCTGGAATAAATTCGATCGCTCTCGGAGTCGTGCTGGGTATAAGAACGAGAATCGAGATAGCGATCTTCTTTTTCTCTCTCTCTCTCTTTCTGTAGTGGAATTGTTGAAATAAACGATTTCGCGCTTTCGTGATTTTTGTTGACGATGGGCGAAGGGGCGTCGCGAGGTGGTCGTTCGGTAGTCGGGCGTCGTCGGGCGTCTTCGGACGTCGCGCCGACGAACCGTCGACTTTGCGTTCGACAGTCGGTGGCCGGACGTCGCGACGCGCTAATCGTATGCGCTCTCTCTGTCTAATTTTTATCGCGAACCGCGTACAAGCCTCTCATCCTCCCTCGAAACTTTCGATCTACGAAGGACAAACACGTGTCTAGTTTAATAAAAATAAAAATCTTCAATAGTTACCGTTGACGTCACTCAAAGGGAATGATCGAGAAAGGATGTTTATTTAAAAAAGGGCGCGATATATCGAGCGTCTTGCAGTGAAATTAGCAACGGAATAAGAAAAATGTCGATCTCGTTTGGAATCTCGCGGAGGAAGATCGAAAATACGAAGTGCAGCTGCTCGAGCGAGTAGAGGGGGCTGGTTCGAGTGGAGAACGTTTCCGCTTTTCCTCCCGTTCCTCGGCACGAGCGGCTATTCCCGAGTAGTTGTGGATTTCCGCGAAGAGATGGAAAATGGCCGTGGATAGAGGAAATTCTTGGACGCCGGAAGACGCGGAAAGTCGAGTCCCGATGGATGAAGCCAGGAGGCCGGATAAATCGGACTGGTTACTCTCGCGATAAAAAAAAAGGTACAGAGAGAGCTAATAGAAAAGAAATTTTGGCGCGCTCGCCGGTGGTTAGCGTAACGTAAATTGAATGAAGCGCGAACGATAACGATCCCGGGATGGAGCGACGTTTAAGCGATCGTTTCGATTAAATCGAGCGGATAACGTCGCCGCACGGGACGAGAGATAAGGACGCGCGAGGGGGAGAGCCGAGCCAGCGAGGTTAATTAAGGCCGAGCAGTCGATCACCAGCGGCATATGTTTCCCCTTTATCCTTCTCTCTCGCTCTCGAAAACTCCCAAGCTACCGACGGCGAGGCAAACGAGAATCGACGGGGCGAAATCCACTCGAAATTCTCTCTCTCTCGCGCGCGCGTTCCTAAAGGATTCAGCTTGTACTACCTCGCGTTTACGTATTTGCCGCGATAGAGCGACATCCCGGAGCGCTACGCTATTTTCCGCCCGCGCGATGAAAAAATCATTAATTATGGAGGGCGTATAACGCGCGCTCGAGCTCCTCGCGCGCGGCACCGCAAATTTATCTTCCGGGTTAAAGGCCGCTCTTTGACGCCGTTTCTTGAGATTTAGCGGAAGGAAAACTGCCGAGAGAGAGACGGCGAAAAAAAAAAGGAGAAGAGGAGTGTCGTGAATTATTCACAAGTGACGCGAGAGTTTCTCTCGTTTTGTCTCGACGCGATAAGGGAGAGCCCGTCGTTAAACGAGAGAGTGGAGAATACACTCGGCTTTCGTATCGCTCGTAGGACCTCGACGAGAGTGCGTTCTCGGCCGAGAGCGCGAACCGGGATGGCTTCTATTTTCGTGTTTGTTGAACAGTCGCGCGCGGTTTTACGAGCTTCATATCCGCGCCTAGTCGCTCAACGATTATACGACGTCGCGTGTGCGCCTCGAGCCAATACGCGGATATTCATACTTTACGCGTCTCGATAGTGATCGCGGTGGAAACTCGGGAGTTTCGATTGACGGAGTAGGAATGGGTCCCCGCGTCTCGAACTCGTAACGCGGATGTAAACGGGACTTGCTCGATCGGCTCGATACAAGTCGACGCGATGCCCGCAATTGATTTTATTCCCACGCGAAAACTCCCTTCGGAGAAGAATGGAAATAGCGGGCATTAAAAATTTTATGAAAACGAGGTTAAAACCGACCGTTCTCCCAGACGGACTCGATTGGTCGGATTAACAAAGTGGACGTTATATCGCAGCAGCTGTTATAAAAAGCCGCCGGAGAAAGGAGATTCCGCAATTCCGCGAGCTCGGAAAACTCCAAGTGGGCAACATAATTCTCGATTTTCCCTCGTCTTGGGAATGATTTTTCTCAATTCGGAATTTTATTCGACCGGTTCTCTCTTTCTCTTTTTGATTCCTTCTTCTCGGTGTACAGCCATGGGAATTGAGCGCGTCTCTGATTTTCCGACGTTCAATCGGGCTACGAGAGAATAACGCTAAAAATTACGATTCGCCCGACTCCCTCGGGGTTCCTTTTCAGTATATTAAAAAATCCGACGCATTTTGTATTAACGTTTAACGGCGATTCTCTCGCCTCCTCCGCTCCTCTTCTTGGCTTACAACGTAACAAAACAAGCACGGCTCGTCGATAAGATTTTTACCATACCATGGGCGTCTACGGAGCTTAATATCTGGCCGCGATAACACGGTTATATTGCCACTCGAGTAAACCAAGCCAACGGGGTTAAATGGGTTTTCTTGAAAAATAAAACGTATCCGTAGGACGACGGAGCCGAGGCTATACAACACCTCGTCGATCTCTCGTTACTCGCGGAATTACGGTCAATTTGCGAGAGACCGCCCCCCTTCCCTTTCGTTCGCCAATCGCGCGAGAGAGCCGTCACGGGGAATATTTCTCGGGCAGTTTGCCAATCGTTCGGCTCTCTCTCTCTCTCTCTCTCTCTCTTTATTTTGGGGAAAGCGTCGATGCGAGTGCGAAAGCTTCGCTAAAATCTCACTTTCTCGCAATCGCGTCGATACGCGCAACTCGAAATACGAAATTCAGTGAGATTTCACACCGATATGGCCACGAACCGTGCGGAATCGCGCTTTTCCGAATCGCCCACTCCTTTCGACTCGACGATTTCGATTAACGGAAGCGAGAGCTTCTGTCGTGTATCGGTATCGCCTCGACCAACACAATCGTTTCAGTTTCGAATTAATTCCGGAATATCTACCGAAGCTATCCCTTCAGATTCAGTTGAGAGTTGAGAATTACAGATATCTTGACTTCCTCTTGTCTTGCGTGCACTGCAATTAATTTTCACAAGAGAAGATACGATAAGGGTCGACATTTTTAATTTCATTTCAAAAACACTGATATCTTGTATTCGATCAAAGAACGATCGAGAAAAGTTTCGTCGAAATTGTTCATAAAAAATCAATCTACCAAACAATTTTAAGCTCCGCGGTTCGGCCCAACGCTGATTACACAAATTATTCCCCATGAGATTGAAACATCACCGAGGAATATATCGGATATTTTAATTTGCGAGCCGCGAAGGTAACTCAATTCGCAATTCGCGTGCAAAATTCACGCTATAAATGATTTTCTCTCTTGTAATTCCGGGGTTCGAATGCATCACGGATGAAAAGTGTATAGGTCAAGTATGAAGCAGGTCGGGTTCGAAAATGAATATTTCACCCGGCAGCGCTATCGCGTATCCTCGAAAGACAAAAATCGATTTTCTCTTGACGGCTCGTTATAGACACACGACTGCACACTCCAAGTTGGAAAAATGGAGTGGCCGCAACTATATCGGTACTTATACTCGATCCCTCGGTACAAAAGGAGCATTTCCTCGAAATACTCGATCTTCGGATTAGAAAAGGAGGAAGGTTGGACTTCAAGGCGAGACCGTAATCCGGTTAGAGCGGTGTGAAACACATTCGGAGCGAGTAATAAACACCGTGAGTTCGAATGCCTTGATTAATAAACCGCTATTAATACGCGATCGACTCCATTCGTCGCGTATAAGTTGTCTATAGGTGGTGCGTATTCATTTCGCAAATTACTCGAATACCGGAGCAATTACTCACTAGCGCGAGGCGATTTCGCAATTAAACCTCCCTTCTTTCGTGTTTTTATTTATAACCTCGACCTCCGTGCGAAAAACTAATTAAGCGTCTTTGAATTGCCAAACTTCGCTAGGATATAGGAATGGAACTTCCCCTACCCGAAAGAATTAAAGGTACATTTATCACGGCTTAAATTTCAAAGCCAAATTTTTCCTCTTTCGATACGCCAATTTCCATCAATCCGCCGTGCTCGTTAAATTTTTAATCCTTCGAAATTGCGTAGGTATTTCTTCGAAATTTATTTGTTTATACTTCGATATATATTTTCAAAAAAAAAAATATTTCTCGTTGCTAAAAGCATACGATATTTCCGCCGCGATAAAAAAGCAATCGAGTTACACCTGTACGCAATCGTAAAACGCGGTGCGAGTAAATTCCTCTCTCCTGGTAGAAGCTCGCGTAGCCTGATCTCTCCTCCATCGGAATTATAAGCCGAGCCACCTCGTTATTAATTTCGAACCTAGATAACGCGCAGTAGTGTGCCGAGCGTATGCACCGACGGGATTGGCGAGTCTCGTCGGACGTAATATACGTCCCCGCGGGGCATTCCCTGCTATGCATATGTTCGTCGAACGTTAATATCGTGGACCTATCGGTTTGTCAGAGAGAGAGAGAGAGAGAAAGGGAAGGTTCGCAGATAAATCGGCGACTTTTACCGCCCGCTGAATACAAAAGATCGTCTCGAGTAACCACGACTGGGCCTATAATCCACCGTCTCTCCTCTCATGTTTTGTTTCGCGTGGAATACACGCGCGAACACAGTCGATTAACGTGGGCCGAATTCGATCGTTTATTTATTCAAATGGGCGAGCTACGGCGGTGGCTTTACGTCCTTCTAATGTATTATCGATACGCGCGAGCGAAAACACTCGACTACGCAAGCCGACTCGAAAATCTCTATCGATTATCGTCCCGGGGCTCTGAGATGCAAATTGCCTCGTCGCGTATGCGTGTTGGAATCTCGCAGAGCCCCGCATCGGGTACAATTTGTTGTATGAAAATTAAACGTCTTGCTCGCTTTGCAGACCTCGCTCCGTGATTCTCGATCCTCGTCGCTATTATAGCGCGTACTCTGGTTCATCCTGTAGACCGTTAATTCCCGTTTATATGAATTTTAACGGGTACGAATTTCGTTAGGGGATTTGAATTGTTTTGCCGGAGAATAACATCTCGTTGGAGAAGCCGGTGTTTCGATTGCAAACATTCGCGAGAAAGGATTTTTTTTAGCTATCCCGGGAAAAGAGGGCTCGGTCTGAAAAGGGTTAATCCGAAGTTCTGTGTGCTTTTCCCTCTCGAATCGAATATCGCTAAAAATGCGTATTGACCCTGGAGAACTCGTGGATGAGTCTTTCTCGTTAATTCCGATGTTATTCTTTCGTACTGCGTTGTCGCTCTGTTCGAGATTGAAATAAAACAGCCGAGCCGCGATGAGGGATTCATCGCGTCGCGTACACGAGACGACGGTTTTTCCACGGAAAATTAGTCGTGGCTCGTGTTTGAGGGGCGAAGTGACTGACGCTCCCTGTCTAAACCAGGCAGCGCACCTGCATCCCTTATAAGGCTCGTGCCCTCCCCCGTAGTGCGCCAAGATTGCGACTTCGTCGACACGTCATTATCCGGTCTCCACGTTCCGTCCTCGTGCATCTCGAAGCCACCAGCCAGCGAGACGACGGAAATTGCATTTCCGAGAGCCTCAGACGCGTCGTGCCTCTCGCGCGCGCACAATTTTACACCGAATTTATACGCCGGCCCACTCGACTCGCTCTCCGCCTTCCTGACCTTTCTCTCTCTCGCGTACGCGTATAAATCTATAACGCACGGATTTTGCGTATCAGCCGTATTTCCTTCTGTTCGATTTTTGTTCTCGACCCTTCGCAGCTCGCGTCTGAATAACGCCTCTGGAAAAAGTAAATTTTTCGGAATATTTGATTTGTCGGAAATTATTTTTAAACGTTATGGCGAAAAAGCGTCGGATTTTATGAAGATGGAATTAATTTCACAAAATCGTTTCATTCGATATTATTTAGAATATGAAAGGATGTATGAGAAAAATCGTATAGCGCGAGTGTTGGAGAGTAAAATATTGATTAGAGGAAGATGAGTTTATTCTGCAACATATTGACAGTGACGCGGTTTGGTTTGAAGCGATTAATACTGCCAATTGTATATCCTCATTCATAAGTTTATAAGTAATTCCATGGCAGAACGATATTCTCTTTTTATTTATTTATGGATTATTTTATTTATTATTAAAACGTGAAAACGTTTTATCGAGAACCGCAAGAAAACTGTTAACGCGATGTTACTGAAATTAAATTATTTCCGTTTAATTCAGTTATCTTTACATTTGCAACATTTTTCATCCCTGTCAACGAAGTTATGAACGCTCTTGTAGTGCCACGGTCGTCATAAGAGCTCATGTAAATTTTTTTCTCTCTGTTGAGCATATGAAACTCCTGTTTGGGGCTTATTAGCTACAGCAAAACGTTGTAAAGCAAAAAGTTTCATATAAGAAAAAACGTAACAATGTTCACATCATACTCTCATATTACCAAGTTGCAATCTTTAAGAAAAGTTATCAAGCTTCTAATCATAGGGCATAAAATTGAGTTTATGTATAAAAGAGGACGTAATTCCAGTTAGCTTTTTTATTAGATGATTCCGTTGGTCCTCATATTTTATGTATTGCTACCTCATGAGGTTGAGATTTTCAGAATGGTTTTGCACCACCCACGTAATGGGATCTAGAAAAATATCACCTTTTTCAATATTTTCCCTTGTAAATCGTAGACTCGATTTAATTGAAATTTTGAGGAATTACTTTTGTCCAGAATTCTTAGTCCTAATCGTAATGAAAGGAAAATATCCTCGAGCGAGTTTCGAGTATTGACAGAGGATGAAAGACACGATATACACTCGACGAGGAAAGAAGATACAAGGGTTGACATGAAATAATTAGTCTGCGATTATTTAGAGAAACCGAGAGGAGAGAGACGTGGCAATTTGTTCGGGCGACGTGCGGAGTTGAAACAAACCGTGACCTTTTTCTAGTGTGTACCCGCCCAGTGTAGGTGTGGTAACACCCCTATTGATCGTTCAAGCGAGCTAATCTTCGACTATACGCATCGACCGGGAGAATTCATTTCACGCGCGCGGTACACCCTTATTACGATTAATCCCCGAGGGACGACGACTGTGTGTGTTTTGCCATTTTCGTTTTGTACACAAAGCGATCGTATGCCTGCAAAGTATCCTTTTAATACGAATGAAATTCGAACTTTGTGCTCGACTCCTTCGTTTCGGAATTACGAAGTGGTTGCCGTAAATTGTAATATCGAATCATTTCGCAAAGTTGCGGTAATATGAAAAACGTCTAAAACGATATCAGTGTGGATATAATCGCGATAGCGGTCTAGTTATTCCGCTACTTTAATTATTCCCCCGATAACGGTATTTGTATAATTAGCTCGTCAGTCTCGTATCGAAATCGAAAACATTTCAAGATACTTCAGAACGATATATCTCTCCTACGTCCGCAAATGATTCTACAATATTTCGATACACGGCCGAAGGACGAGAGAGAAATTCTTTCGCGGAAAAAGTTGGTATATTTTAACGTTAAACTCGACGGAGAAGATCGGGGTGAACATAATTGATGGCTCTATATCGCGAGTTCATTTTATTTAGCGCCCGAAGCGAAATGAACTTTTCGGTCCGCTCTACTTGGGTTATTAACGACGTCGATTTTTTCATCGGAATTATCATCACGAATTATTCTCACCCCCCTGGTGAAAGCGCGTGGCGCATTTTTCAAAAGATTTTCCGCACGGTGAAATAGCGTACGCAGAACACGCGCCGCGTGTAAAGAAACAATACCGTCGGCTCGTAGAGGCCAATTTACGGCGTTAATTTTTCTTTTACTCGTCGAACGGTGGATTCCGAACGCTGCAATCGGTATAACGCGTTTGATTCGTAACGAGAGGACACAAAAGCCGCGCGCGCTTTTTGTTTGAAAACTTCTGCCGACCGTTAGTCGCCTTGTGTATGCACGTCTGCGTATCGATGCGGACACGCGGCGCTGTCGCGAGTTTCAACCAAGTTTCAATCACCGGAAAGCAATTTCGGTGTAACGCTGAATACGGTCTAACGAGAAACCGTCGCAAGCCGCCTATCTCACGCTAGTTCGCGCGCATTATTTTCGATATGTTCGTAGAAAAAGAAAAAAATACGTTCGAATGAAAGCCAAACACGTGAGGAGATAGCATAGAGGTATAGGGATGCGTGCGCGCGCTCGCGAAAAAGGGAAAATCCTCTTTGACGTTTTGCGCATTAATGGAAAAATATCAAATTCGCGTTGCAGTTATACTCGAGATTTGGGGGGAAAAAATTGCGTCGAAGCTCGGAGGGAAAAATAAAAAAGAGATAATGAGAAAGTAAAAGAGAGGTATCGAGTAGGATCGATAGAATGCGGAGAGGCTATATACACGCTCGGAATTTCTTCCCCGGTGAAAATAAAGGAATTCGTGCTACTGGTCTCCTCGCCATCCTTCGAAATCCGTGATAGGGAGACGGTTAAGGGAAATTGATCCGAAATGGAAGGTCACGGCGACGGAATCGGACCACTGCGTTCTCTTCTCGTGGATTCCAAGGTCAGTCGTCAGTGCCGTCGGACGATTAGATGAGTAGTCGATTCTGAACTGGGTCTCTCCTCTCCCTCTCTCTCTCTCTCTCTCTCTATCTCTTCGTGTTTACTCGTTGATATCGCATTACTTCGTATTCATCACGATTGTTTGGCTCCGTTCGCGCATATTCGCCACACAGAGTTTCCGCGTTATTTAGCGGATAACGATTATGTCCGCGCAGCGAGAACGTCTATTTTATCCGTTCGGATCGTAATAGAGTATTGTTCATTTCACAAACATTCGATGAACGCGGCTACGACAAATGGCCAAGATATAGGAAGCCAATTCGTTGGGAGATTCACTCGTGAAAACTGATAAATCCGAGCGAACCCGATTCCCTTCCTCGATGCTCGTCGATCAAATGGCGATTTGGCGCGATCGATTTTGATAACCAGCGGCGAATCTCGCGTATAATCGTCTCTCTCCAGCACGCCTCCGATATTAATTTCCGATCTCTTTTTTCCCCGTCTGACCCTCGTAAATATTTCGCTCTCGACGGTTGAAAAAAAAAGAGAGAACAAGAGAGACTCTAATGCGACACTGGAATAAATTACGGATTAAGCATCCATCATCGTGGACCGGCCGATTTATTCGCGTCCGCGGACGCATCACACGTCGCCTCCCACGCTTCCCAAAATCAACGCGATTATTGGAACCAGAATAAATAACCGTGCGTAATTCGCACACATATCGATGAAGAGAGAGAGAGAGAGCGAGAGTTTTGAGTCAACAATGAAAAATCGAGCAAACGACAGCGCTCGGTCGTTGCTGTTAATTGATTGTCGGCAAAACACGCGGTGATTTTATAATTGTTTTGTTTATAACCAAGAATTTTTTATCGCTGCAGATGTCGACCAGCGAGAAAGCGTCACCTGGGTTGACCATCGATCGCGCGGCCTTTCTGCTCCTCCGCGTGAAGAAGGCTTTCAAGAAAAAGAAGCAACAACGAAAAGAGAAGAGGTACATCATATATTTTTATATCCGTGTTTCGCATTATACGTTTCCAGGATATTTTTCGAGCTTACACGCAACGACACATCGCTTCGAATTAGTAAACTCACGTTTTCGCGCGTTTCTAATTTGAGCTCGGCGTTACTCACTCGACGCTTTTGCAGCCAATTTAGATGGATTTCGCGCGTTCGCGCTAACGACGTTGTTAGCCAACTGTCGGCATCCGCGACTTAATTCCCAAAGAAAAATAACTCGAGTAGCCGTGGATATACCAGCGCGTCGACTCAGCGAGATTTGAAGAGTCCTCGACGATCGAGCCGAGCGTGTAATCACAGGCCGATAAAAAATTGCGCCTTTTTTTTCTCTCTCGCTTGTAAAGAGCAGGGCGGGGCTGAAAGCGCTATTTTTCGAGCGAACGAGGGATTTTCGCGTCCGCGCGAGAACGAGACGCGACGATATATCGCGACGGTGATCGCTGAAACGGGAGGGCAAAAAAAAAATTAGCTCGCCGCGGTCGTCGTGTTTTCCGGGTTTTGTTCTCTTTCCGGCCTGACGTATAGCGCTCAGCCATTATTCCCGTTCGGACATTGACGAAAGCGCGGGCGCGTGAGCGCGGCGAAAGCCCCGCGAGGCTGCACTGAACGTGATTCTGCTCAAACTGGGAGAGAGAGAGAGAGAGAGAGAGAGAGAGAGAGAGAGAGAAAGTTTACAAGGGGCTGAACCATCGCCGTCGGCGATTATTCCGCCCCCGCGTTATTATCTTTCGTTCGGTCTTCGCGTCGGCACACCGTTCCACTGGGAATATACAAATAGTCCTTTTTCTCTTTTCTTGTATTCGAACATTTGCTTCTAAATTAACCGTTTCCAGGATGGTGCACCAGCTTGCTGCACTATCTTGCTGCATTATCTCGAAAGATATTTTTACACGGTCTGGATCGTACAGTATTGTCTTTGGTTATCAAATTTAAATAGCACTGATATTCGGAGCGTAACTAGAATTGTTGTACGACAAGTTATAATTAGCGTCATTATATATATACGCTGCTAAGAAGCTTGATTGTATTTGTTTACCGAGAATAGAGCATATTCGTAAGTGTATTTGTACGGATACACATATTATCGACTAATTAAACTCCGTAGGCGTGCTATGCTAATATTGTTTAGCCATAATAGCTTGGCAACTATAGCAATTGAGCTGAAACACCTAATTGAATAGATACCATCAAGTAATTTGGTGTCAATGTACCAAAAAGCTTACCGACGTTATTTAGCTACTTATTTCATACAGCATTTTTTTCACTAATGACAAGAGGCGAGCTTTATAAAATTCTTACCAGACCGTATTACGCATTGTTCAGAATTCTTGTGATGAACAGCCTTTTCGTTTTATAAAATTAATTTTATATCAAATTTACTAATTAACAATGTTTGCGAACACTTTGAAACCTCAAAAATTCCTGTGTAGAATACAAATGTACGCTACACAGAGTACATCTTTCGAGAACTACTTTCTAAAAAGAAAATACATAACAATGATTGAATTTAAAGAATTGAATAAAGTACACAGAAAAAATGGATCACTTGAATCAGGAAATATATACTTGATTTAAGAGAGTTATGCGGAAGAAAAAAAAATTCCGTCACCAAGAAAATAATTTCTCCATATTAGTAGAAAATTAAATTCTTGAATTGAGAATTTTTTCTCTTGGATCAAGATTTTTTTTCTTGAATCAAGTATTACCATACTTGAACCAAATCTATCTTGTTTTATCCTAAGATAATTATTTCTCAAATAAAAAAAATAGTTTAAAAATAATAATAATAAGTAATAGTTTCTTGAATGAAGAATATATTGACTTATTCAAGGACACACGTTCTTGGATCAAGAAATTCACAAGTATTGTTTTTAAAATTTATTTCTTCATTCAAGAAAGACAAAAAGACTTGATATTGGAAAGTATATTTCTTCCGCATAACTTTCTTGATTCAAGTAATCCTTTTTTTCTGTGTACATACAAAATTATAAAGAATCTATTCTCGTACTACCACGAACCCAATTTACGAAATTTCGAATTCTACAATACCGGAGTTCTGTTCAAAAGAGTTGGTACGCTTTTAAGTTTCATCTAATTCGCTCCGAGTTCTGCCAAGGGCTTGTATACGCAATATCGGGCGGCAAATTCGGTTCGTGAGGCTCTCGGGTTAACCTACCTACGCGCTACACTCACGTACTCGCGCACGCACACACGTACACGCATATATATTATATACACGAACTCGAGGCCAAGGTACGAGTAATTATGGCGACCGCAAAGTTACCTCTCTACAAATTTGCCGTAACTATAGCTCCCGCGGAGCGCTATGCAAATTGACCAACTATTTGCCCAAGAAATAAGCAATCAGCGACGATATCCCCGCTTTCCGTCGCTGGATATGCGCCTCGAGTTGGTCTCGCGTTATTGGACCTTGGGCTCGTTCGATAACGCCAATGGTGTATCGTTTCAACTATTTTTCGCTCCCCTACGATTGTGTAAAGTTCGGAGACTTCGAGAGGATCCTCCATTTAGCCTCTTAAGTGTAAAAGGTTTTAAAAATCCTTCGTAGAGTGTGGAATTGATGCAAGCAACAACCAATATTCAGGTCGAGTTGGAAAATAAGAGATTTTCGTCGTTTTGATTTTGATTTGCCTGGTTAGAGTTTTTTTTTCGATCGGAGTGGCTATTTTTTATTACATTTTACTGAAATTTCAGGTTTCCGATAGCTTTATGGTAAACTAGTAATACAATGTGTAAATGGTTCCATTGTTCATTACTCTCCATAGAAATTTCCAATTTTCATAGTCGGTGGTAGTTTTCTATTTTACACGCAAAATGTTCGCGTCAACCGCAATAGCGATTTGGTTTGACGTGTGTACGCGTCGAACCGGTTAACAGGTGTTTTACGATAATTATGCTAATAAATCTTCATCTTTCTCGAAGCAACGGGAAAACTATAGACGGATAATCCGGGAAAGCGATTTTCCCGAAAGGTAATGAGAATTCGATAACGGATTGTCCGAGTATACGTATAGGCTCACGCACGTGTCGCTAACATCGACGAATCGAATTGATTTCCCATCGTAACCAGGCCGTGCATTGAAATCACGTTCGTGGCGTCTATCAATAGGGGAGCCCCTCCGCCGTGAGCGAGTTTTGTGTATACGCACGCGGGACTCGTCAAATCCGATTTCAATACCGTAAACAAGCGCAGTCACGAAATAGAACAAAAAACATTTTACGCGACCAGGGGAAAAGGATCGTAACCGAATGCGCGCTCGCTGTTTGTTACAAGAAAGCAACTTTTAATGATGTTTACGTATTCACGTGATATATTTTCCGGGAGTTTGGCGGAGCGAAATTAAATATGAACACGCAGCTCAGGCCGAAGTAATTATACATCAAAGGTTACACGCTTCATTGTATCTACTTGTGAACTCGCTCTTTCGCGTTCCCGCGGTGTCATTAAATTTAATCGATCGTCGCTCATAAAATATAAAGAGTAACAGGTGTGAGGGGTATTTTTTCAGTAATTGACGGCGTTATAATCACAGCGCGAAACACGAGAGAGTCGGAAACTCTTTCGTTTCGATTCGCCAGTCACGTAAATCGGCAATTTGCGTAGAAACGTTGCCATCACTTTGCCACGATCGATTCGCCGGCCCGAATTTCGGCCGATCGAGCGGATAAATGCAGAAATGATTTCCATAATAACAAAACGCGGCTAGAGCTTCCGTCGAGTGTGACGGGCTTGGGCAAATTTCGAAATATCGTCCAGTGTCACTTGCGCAAAATTACAGATAGATGTACACAGTCATTCCGCTGCGAAATTCGTCCGTGGAAGTACACGCGGTTAGCTGTCCCGTGATGAAACGCGCTCATTGCTCTGTTAATTTAATTCGCTCGGATTGCCTCAAATTTAAATTCCTCCCGATAGTTTCAGAAAGTACAAGAATAAAGAATAGCCGCGTAACCCAATTCCCTTTAATAAAAGATTCATCCGCGTCTATTGAAACAAACACACTCGCTTAATCCAACGTTTCCCTTATCTCGGTGTAACGTTATTTTCGCGAAAATTCGTAACAGCGGAACGCGTGCGGCTCGCGTGCGTCATCGAATCTCGTGTTTGGATTTCCGTGCGGTTCTTTCGCGAATATTTCCATTAACGAGTTATTCGAATTCAGCGGCGAGAACCGACGCGCATATAATTGCCGGGTTAACTCGACGAAATTACCATTCGCGTCTTAAGCAAACGCGGCGGATGCGTCGAATCCGCTAAAAGAATATGACACAATGGGATGTACTCGAGCTCTGTAATTGCTGGAACGCTAGAAACTCTCGGCCGAGTCGGAGATAGTCATATCGCGTATGCGAAGAGTTTGATTCAACTTTCGTCAGCGGTAATGCCACCCGGGAGATCGAGAGAGAGAGAGAGAGAGAGAGAGAGAGAGCTCGCGCACGCCATTCGTCGCGTATGCACATCCTTTATTAAATGTCACTCGCACGTGGAATGCAAACTCCGGCGCGTCTCGCGCCTCTGTAAAAGTTAATATACCACCTTTTTCCCATCCTGTTCGCTCTTCGATTCCATTACTTGAATTTCTTTATTCAAAGTACGACTTTATATTTTCATACGAAATCATACGTGATGAAAAATGTATGAGTGCTTACGATGAAACACAGAAAAAAATGAATTATGAATTTTACAGTATCAAATTAATACTTTTTAGCTATACTTTTATGTATTGTGACAAATGTATAGGACTCAGTACGAATTGTTATTATCGCAAAGTGGTATCATTTGTTAAAAAATGTGATTATATTAACTACTCGTGTTGTGTCATTTAATGAATTTCGCTGTTTTTATTATTTCACAATCTTTCATATTGTTGGCTAATCTAGAAAATACTACAATTTGAGTAACTATAGATGGTTAGTAAATGTTACAACATATGATGTAACCCTGTACATTACTAGTTATGAAGTAGACGTAACCCAGATTATAGTAAAATTTACAACACATTTTTTCCGTGTATGGGTGCTATAAATTTAGGTATTTACAAGGGGTTAACGATCTTATGTTCATGAAGTTAATAGCTTCGGGCGTTTAGTGTCATTTAAACAGCCCTTAATGTCATTTAGACAGCTGTAAATGTCACCCACTAATTTTGTTCATTCTCCTTTATTCTTGGCTTATCATTCGATTATACTGTCTCTGGTTGTAACATCTTTTTGCGAATGAAGATTACACGCGGATCATTTAAATTGAGATCCTTCACATAGTAGACACTTTCGAAAAAGTACAGCGTCTAATTCTTATTCGAGGGATGACGACTCTCTTCTTGCTAGAACATTTTGGTCGATTATATTGTTATCAAAATCGCTATTTATTTCGACCTTCGTCTCGATCGAGACGAAACTCCCTCTTCGCCCGTAATTGCGCCAATTCACGAAAAGTTTCTGTACTTGGGCATTAAAAGCCATTGAACGACGGCAAATCGTCGTAAACATTTCACCCCGTATTACTCGTAAAGTCACCCCCCGTACGAGAAATTACTTCTCCATTAGCGTATAATTGAATCCCGAAAGGATATGACCTATCCCTCGCAACAAGGAGTTGTAAAACTCTAATAAGACGTGGATTAACGATTCGGCGAGTTCCGACTTTCCGAGCCGATTACCCGAACGGTATGGGTATTCGATACTTTAAATTATTTATCGGATCGAGACTTCCACGGGAGTCCCTTTCCGACTAGCACCCTCGGCTCATTCAATATCGACGAGCTGTTATCTGCGAAACGCGACATGCGACGTTATCCGAGTCGAAAAATGAATACTAATTCGAACCTTTTTAATCCGAATCCATCTCGCGAAGAAGGAATGTATAAGTACGTCCAATGATCACCCCTCGATTTCCTCGCGAGTATTTCGTAACTTTTCCTTCGTGAAAAGTTCTTTTTTTTTATTCTCTTTTTTTCATTTTTTTTATCCTTATCAGTTTCGATACGTAACGCTCGTTACGGGCGCGAGGAGAAGCTACCGGCGCGCGGCACGATATACAGACCTCTGACATTCGGAATATCGTCACGCGCTCGTAATAAATTTCACCTCTTCCTTTTTTATGTACGAATGTAAAGTCCTTAATGCGATCAAGACGGATAGGATGAGAATATATTTACAGCGGCGCATTATAAATCGTGGTTGCCCGTCAAACGCGCGTTCGTTTTTCTTCTCTCTTTTTTTTTCATTCCTCTTCGGTTTAACGCTCGATCGATAGATGCAATCGAAGTATACGCGAGATGTTCGATATAACGCCGTCGGTGTGTTTCGAGTTGCACCGTACCAGGCGCAAAAGCTCGACTCGGTCACTGTGAAAGGGAGCAGCCGTTCGTACATTTATACCGCGAGAAAGACGCACGCGAGTTTAAAATTCATTCTCCTCGTCGACGTATATATCCAACTACGTGGCGCTGGATCTCGGCCTCGTAAAAATTCGCGAAAGCCGATGATACGATTTATTCGACGCTCCTCCTTTTACTTTTATTCCACGACGCGCCACCAGCACTCGGTTTTTACGGCCTTCTGGGCGCCTCCATACTTATAATTTTCACGCAAGGCCATTATCAATTGTATACATATATCTCGGCTCCCTCTTTTTTTCTCTCGTTCTCCGTACGAAAAGTAACATTCCCGATTGGAGCTTTATTCGACCCATTCACATCGTGAACGCTGGTTTAAAGTGACCATCGCAAATAGAATAAAGTTTTTTTATTTTTATTCTTTTTTTTTCACTGGCGATACGAGTCAATTTTCCACTTTTCAAAGTAATGAAAATCTGTTAAACTTCTCGAAAAAATTCTCCTTTTCTTACGACGAGTTTATAGAGTAGTAAATTCTTTAATGCAAATTAATGGATAAAATTCTCGACTTGGTGATCCTGTAAATGAGTTTTGTGCTCACAGTCGACACTGTCGTTGACTTTTTCTCCTTATGAATTTGATTCGTTTGAGAAGAGTTCCCTCTGTCTGTACTATCGACACAGGGTAGTCTACAGAGAGGTCAGCCTGTACATATATAGATTTTGAGCGTGGTTTACGAGAGCACTCACGTGATATTTGGCTTTCGACCCACATCCGATGTTGTCCATGCTGTTTACTGGCTTTTATTTTCTCTATATTGTTAATATTTTTGCCCATATATTTATTCTCGACGCAGAACAAAAATATAGCCACGTTCTATTCAGTGCGGTATTTATTTTTCTACGCAAATAAGCGCTCGGTGAGCTCGGTATAATTATGAAGAATAATCGTAACTCTCACGATTTTTGTTTGGAATAGTATAAAAATTTGTACAGTTTTGAGGAGTTGTTTTCTCCGTTTGAGTTTGACCGATTTTTAGCCGAAGTTTTCACAATTGCTACAAAAATACCGACTCTTTTTTTTACATATAAATGTAAAATTTGGGTGCAAAAATCAGACAATACATTTAAAAGGTCATATGAATTTGGGCAAGAAACCAATCAAATTTTTGACTCCGGTAGATTGATTCTAAAAATGTCACCGTGTATGAAAACGCGACTGACGTACAAAACCAGCGTTAGCGCGCTCGAAACGCCTACACCGCGCGACCGGAATATTTCGCGTCGTTACACGCTAAATAAAACCTTGCTCGACACGTCCCGAGTTTTATTTTATATTTCTTTTCGGTCTTTTTAATCAATCGTCGGGCGACTCGCGAGTTTTACGTCGTAACGTCTAAACGGTTTTCAGCCGTACTCGAGGAGACGAACTCGATATCGGCGAGCTCGAGGACTCCCCGGGATATAAAAATACTACGAGCCGTGCCTTAAAGGAAGGGTTTCTTTAAGAAGTCTCGTATCCGGGCGATAATGTTTCTCTTGGAGCACGGCTACGGGATTATATACCTTCTCTCGTAAAACTCTCGCGAGTTCCAATCCGATCTTCTCCCAGCCTCCGTATTTATCCTGGAAATGTACGGTAAAGCGTTCTAAACGCCGGCTGGATATTTCCACGTTTCTCTCCGCGCCGTAAATTCCGCGCTATCCGAAAATCTGCCTACGATGGCGCGATCTCGACATCGTTATATCCAAACTGCTCTCGCTGGCGTATATTCGCGGGGATACAGGCGACTCCGCGTTTCCGAGTTCACCCCGCACTAACGCACATTGTTTTCTCCCCATAACGAATTCCAGCCTTGGATGTAAATCCCGTGCAAAGTGAAACAGCCGCGTATATAAATGAAGAAAAAAGGATCTCTCCATGCAAATTTAACGTCGGCAGATTCGATCTTCGGCGCGCGAGACAGTGAGCTTGATGGAATTTTTCTTTCCTCTCCTTTTTTTCTCTTCTCTTACGGTTAAGCTAGGAGCTCGTCTCGTAAAAAAATACGTATATACCCTTGCGAGAGAGAAGCGAGGGCGTCTCTCTCGCCTCTCCGCGTTATCGAGGACCCCTTCTTATCTGGTAATCCTCTCGCGATGCGCGTGCCATCGATTCGACAGGGCTTACGAAGAATCCCCGCTGGATTCCGGAAGTTCGAGTCCAGATAGAGAGAACGGCGAAGGAATCGACCCATCTCGAGTTATCGATTGATTCCAATTAACTTTATTAAATAACCGTGAGAGGGAACCTATTTTTCTTCGTTCTCTCAATTCTGATTTCCCTCGAATGAGAGAAAGGTTTGACAATTCGGAATATTCTCGTATCGACTTCAGCATTTCATGTAACCTGCATTTCAGTCTGAATGCAGTTTTAATGGCTACCAATCAGTAGCGTGCAACTTTCGGATCACCCTGTGTATATCTCCACATCGGCAATTAGGATGGACATTAATTGGCACTTGAGAGGAAACACGCCGGCATTGCGCGCGCATTACTTTAATTATGACTCGGCGATTGTAACTTCCCCGTTCGTGCGAAATTGCGCTGTTAAGGCACCCCGACGCGGCCGAGCACGAGGTCACGATATCTTTCTCTATTTTTGCTCGACCTTAATTAACGTAAAATATTCGCCCTCGGCTTGCGCTCGTATTTTCCTCCTTCTCGCTGGCTGTCGATATTCTTGAATAAATTAACGCCGGCCAAATTACCAAAATTAACCGGATATCGAATGTTTCGTGTTGACACGCACTTTTACCGGAAGTTGCCGCGAATAACGGAGCCACGATTAACGATGTTTACCACTCGCAATAGTCGATAAAAATACGTTGAGATTTTGCAATATGAAGAAATTAACGACGGAAATTGCAGTTTATGAATTTGAACTATTATAAAAATTAATATCAGTACGTAATTATTTCTTTAAATTAAACTACTTTTAAATTACTTTTGATAATAACTTTTGGTTATTTTTTCGGCATTAGAAATTTCAGTTTCTTGATTTTCGAAAAACATTACTACTCCCTCCCGACTACTGTGACTCACATCCCCAATCGATAGATGGCCTCTTTTCGCACGAGCGCGGGTAGGAAAAAAGATTATCGATTGGCCCGGCCAAAAAGTCGAAGAGCTTATCTTTGATCTTCGCTACTCGATCGCTCGGTATCGCGTTGTTACCACTTTCGCCGCGTATACAGTCTTCGTTTGTTCCATCGCTTCGATAAAACCCATTAGCACGATTGATATATCGATATGAAACATATATAAGAGAGAAAGGAAGAAATTTCTCATTTCTGCCGACACGAAAGGTCGGCCCGTGTGACCCACTTGTACACACCGGCTCGAGACAAGCGAGAACTCCAAAAGCGAGGAGAGGCTATATTTTCACGGAAATTCTCTTCTCTCGTCGGAGAGAAGCGGGCGTCCTCTTCGTTACGTATGTGTGTTTTTCCTCCCTGTTTTTTCTCCTTATTTACCGCGCTCGTTAGCAAATATCGATGATTAACCGTAACTCCTTTCCTCGCTTCCTCGTTCGCCGCGTCTCGATCGATTTTTCACTCTATTATCGGCTATTTGTCCGCTCGCCTAAGCGAGCCTCTCTTTGTCGGCGAAGCGCGAAAAATAAAAAAAAGAGAACATCGTATTTCCGTGAGCGCATCGACGTTTAATCCGGCCGGGACGGGAAGACGAGGAATTTGACTGGAGAGGGAGGAGAGGAGGGAGACAGCTTTACGCGTAACTAAGCCCTCTTGATATCTCGTCGCGTTGCGTTAATTGCATTTCGGAATCGATTCGGTCTCGCGACCGCACACTCGCCGGATAACCAATTCCCAATTATCGATCGGCGAAAAATCTCCTGCAGCCCGTACAGTCGCGATTATCGAATTTCGGGCGTTAATTTGCGGCACTCCGGCGAGATTGTCCGACGGATTTACGGTCCGAGAGAACGGGGACGATAACTTCTACCCCGACGGCGGGGATACCTATAATTTTTGCAGCGGGAAAAGTTTTGAGGCGAGCTTTTACTTCTCGTCGAGTTTCAGAGACCGAAGAGTTCCAGGGGGAGCGAGGGAGATGCCATCGTCGATGTTGGGTATAAAGTTAGCAGCCGGGACGGTTTCATTAATGATCTCATTCAACTTTATCCGTGGGATGTTGAAATTGTTACAGCGCGCGGCACCGTTTTGAGTATCATTACGTTTCCCTTTTTTTCCAATATTTCTCGAGAACGAGCGAGTCGAAAAATTGTCGCCGATCGGCCCAATCTCGAAACGTTTTTGCACGACTCGGACGTTAAATTCGATAAACCAACTGAAATTACATCAGCTCGTCAGGCACACGGCGGGGTATAACGAGCGGGGAGTGCGAGAGATAGAGAAAGACTCGGTTGCGAACTCGTATTTCTCGGCTAACAATAAGTGGACTGCGCTACTAGCCGGTAAGAGTAAGAGCGGGAGAAAGAAAAAAGAAGTAAAACGGAAAGAGGCCGAGCGGAACCAAGGACGCGGAAGATGAGAGTGTACAGCGAGAAAGAGACTGAGACGCGAGTGGGGTGGGAAAAAGTGCCCGGTAGACGATAAATCGAATTGACGAGCGCAGCGTCGAAAAGTCCCCGGAGAGTGAGAGAGGATAGAGGGAGAGACGGAGAGACCGCGCGGGAGAGGGTGAAAGAGAGGGAGAGGAAGAGAGGGTAAAGGAAAACAATAAAGTCTACGAGAGCGACCTCCGGGAAAACTCGGTACTCGGTTTCGCGTCGAGTCAACTTGTCCGCACTTTGAATTCGAATTCTATACGTCGTTTCGAGCACGCCGGATAAAAAAAAAAGAGAAATACTTGGGGAAATTTTTTTTTCTCGCCCAATGTTTACAGCCCCGAGGATAGCCGCGAGGCTCTCCTACGTGTTTGCCGAAGCTCGTTTCTGACCAACTTCAGCGAGAGCGCGGAAAAAGTAATTTTCCGGAATCGTTTTTCCACCGCGGGCCGGATAAAGAGAGGCCAAGTTGCGCAATCAGTTGTATCGATTCTGTTTTACTTTTCCGTTCGCCCCTCGCCCGGCCGCTGTTCTCCACTTTAATCGCCCTAGACGACCGATAACGTCGTTACCACCCGCGCGGATCGTTTAAATTTTCGCGAAAAACTTTGCTAATTGAGACGATCGTCGCGAGCTACAGCTTCTTATTAACCCAACTATCGTGATCGATATATCGCGCGTACAGTGGACTTAATTTTCTGCCCTCGGGCACGGGTTTTCTCAAGAAAGAGGAAATTAAAACAGAAGCTAATCAGAGCTCCTGGCTTACTACGTAACTCGCAATAAAAATACAAATTTTTTGAATGCAATTACTATTTATTTGTGATACTCAATACATCGATAGAATTTTCAATTGTATGAAAGTGGGTATGAAAAAACGAAGGTAGTGAAAAATAAAGCAGTCTACTATAATTGCAATTTCGCTCACCTTTTGACTCTCGATGTCGAGATTGACGAAGAACGCGCAATATCGTCGGATTTGTTGAATAATCTCAAGTCAGCCGAGCGATATCGAGCGAGTCTTCTCAGTGACGAAGAGCCTCGAAACCAGCGCTGAAAACTCGTGAGTGCACTTTCTTGTACTCCGCTCCTGCGTTGTTCAACTTTTTCGCAAAGACTGTCTTCTCTCTCCCTTTTTTCTCGAGTATTCAGTGGCAAAGGAAAACATCTTGATCCTGTAATCCTTCGTTAAAGGCAAATCAGAGTCCGATTTTTACGTCGAAGGAACACAGCATGTGACTATTTAAATGCGCTGCATAATTGCGAATCGAGCGGTGCGCCTTGAAAATATCCTTTAGTCCCGTTTCTTCTCGAGGCGAACAATTTCGTCTCGCCGAGGAGCCGGATGAAATAATCGCAGTAGAGGATATTCAATGAAAATGAGAAAAGCCCCGAAATTGTCGCGCTTGAGTTTGCATAGGAGAGAAGAAGATAGGCAAAGAAAGAATGCCGAGATTCGGCGTTGCAGAGACACACAATGCAGCGCGCGAGCTCTCCCTTCCTCTCTCCCTTTCCCCCCCCTTCCCTGCAAGTATACGATGATGACTTTAGGGAGCCAAGGGTAACCGTCGACTCGGGAGTTGTTTTAATTCAAGAGTCAATTTTTTTTCTCTCCCAGAGACGCCCGAGTGCTCCCGAGATAACCGTTATTCCTACACATAAAACGGAACGCGCCCTCTCCCTCAAATTTATCAAGACGTTGAACGAACGTCTTCGTTACGCGAGTTCCGTGAACCGAGCTTCGAATACTTGCAAGCTCAATTTGTATCCGATTTCAGGGAAAACCAAGCGGCCGCAAACCAAACGGCTATATCGTATAATAAAGCACCATCGTATTATTTTACTTTCGAACAATTGATAGCTCGCTCGCGTGAATATTCATTTGATTCCACGTTTTATATCAAAGCGCGCGGTTTCTTTATATCCAGAGAAGCGAAATCAATGAGAAGTTGTCGACCGGGAACCTCCCTGATTCATTTGATTATTCCTCCCGGTGTAAGTGGATCCCGACGCGCAACGCACCCTTCGCTTTTAATAAACCAGAACTCGCTCTCGAGCTCTGCAATTTTCCCTCAATGGATTACACGGGTACACACCACCGTCCTGCAAAATCCATCCTGTCGTTTATTCTCTCGGCAATTTTTTTCTTTTACTTTTTTCCTCCTCGTCTCGTTTCAGTGAAAGAATCCGATCGGTTTTGGTTGGAATTCGAGGGGTTTCTTAGACTCCACTGTTCGCGAGTATAAAAAAACGTACAAATTTTTTGACACGAGCGACGATATTTCTCGTCCCGAATTTTTCGCACGTATCCGCGAAGGAATTCGCGCGTCAAACGCAGAAGCCGCGAGCTATATCCCAGCGGAAATGAGATCGCAAAGCGCACCTGCGCGAACGATATTCGCCGAATATATCGCGTAATTCGCGGATATAGAGATATACGTTCATCGCCTACTTTTTTATTTACGAAAGTACGAGAAGATCGGAGCCGTTCGCGAGCTTGACGCAGGAAAATCCCGTTTTAGGGCGTCGTGAAAATTTTCCCCGATGGCCGTAGCGGCGTGAGTGCCGCATTATAATATCAAGAGTGCAACCTTGTTTCTTGCCGCTCTAACCGCGAATCGCGGCCATTTGACGCTCTCGATAAAAACGCGAGGGGTTGAATAAGAGTGCAGTGTCGGGGAAATCTCTCCATCTTTCGCGAATGGATCACGTGATATCGTGCAATTCGAGCGAGTGGCGTGTATATATACAGGCGCGCGCTGCAAAGGGGTCGTCGTGGCTATCCGACGAACCGAAAGGCGGGTATAAAAGGAAAGCGAGAAGAGCGAGGGAGTGAAGAGATTGTCGGAGGAAGTTGCCGCGAGAATCGTCCGTTGCGAGCTCCTCCGAATTGCAACACGCGAGTTTTAGAAATTCCTTTGAAAGCGCTAGAAAAATAGATGGAAGAGAAAATAAGAGCGTTAATTTGAACGACTACGTAGATAACTGTTCAACGTTTGGCTCGAACGCACTAAAAGAGTTTTCCCAGTGAACTGAAATTTGTACGAAACAAATATTGTTCGACAAATGAAATCATTGCTTATCCGAATCGGCGAATGAAATATTTGTTCGGAAATCAGAAGAATAATGTGATTTAAACAAATGTTTGGTTAAAGTATTTTTACGCCCACACTTGCTCGACCGAAACAAAATTTGTTGCGATCGAAGAAATTCTTCTTTCCGTGTCTCGAAATAACTTCTCGTCCTCCGAACAGTAGATATATTTTATAAAGTGACAAACAAAAAATCATATTTCATTTTTATGTAAGATATACCGTTCGATTTCGGAACACGATGTACGCCACGCGCGTATAAATTCGGTCAATCTGAAATTCTTCTTTGATCGATATTCCTCGAGGCGAAGTTTCTAAAAGCAGTTTATCGCTCGTTTCAGCACACCAGCGGCGGAATGCAAAACGGAGACGAGGCCAGCGAGAGATCCGAGTGGACGTCCGGCTCCGCTCTTGCGATCCAGGACGTTGCCGGCGATCGTCGCGCCAGGATTGAATATTCTGCAGGCGCAGATAGACGCGCGTTACAACGGTTGGAATAATTAACCGTCCTATTCGATTCAAAGTTCACGTAACTCGATCAATTACGCTCTCTTTCGTTTCAGCGACCACGGGGATTTCCACGGTGCCGCCCTACGGGAACGAGGCGGCTGGCGCAAAGCGCGGAAGCACGGCTTCGCATTGTGCCAAGTTGCTCGCTCCAAGAATATCATTTACGGATGACACAATAGGTAATAACACGCTCGATACGCGGGTATTCCTAACGAAAACCCGAGCCACCGCTAATGACACTCGGCGATCTCGGGGACGTCCTCGAGCGCGTCCTCTTCCTGCCCCTCTCGTGCATTTTGGCACGAGAGAGCTCGACCGAGTTTCCCTTGCGCGCGAGCTCGTGCATAATCAGCTTCTCTCTCTATCTCGGCGCTCCTCAAGGTCGCCGACGTAATAACATTATACGCGAGCAAAAGCCAACCCCGAGACTCCTCGAGACTAGTTTCGTTTAATTTTCTCGTACTCTTTTTCCCTCTCTCGCTCCCCGGACGAACGCAGAGCGACGAGTATCCGACACGGGACCAGGAGGACGAGAATCCACGAAAGGCCACTCGTCGAGAAGCAGCGGGAGACTGAGTACCTCGAGCATAGGCGGTTCTCAACCGCTGACCAGGCTCGCGAGGCTCCTGAACCAGAGACCGAGCTTCACCCCGAGCGATGAAATTCCACGACGGCTCTCTTGGGAAAGGTATGTCACCCTCTTCCCGCTCTCTGGCTATTCGATTCCCGGGCTCTCCTCTACGCGGATGTATTCGTTACCGCGAAACTCGCGAGACCCGTCACTGCCATAAATTCACCGACTGGATGGAAAATTTTCCGCCCGACGCGGTCCAACGACAGCGGGGAATAAAGAAGAAAAAATGAGAGAGAGAGAGAGAGAGAGAGAAGGCGCGTCGTAGAAAATGCGAGGAGAGATACGGATATACAAAAATATCCAAACTCCGGTGGAGCACTCGGTCAATTTCACGGGACGTCGAATCGAATTCGTGGATCGGCCAGTCGTCACGTCGAAATGCGCTCTATGTAACGGACGAAAACTCGTGAAAAATGCTCCCCGTACGGGCATACGAGGCGGATCTCGCGGCCGGCCTTCCGTCCGCGCGCTACATAAATCTGACGCTGACCTACTTACGCTAGAGCACAGTAGGCACGCGGATTCGCCTGTTTTTTTTTTTCGTATCATCGTCGCATTTTCGTTTGTCGTTTCGCGCGCGAGATATCAGCGAGATGCTCCAGCCGCTCGACTGACCTCGTCGAGTTCGTTACTACTGTCGCTTTGTCGCGCAAGGTTCGCGGCTTGTTCGCGAGACTTCGCCGAGTCTCTCCGTGCGTTCGTAGACGCGCACACACGAGCGCATACGTGAGCCGTTTAATCCAATTCCTCGGGACGACCGTACGACGAGAATGAGTAATTGAATGTTTGCCATGCACACGACGCGTCGGGCAAATATTTTTTCAGAGATTTTCAATTCTTCCGGTGATTATTTAGCCGGAGGGTAGAGACACGTTCGGACGCGAAATATAAATATTGATTTTGCAACTAACTTCGATCTCCGAGGCGCCCAATTAGGCGAGTGTGTAATGAGATCGTCGCGAGCGGGTTGATTAATTTACTAGAAGAAATTCTAATTCAATTTGTATCGATTTCGAGAAAATTATTCGGCGAGTCGCATCAAAATTAAGAATTTCTCTTTAGGTGTAACTCGATTCCGAGAAATTTTTAGCCCCGGAATAATCCCGGTGATTTCCAACTGACTTAGCGCTACATTATATAAAAATCGCGAAATCGATACTCGCGCTTGTTGCGCAAAAATAGAGCAGATGCTTTTGCAACGACAGCTTGACCCGTAGGTATTAATTAATGGATTTTTTTCCGTTTTTTCTTTTTTATCTATTTGTTCGATGTTACGTAACGATAACGCGCACGACACGGTTCGACCCGTGTCGTTTCTGCTTTAAGGGACGATCCGTTGCCGGCTCGACGGTTGACCTCGACTGAGCTCTCGCTTTATCGCGTTATTACCCCGCCGCTGTCGTACATTTGACCACTCATTTATCCTCGGCTCTTTTTCGGGGTGAGAGATGAGCCAAACAAAAAAGGAGTGAAAACGAAGACGAGATTCGGCCGTGGATATAGTTCCGACAAGTTATACGTATGATATTTCGTTCGTACGAGTCGCTTTTATTGCGGACCATCCGAGGATTGTCCTTGACCATCGGTTGATGTATACGCGCTCGTAATATCTATCGAACGGAAGATAAATATCGGGAGAGAGAGAGAGAAGAAGGAGGAAGAGCGAAAAGATATCTCGGAAAAAAAAGAAAAATTAAACTCGCAGAAAGTAGGCTATTCCGCTACATCGAGTTTCACATTCCGCACGGGGATGTCGTAAATTACATCACGAATACAGATGGCGCAATGG